>JANSMC010000058.1:0-110000 GCA_029299015.1 Ophiostoma montium | reverse complement strand
GAAGGAGCTGTTTTCCATCCTCTTGTCTATCAACCAAGAGCTGCTCCTCGAGGCATTGCAGTTGCGCCACACTCAGATGACCATCAAGAAGGAGCTGGCGACCGAGGGGGCTGTCGACGACGAGGCCCTGGCCAGCAACGAATCCGCAGAGCCGCAGTCGGAAGAGGAGAAGCTTGTGCGGGTTGATTACATTCAGTACGTCCTTTTTTTTTACCTTGACCAGTTTTGCACCCAGCTAACAAATCAGATGCATGAAGCGGATACAGGCCAACCTGTCGTACCTGGCTAGCTTGGCTGATCGCAAGGTCTATCTCAATGCTGCCAAGGGGCCGAGCTATCTCAGCGCACCCAACCTGAATGCCAGCCTGAAGCTGCGCAACTCGTCGCCCGACGCCGTCTACTCGGAGGGCTCGCAGGATCCCAATGCCGACCGCGAAGAGCGCATCCAATACATCCGCGAGCTGTACAGCCGGCTGCAGAGCTTCTACCCTGGTGTCGACGCAACCAAGGAGCCGGCGTTTACGGCGGGTGGACCACAGCCTGTCCAACAGCCCGGCCAGCAGCCCGGCCAGCTGACTGGTCCCGGCGGGGCTCCTCACGCGGGCCGTGCTGGTCCGGCGCCTCCTGGCGGTATGCCTAACATGCACGGCGGTATGCCCGGAGGCATGCCGGCGATGCAGGGCGTACCCGGGATGCAAGGTGTGTCTGGGATGCCTGGTATGCCGGGGATGCCCGGCGGTATGTCGGCGATGCAGGGCGTGCCCGGTGGCATGCCAGGCGGGCCCTATGCAGGCAATCAAGGCAGTCCACCGTTGCAGCGCACGCCACAAATGGGCATGATGCACGGCGTGCCAGGCCAGCAGGGCGTGCCAATGGCGTAGGATGCCTAGTGGCGTGGCATCTTGAGCAGATAATTCGTACCGTTTTCAGTATCTTGTACTTTGTTATGTATTGTATTTCTGCAATGTACTTGGTATTATTGTTGTTTTTGGATACTTTATTTGGTTTGAAGAGCACGAGTATGCGTGCAAGTATGATTTTACAATGTATTGTACAAAGTACGAGTACTCGCATTTATGACGGTTCTTGTTTCTCCCTCTCTCGTGCAGCCATTGGCCTGTCGCGCCAGTGGACAAGGTGGACTAGCCCAGGGGTAAGACCATTAGCGCGTCGATCGGTGGCGGTCGATTCGTTAGCGCTGTTGGAACGCGAAAAGAACCATCAACAGCCGTTGGGTCTTTTACTCGTAACTAACTCTTTGTCAATTCCGACGACAGGGTGCCCGTTGTCGCGATCGCTGGCCCTGTCTGTAAATAGTACTGCGTACGGAGCACTCGCACAAGATTAAGATAGGGCTCGTCCAAAGTGGCATCGCGGGGTTCCCCTACGAGTCTCCATGCGCATGAATGCTCGATGAATTTCCATTGCATTGAAGGCCGCGAAAGTGCAAAAGTGCGAAAGTGGCGGGAAGGGCTAGCCAAAGTAGATTTTATATCGCGATGCAGCCTCCCTTTTTTTTTCTGCATGTAACGGCGCATCCACCCTTCTCCGAAAGCCCCGTGACTGTGCTGTAGCGTACGAGTGCAAGTACGAGTACTCCGTACGAGTATGCACGGAATGCTCGTATCCATTGCATTGACTTCTATTATTGCACTTTTGGAGGCAGGAGGGGTCATTCCAGCGCTGGAAGGTGCGATCCATGGCAAGGCTAGGCTATATCCCTGCCCCTCTGCAGAACGTACTCGTACTCAGTACAATGTGTTTCGGACGATACCAAGAATCCATTAGAGACTGATCAACGCGTTAATGACTCCAGCATTCCTGCGCGTGGTCAATCTGGGATACAAAAGCACAGTGTACGAGTACTCGTACTTGCACCGTACTCCGTAGCGCCTGTGGCCCCCCTTTTCATGCCATGTTAACCGCTATGCGCTATCATTGGCCCCGCACCGTGCTTCTCCTCTCCCCCATCTTTAAATGAGCTCTTGCTGTTTTTGGCGTAACGACTGCTGCAGCTGCTTGATTAGCTCCATTTCTGACCGCCCCATCTTGGCTGCTAGTGGCAGGGGAAGGACAGACCGCAACCACCCTTTTTTGGGTAGATTCTTTTTCATCTCCCGACCTCTCCGCCTGGCAGGTGAACCCAGACGGGCCAGGGGGAAGGCAGGAGGCAGGGGGGAGGTTTTGCTCTTGCCATTTTTGCTGTTACCATGTCATGCGAGTTGCATTTTGCTTTTCCTTTTTGTTCTTTTGCTCCTCTTCTTCCTCTTTTTTGTGTGTTCTTTCCCACACAGAAGTAGTTTCTCTCCCAGCATCACGGATCTCCTTTTTTTTTTTTTTTTTTTTTTTTTCTGTCTTACAATCAATCTACGATTTCTCTGCAGTATCTCGCGCCTTCCTGCATGTCTTGCCGTTGACTAGTCGCCGGCACCCTCCGTCACTGTTTCATCTCCGATTGACGTATCAACCAACGCCTCCTGAATCCCACGCGATTTGCACGATTTATCTGGTCAACCAGCAAACCAGCATCTCGGCAAACCTCTCAGAAAAAGCCTCTTTTCAAGTGACGCAATTCAGCCGAACTGCAGCATTTCGCAGCTACACAGAGCTTGAATCTCATTCTCACCTTCTCTGAACGACGTTGAGCAACTTGGCCAAAAAAGTGTCAGCCACGCAACCAAGCGCCAATCAAGCATCCATTGCTTCAGACGACCATCTGTCCTGGATTACGGATTCGACAGAGATCTTAGAGATCCTCAAGAGAAGACAGATTCTGTTCTTTTCTTTCCGGAAAACACCACTTCTTCCACGGACAATCTCTTGTGCCGCTTCACCGCCCCTCCCTTCTCCCTTTGGCCTTCAATGTGCCTTGCCTCATCCATTGGCACTTGAGGGGGGAAAGGGGTCTATTCCCAGCAATTCTTTTCAACACAACGTCTCTCAAAACACTCGAGAGGCAGCAGCCGATTTTTAGATCTTTCTTCAAACAGACACGCCCATCATGGAGTCGACTCCGGCAAACGCCCGGCCATTAGTGCCAGAGAACGACAAGATCCCCAGCATCATCAGCACACCCGCTGAGGAGACGGATGATATCAACGCCACTGTCACACAGCAGCAGGAACCCGATAAGCCGTCGACAGACGATGTCACAGAAGACGTCATGGACGTCACAGACGCCACCACAGCCGACGTCACAGCCGACATAGAGCAACAACCGCCATCTCCATCTCTATCAATATCCCCAGCCACACCAGAGCCAGAAGAGGATGTTGAAGAAAATGCAGCAGAAGATGTGGCAGAGGATGTGCAAAAAAGCGTATCACGCCTAGAAGAGCACGACTCGCTCGTTACCGTCCGGTTATCAGAACCGCCGGTGCTGAGCGTCAACACGGGGGGGAGCATCTCATCTCGTGACAGCAACACACCGAGTGCCGATGAGATCATGTCGCCAAGCCTACTGACGCCAAGCTGCTTGCATCGGACAGGGACCATGCCGACGGTCAACGAGGACGATGCAGACAGCGATGTCAGCGAGGACGAGCCCGTCAACTGGGAGCAGCTGCAGCAGACGGAAAACGAGGAGTGCAACGGCCAGAACGCCGATAACGTAGGTCAGGTCCCTACCAATCTTTGATCCCTGCTAACATACTAGACTGCAATGCTTCTTGCCCGTCTCGAACAGGAAAACGCCAAGCTCGCCACAAATCCCAAGAGCGTGCGTGTCAAGGACCGCACCTCCGTCGCCCAGACCCCGCGCCGCATCCGTCCGCCATCGGTCGCACAGCTCCGGGATATGGTCCAGGGCCCGACGCCGCCGGCCTTGCGGTACTCGATGTTGCCGCCACCGCCCATGACCGACCTCGAGTTCTACGCCGCCCTTGTCCAAGACTTCCACCAGACGGCTGCACGGCTGCCGACGCTGCTGTCCAACAAGGTTCACAAGGGTATCCCGCCGCCGCTGCGTGGTGTGGTGTGGCAGGGCATGACGGGCGCGACGCGGGATACGGCGCTCGGCGACCAGTTTGACAAGTACAGCGATGCCACGAGTCCCTACGAAGGCATCATTGGTAAAGACCTCGGTCGCAGCTTTCCCGGCGTCGACATGTTCCGCGAGCCCGACGGTGATGGCCAGCGCATGCTTGGCCGCGTTCTCAAGAGCTACAGCTTGCACGAGCCCGAGATTGGCTACTGCCAGGGCCTGGCGTTTCTCGTCGGCCCTCTGCTGATGCACATGCCCGACAAGGAGGCATTTTGTGTCTTGGTCAAGTACGTCTACAATTTATTTTCCTCTCCCGTCCTGAACAATGCTAACGCTCTAGGCTCATGGAAAACTACGACTTGCGAAGCTCGTACATGCCTGATCTCGCGGGACTGCATGTGCGTATCTACCAGTTCCGCGAGCTGCTGCGCACGATGCTGCCGGTTTTGTCGGCCCATTTGGACGAGTTGCAGGTCGACCCGGCGGCCTACGTTTCACAGTGGTTCCTCTCCTTCTTCGCCGTGACATGCCCGCTACCAATGCTGTTTCGCATGTATGACATTGTCTTTGCCGAAGGCGCGGCCGAGACCATTATGCGGGTGGCTCTGTCGCTGATGCAGCACAACGAGGTGCGTCTGCTGGCGTGCTCCGAGCTCGAGGATGCGATGCAGCTTCTGCTGTCGCGCGGCTTGTGGGAGTGCTACCACTACAATGCCGACGAGTTTGTGCTTGATTTCCTCAACCTGTCGGACGTCGTGACAAGGGATCGGCTGGCGTCGCTCAATCAGGCCTACCGCGAACTGCAGATCGCCAATCGCAATCAAACCGACAACGACGGGACAGGGGACCGCTCATCTGCCCTGAGTACCATTGCCTCGCGCTTCCTTGGCAGGCTGTGGGCATCCACTTCCCCTAATCCGGCTGCATCATCTTCTTCCTCCTCATCCACCTCCCCCAACCCCAATTCTGCTTCCGCCTCAGGTCCTCTGGCATCGCCGCCGCTCGGGTCGTCTTTTGCAAATAACCTCTTTGGCTCCGGCCTCGCTGCACCGCTGCGACCGCGCAGCATGCTTCAGAGGAGCCCCTCCAAGCACAGCCTGGCATCGACAGTCAATTCCATGGAAGTGTCGCCGTCGGCAGCAGGCCAATCGTCTTCCACATCATCCACATCGTCGTCCTCGTCGTCGTCTGTCCTCAGCGCATCCACCGACGCCACATCAGTATCCCGCGACTCGGATACGGACAAATCGGGCGCGGTGGCTAATACTGCGCGCAACACCAAGGGCGCTGACAATGGTCGGTTCCTGCACAGCCAGATTGAGGACCTGCTCACAGCCCTGGGCGACCTGCAACGCCAACATGCACAAGCCACAGACCAGCTGCAGCATGAGCGGGAGGAGCGCAAGGAGGACCAAGAAGCAGTGCAGACGCTGCTGCAAGGACTGCGGGAAAAATGCACCGCAAAGTGCACCGAAAAGGAGGCAGCAGCCGAGGACGATGCCACAACAGAGTCACAGCCGGAGTCACAGCCCATGCACCTCTCCATATCGCAGGAGGATTTGTTGGCCATGTTCGAGCCAGTGGAGGCGCGCTACTTCAAGGACGACACCGTGCCGACGTCGCCACAAACCAGATCCGAGCTGCGTGACGAGCTGCACCGGACCAAGGCACAGCTCGAGCATGAGCTGTCCAAGAGCCAAGAACAAGAGCGCCGCGTGTACGGGCTGGAGCAGGAAGTGGCGGTGACCAAGGAGCAGCTGCGCGAAGGCCATGCGCGCGTGCGGGTCCTGCACCAGGACAAGCAGCGGCTGGAGCGCCAAATCCACGAGCTGCGGACGCGCAAAACTGCCGATGCCGGCGGCGACGGCTCCGATGCCGGCCACAGCGTCGCCGACACGGCGTCGGAGTGGTTTGGCCGTGCCACGGGAGCGACCAGCACGATCCAGTCGAGGAGCGGCGGCCTGCGCGAGCTGAAGCTGGGGCGCAGCAAGTCGATCCCGAACAACCAGCCGGCACAGCTGACGTCGAGCGCGTCGGCGCCGTCGTTTGCCATTACGCCACTGCTGCGGTCCAACTCCATGGACGTGCGCATCCACAACCCCCATGCATCCGAGCCGAGCAACAACCGCAACAGCAGCAGCAACAAGAGCAGCAACAACGACAAAAACGACCCGCAGGAGGCACTGGTGCTGGAGCTGGTGCAGGCCAAGACGTCCGAGGCCGTGGCGCGGCAAGAGGCCGAAGAGGCCCGGCAGAAGCTCGAAAGCCTGCGCAAGGTCCTGGGCCTCTCGGCCAGCGACATGTCGGCGGTCCTGAGCGGCCACGCCGTCGCCCCGGCCACGACCACGGGCAAGGGCATCCTGGGCAAGCTGACGACCTCCATCTCGGAGACCAACAACAGCGCCGGCCTTGCCGCTTCTTCCGCAAATACTGCTGCCCCCGGGTCCCGGGCCGTGTCGACGGGCCAGATCCCACCGGCGAACAACAACACCGGCTATGGCTTCTTTGGCTGGAGGCGATAGGCCGTTTACTTTGGTTAATTTGGTCTTCTTCTTCTTTCTTCACTCTTTTTTTTCTTCTTCACGCCGTCTTGTTTACTTTTTTGTTTACATTTTTGCATCATTACATTTACATTTTGGCATACCAGCACCACATAGCGCCTAGGAGCTCCATAGGCGATGTCGACTATCTGGGGGACGGTAGTCGCAGAGGAGGGGATACCCAGCAGAACGAAGCATTACAGAATGCCACTCAGATTATTCAAATAAATACACATCGTGAAAACTAGAATTGTCAAAGAGTCGCGTGCTCGTTTTCCGCATCGAGACGATATTGTGTTTATTTCCGGCTGGAATCTCTGGTTCAAAAACAGCAGCAGAGCCTGCAGGAAAACGGAGACAAGCTGAGCCTTCTCCATCAAATCACATGCCAAGCGCACGTGCCTCCCCTCCTACGAGTACTCGTACAGCAAGCTACGATACAAGTACCTACTGAGTACGAGTACTCGTACATCTTTGTCGACTATGATGACGCCACGCCATTTCTCATGCACATTTTATTCTATTTTTTTCCCGCATCACTACGCCGTACTCCGTACCAGCCTGATATCCGTCTCCTGGTGGCAGTGGGACGGTTTCCACTTTATTTTTCCTGCATCGATGATCGTTCTGGCCAGCTGAGCCGTGCTTGTGCTGCGCGTCCTTTGCGCTTGCAGTGGTTGGTGGTGATTTACTCGGTGTTGTGTGTGTGCTGCGATACATCCCTCTCCTTGCGCCTTGACCCTGTCAGGGCTCGCTCGCAGCTGCTGCAGGAGTCAAGTAGTGAGGTAGTGAGGTGGTAGACAGGTACTCGTAGTACTCGTAGCCAGGTCTGTCATCTCGGTCGTTCCTTCCTAGCCGACGCCCCGTGGCGCCTTCCGTCGTCTGGTTGCGACAGTCACTCCTTCCTGCTGCGTCTCCCCACATATTCGTCCATCCACATACCAGTCAGTATCCCTGGCTGCCTTTTCCCCTCCAGATAGCTGTAATCGATCACAAAAAAAGAGAAAAATACACCCAAACATACCGAGTAGATAACACTCCCTCCCTCCTCCCTTTCCCTATCCGTCCCTCTCACACACAATCTACTCGTGCTATTTTCGTCGAGAGAGCAAAAAAAAGTATAGCCTCTATCCTCTGCGTCAAACAAACGAAACAACCCATCGCCTCGTGCTCGTCTACACTGCACTTCACATCGACTAACAGGGTACGTCTGCTTCTTCTTTTTTTTTTGTCGTTTTGCACTTTGCACATTTTGTCTGCCTCGCCTTGCGTGTGCCTCGTGGCCTCGATGCAACACTCTCCCACACACCCTCACTTTCACCTCGCTTCACCCTTTTTTTCTGCTCTGTTCATGGCCGCTGCGATCGGTGTGCATCGGTGTCCCGCCTATCCCAGTCTCCCTGCCAGCCACCGAGGGCACATGTGATTGTTGCGGCAGGAGGAACGCGTGCGCCAAAAACGGCACGGCGGGCCATCAGCTCCCCTCGTCATCACGAGCCCCTCCCAAGAGCGGAGGCCAAAAGTGATCAAGAGGCCACACAACACGGTATCACCGATAAGAAGAAAAAGAATACCGTGTCGCAATCACGGGCCACGATAGCAGCAAAATACTATCATATGCCAGGCAGCAGTTGGCTGTTGCCGGTAGTGCATGCTGTGTTTTCCTCTTGTTGCTGCCTCTGTTGCATCATCGTCTGTCCTCCTCGCCACGCCACCCCTCCAGCCTGCCTACTCCGTAGCCAACCCGGTTTCCCCTGACTGCTGTTGCTCCTTTCGAAACGTCATTTACCTTTGTCCCATTTTGCATTCCCTACTCAATATTGAATCCCCCTGGGTCTTCCCTCTGTTTGGACCCCGTCGCGTTTATTGTGTCGCCTGATTTTCCACATGCTTGGGGCCCGGATAGCACTGGCTTGAAACAAAAGCTAAAAGAAGAAACCTTTCTAGACCCCTCCTCGCTCTCGTCTGCTCTCGCAAAGATTCTGCACCCTACAACCTCGCAAACGCACACTGCTCGATTCGCTCGATCATCTACGATAAACGTCTCGCCTCCTTTTCAGGATCACATATCTTCTTCCAAGAAGCTACATTTCCCACACAACAACATGTCCGACTCTCTGTCGAACGGTACGTCTGCCCACCCGCGGGATGCGCAGAACAAATCTGCGTCTGCATCGCGAATGTGCACATCCAGAATGGCAAAAGATAAAAGTACACATCTAACATCACACAGGCCCTGTTGCCAGCGCCGCTAAGAGCGAGGCTGCCAAGGTCAAGGGCGAGTTCAACAACCTCGCCAACTCTCGCAAGGCGTCCGGGGCTCCATCTGCCACCGGCCAACCCCTGACACACTACCACTCATTCTTCAACGAGCTGCTGTCCTGGAACAACCCTCGTACGTCCCTTTTGCGTTTGTGGAGGCTGGTGTGACGGCATACTGACATACCGACCTCGCAGGTGCTTCCGGCATTGCTTACGCGTCGATTGTTGCCTTCATCTTTGCTGTCAGATACCTGGACCTGATCCGGTGGAGTCTTAAGCTGACATGGATCGTGCTGGGCGTCACGGTGGCTGCCGAGGCTGCGGGCAAGATGGTCATGACCAAGGGCCTCGCCAGCCAGCTGCGTCCTCGCACGTACTACACGCTGCCCCGCGAGACGTTTGACAAGCTGTTTGACGACGTGCACGAGCTGCTCAACTTTTTCGTCATCGAGTCGCAGCGCATCCTCTACGTCGAGAACGTCTACGCGTCGGCGGCAGCCTGCATTGCGGCCTTTGTGTCGTACTTCCTCGTCAAGGTGGTGCCCTACTGGGGCCTTGCGCTGATCAGCACCAACGTGGCGTTCCTTGCGCCGCTGGTCTACAAGACCAACAAGGAGTTTATTGACAGCCAAGTCAAACAGGCATCCGACATTGTCAGCGCCCAGACCAGCCAGCTGCGCGAGATTGCCAACAAGCACACGGCCACTGCTGCCGGCCTGACCAAGCAGTACGTCGGCGACTACACGGCCAAGGCCCAGCAGATGCTCGGCGGCCGTGCTGCTCCCATTCCCATTACCACTCCTGCCGCCGAGCCCGCGTCGGTGTCGGCCGTTAAGTCGGCCCCGGCTGCCCCGACGACCGAGCCGGTCAAGGCCTACGACGCAGACGACTTCCCGGCTGCTCCCAAGGAGGAGATCAAGGAGGCTGAGGATCTCTTGGCGTAAAGTGGTAAATCAACCGTTTCCACGGAAACTATTGTCCCACTGAAGCCCGCCTGCCGCCCACCGCCGCATACCGCTACGTTTAGCCGTGCCGACTCCGTGGTCGTGCACAGGCTCAACCGGTCCTAATCGAATCGCTACCATTTCCATTTACCTGATACACCTGTTTTTCTACATTATTTGCTATTTTGTTGTCGGCTGGCCGCCTCTCTTTATCATCGGTTTTTCATGGGCAACATAGACGACCAACCACGACAAACACCAGCCGCCGCCGCCGCTGCGCGAGGAGGAGGAGGAAAGGCGCCTCGGCTGCATGACAGACCAATGAGTTTATGGCGAAATCAAATTGCTAATTTTTATCTTGTCTTGTGCTGCTCTGCTTGGCTCGTTTTGCGTTGACTTGTATTCAGTACGCTGATGTTCTCTTGTTGTGAGAGTTGGGAATGCTGTCTGGGGAAGAGACGGCGATGACATCATGCTTGCCTTCTTGCGTTGTTCTACTCATCTGACTCTATACTTTGTACAAACGCTCTGAAATTGAATTGTTTATCTAACTTAAGTTGTTACTGGCTTTTTCTGACATGTGGACTTCTATCTGTTATCCAATATGAAGCGTGGGCTTCTGCCATGTGGTAGGTAGTTCTGTTTGCCTATTTTCCCTTTTTCCTTTTCCGTAGAAATCAAACTTTTGCTGTTGCTGGTACCCAAATTGTGAAATGCTAAAGAAATCAAACTTTTGCTGTCGACACGAGGACTGAAAGGACTGAAAGGACCGGATGAAAAGAAATGATGAAAGATGAGTGTAAATTAAGAGTGATAGCTCGACATGTTGCGCCGCAGCAGGGGCCGGTCGTCGTCGTCGTCGCTGTCGCTGTCGTTGTTGTCAAGGCTGCCGTCATTGTCAATGGTGTCGTCGTCGGCATCAAAATCGTCGTCGCCCTCGGCGTCGCCGTTGTCGCCCTCGACACGGTACAAGAAGAACTGGATAAAAATGCCCATGTCCAGCAGCAGCGTGCCCAGGCTGCCGGCCAGCCACGACAGGTTGACCAGCAGGTACCGGCCGTACTGGCGGCGGGCCTCGTCGGCAGTGCACGTGGCCGGGTCGGCGACCGCGGCACACCCGTCGTAGGCGACAATGGACAGCACATAGGTCAGGTTGCCGAGGCAGGCAAAGAGGAAAAAGAGCATGCTGACGCCGTCGGTGGACTGCCGCCGCCAGTTGAGCAGCAGCTGCGGCAGGCGCGAGCCCAGGTAGAGCACGGCGCACATGTAGCCAAAGACCTGGCCCCAGTAGCTAAAGACAATGTCGGCGGCATCGTCATCGTCACCATCACTCGGACTGGCGTCCTTTTTCTTGGAGCCGCCCGACAGGTACCAGCCGGCGACGCCGGCCACACAGACCATGAGCATGGCCAGCGCGTTGAACAGGGCCGCCTGAAGGGTGCTGCTGGTGCGGGACGTCGTTGTTGTTGTCGTCGTCGAAGCGGGCTGGGGCGCGGCCGAGGCAGCTGCCTCGGGGGCAAACGGCACAGCGGGCGACAGGGCGGACCAGCTGGGGCGGCGCTCGTGGAGCAGTGCGGTGCGTTCGTTGGCCATGCTGGCGGCGGCGGCGGCGGCGGTAGCTGGGGCGTCGGCCGATTGCGGACTCCTCCTCTTCCTCTTCGGCTGCGGCGGCGGCGGCGGCGGCACGACCTCGTCACGCCACGTGAAGCCGCGGTAGTAGAAGCACTGGCCGAGCAGGACAATGTCGGCAATGGTGTAGTAGACGGCCAGGATGATCATGGTGGGCAGGACGTGCTGCAGCACGGCGCCGAGAATGTTGAAGACATCGCCGGCGAGCCAGACAATGATAAACTGCAGCGACAGGCCATCGGCACTGCCGCGACGGAAATTTTCGAGGATCTGGGGCGAGAAGACGACGACCCAGCAGGCAATGGAGATGGATCTGGGGGGTTAGTTAAAGGTAGACCAAAAGATCGAGGGTGCAGGGCAACGCACCCGCAGATGCCCGAGATGGCCTCGACGTCGAGATGGAGCGGCCCGGTCGGAGGGACCATGGCGAAGGGACGGTGGTGCTTAGCACCGGGAGCAGTGGGTTCGATGTAGACGGCGTCGGGGTGGCGGGCGTATGGAAACGAAGCGGACGAGGCGGCAGATACTCGTGGAGCAGACGGGGCATCCAGAAAGTATGACTCTAGAGAAATGAAGCCAAACAGCAAAGAGGCCAACCAAGGAGGAGAAAATCACGTAAGAAAAATGCTAAGAAATGGGTGGGACCAAATGACGTTTAGCAGCGGGTCCTAGTCTGATTGGGGTCCGTCACGATGCGTCGGCTGATGGAGGACGCTTGATGGACGATGGATTATGGATGGATGGAAGAGGCGAAGAAGCGTAAGAGAGTAGAAGATATGAGGCATTTCAAGCTGAGTCAGGATGCGAGACAATACTCGAGGACGAGTGAATTAGGAAGTGCTGGCACCTGCTATTTTTGGAAGAGAGGCTTTGTCGTTAAAAATTTTGTCGTCAAGAGACGCAGCAGAAGCACGCCAACAATGCTTCTGGACGAGCTAGAACCATTGTTTCTCAGCTCTGTTTCAGCTACTGTATGTAGTACCTGCATACGATAGGAGGAGTAGGAGGAGTACGGAGTATGTACTCGTACTCGTAGTACTCGACCCTGGGGTGCGATACCTATTCACACTATGGTGGGGCATATAAGCTTGGATGACTAAGCAACACAAATTGCATGATCCACGTCGAGCTTGATCGTCCTCAATTCAACGACACATCACCATGGCGTCCTTTGGAGTGCCACCGGTTCGCATACTACGGCCGGCAATATGGTGTGCGACTGCCGTGAGCACGATCTACGTGGGCTGCGCCGCGTTCGAGGCGCACCATGACTACCGCATGGTGCGCAAGCAGGAGCGCGTGCTGGGGGTGACGACGACCACCAACACCAAGAACAGCCCGGACAAGGACAAACCGCTGCCGGCGGCGGCGCTGGACTATGCGCGGCTGGCGGTAATGGCGGCGCGGCACGCCAACCCGTGGACGGACGAGAACATTCGCAAGCGCGCGGCGCACCTGTCGACGCTGTGGTACCGCGACCGGCACGCGGCACAGGCGTCGGAGCCGTTTGCAGCGGCCGTCTACGTGCCAGCCCGGGCGTATGCGGCGTCGCTGGCCGAGTCGGACAAGGTGACGCACGGCATTGTGGGCGCCAACGTGGCCATTTTTGCGCTGGAGCGGCTGTTGCCGGGCGTCACGGCGGCCGGCCTCTTGTTCTCGCATGTGCCGGCGGCCGGCCGCAGCTACACGCTGCTGACATCGGCTTTTGGCCACGCCGGCGTGATGCACCTGGCGCTCAACATGTACGCGGCAGAGCAGTTTATGCCGACGGTGGCGTACAGCCCGACATTCAGTGCGAGCGGCAGCCACCTGGCAGCCTTTTACCTGTCGTCGGGGATCCTGTCGGCACTCGCGTTTCATGTCGCGTCGGTGTGGCCACGACCGCGCGACCGCGTGATCCCGGCGCGGGGCGCGAGCGGTGCCATCATGGCCATGGTGGGCGTTTTCGCGACGTCGTTTCCCGACGCGGAGCTGGGTCTGATGCTGATCCCGGGCAGCCTGCCGGCGTCGCAGTTTTTGGGCCTCGTGGTGCTGTTTGAGACGTACGGGCTGTTTGTCGGTTTCAAGAGTCTGCCGCTGGCGCACGCGGCACACCTGGCCGGGCTGGCGATTGGGTCGGCGTATGTGCACTTTAACATGCGGGGGCGGCTGTGGGAGCCGCTCAAGGGCGGGACAATCCGGCAGATGCAGCGGCTGGGGCTGTTGAATGTTGCATGACACGGGGGATATAGTGGTTAATGCCGTTTGTGCGGCCCGGCCCGTTTGACGCCGTTTGCTACGAGTACAAGGCTGTGTAATGACTCGAACATGCTTGATGCTGCACGTGCTGGACTATAAAAGATACATACTACGGCTATACGAAGTGAATATGGAACGGCAACGGAAAGGATAAAAACAAAACGAAAAGACAGAAGGCATCACATAGACCAGCAACAAAACTACATCTCCGGCAGAAACGACTCGTCGTCGTCGCGCACAAACAGCTGCATCGGCCACGTCTTGGCGTCCTTGCCACCCGGACACACCAGGCTCAGCTTGGGGTGTCCGCGCGCCGCATACTCGGCCGCCGTCGCGCGCACGTGCTCCAGCAGGCTGTGCAGGCGCGCCAGCACATCTTGCTGGTCGTGCTCCCACGCGCGCAGGGCGTTGGCCATGTCGCGCACGCGGTCGGCGTGGAAGCGGCCGGCGGTGTGGGCGGCGGTGTAGAGGTGGCGTGTGCGGCCAAAGTAGAGCTGTGGCTCGGGCGGCATGACGAGGGGGGTGGTGGTTGTGGGAGGAGACGGCGATGGCGGTGACGGCGGTGCCGACGACGACGACGTCGACAACACATTTCTCCGCACGCGGTCGCTGCTGTACGTCTTGATCTCGACGAGCTGGTCGGACGGCACAGTGCGCGTGCCCGGGTGGTAGGCAATCTCGAGTGTCGGCGAGGGGACAAGGAGGGTGGTGGTCTCTGAGGTGTCCGCTCTGTCGTCATTGTCGCCGCCGCCGCCGCCACCACCTTCATCAAGGTCCAGCACGGCAAACCGCGAGCCCGTCGACGGCAGGGAGCTGCTGGGCGGCGTCACCGGGCGCGGATCGGTGTCGGTGTCGGCGATGCGATGATGGAGAGTCGGCTGCAGCAAGCCCATGCGCGGCGACACGGGCGGCGTCGGCAGGCTGGTGGGGGGGTAGCTGGTTTTGGTCTTGTTTCTAGTTTGTGTGATCTTGTCCACCCCCTCGTCTGCATCGTAGTAGCCATCCGTCTCGCAGTGGATGACGCACTGCAGCGCGCCAAAGCTGTAGGCCAGCACACGGTGGTGCGTGTAGGCGTCGTGCAAAAACGAAGGCGCGTCGGCCGGGCAGTGGCACGTCATGGTCTCAAAGTTGCTGCCGCGGCCGTAGCTCATCTGGTGGTTGGGGTCGTGGGTCCAGTGCTGCATGAGGAGTGTGCCGGTGGCGGTGTTGGTGTCGGTTGTGCGCCACTCGAGGTCCAGTCGCTGGCCTGTGACGGCCGTTCCCGCGAGGTAGTGAAACAGCCGGTAGAGCGAGCCAGTGTTGGCCATGATGTGGGTGGACTCTAGCAGCAGCTGGCTATCGGAGTCGCCCATGGCCGTCGGCTGCTGCTGCTGCTGCTGCTGCTGCTGCATGACCTGCACGGCACGAACGAGCGGCTCGAGGCTGTGGGTGTAGGTCGGGTAGGTGCTGCGGCGGTCGCGTGTGCTATTGCAGGCGTCGCTGTTGCTGTTGCTGTTGCTGTTGCTGTTGCTGTTGCTGCTCCCCCTGCCGTCGGCATCGAGTCCGACGCACAAGCCGGCGGCCGGCGGCACAAACCGTGCCGGCAGTCCGGGGACGGCAATCTTGTTGTCGGCGAGCTTGGAGTAGCTGGCGAGGACGCGCTCGTTGCGGATGCCGAGGTGGGGGTGGAGGAGGTGGTCGGTGGTGGATATTCCCTGTTCATCACGACGAGGAGCATCCGAGTTCGTGGACCACTTATCAAGGGTCACGGCCAGCTCCAACCCTTTTGTCATCTCGCACAAACGCGCCGACTTGCCGGTGCTGCTCAAGTACACGGCCGCATACGTGTGCGTGTAGATGCACTTTTGCAGCGGCAGCTTGTCGCACATGAGGTCGTAGGCACAGCGCTTGCGGCTGCCGTAGCGGCGCCAGGCGTCGAGGTCGTGGGCTTCGTGCGACCAGATGCAGCCGGCGCCGTCCGGGCAGTGGCCGGTGTTGTACAGCAGGCCGCAGGGGCGTTTGCTGCTGGGGCGCTTGTTGCAGAGCCGGCGCCACGGAGGGCAGGGTTTTGATGCCATTGGGGGAGAATACATGATGTGAATCAAAGACGATGAAGTGAGTTCAGATATCTGGTCGAAAGTATACAGTGTCTCTGGTCAACCGACTGTTCACTACGACAGCGACGGCAAGACTATATGCAAAGCAGTTTCTGTGAGATGCCCGCCGTCGCCAATGGCTACAGACAAGGCGACAACCGCTATGACTCTTGATCGAGCGGACGGTTGGCACAGAGAGGCCGCATTGGCCGGCCCAGTTCAAAGGCAGCCGTGGACGAGGCGTTGCAGCCACAGAACGAGGCCGACCGGGCGTTTAGCTCGGACGGCCGCAGCTGAAAAGAGCACCTTGTCGGGCGTGAAGCTCAATCGGACGCAACCCTGTCCATCTCTACGGCCCGTAAATGAGGCCACCGCGACAACAGCACCTTGCCAGAAGCGGTGCAATATGCACAAGTTGGGGGCATTTTTGCAGAAAACAATCAAAACATGCACTTTTCTTTGATTTCACTTGATTTCACTTGATTTCCTTGGATGTCCTGCCATGACTACTTTTCCCGTGTGGTTGCGTTGGGCACCAACAAAGGCGACCGTCACAAAAGCACAAAAAGGTTGGCCCATGGTGATTGGCAACTCTTGTGTCCCAACCTTGTCATCATGCAAGTCAGACGACGAGGGATCACCGCTGCAGCCACACCAACAGCGAGGCTATGCTGGCAGTGCGGACGGCCGAAAAGTGCGCTGCCAGCTCGCGCACTGACTGCGGTGGGAGTGATGCCAGGTCGGCAAGGCTTTGGTGTGCGGTCGCGTCGTTGTCTTTGTTATTGTTGTTGTGGTCGTCGTCTGCGAGCAGCACGGGAAACCAGCCGGCCGCCTGCGCACCCACGACGTCCTTGTCCCACTCGTCGCCCACGTACATGTAGTCCCAGGTGTTGAGATCGAGGCCGTCGTGGCGGACGTCGTGGCCGTCGTGGCGGACGTTCAGACCAGAGCCCCGCGCGGCCGAGTCATTGTCAGTGTCTGCGTCTGGGCGTCCATGCAGCCGTCGCGCCAGAGCTGCAGTCAGCAGTTCCTGCGCGGCACGGAAGATGCGGGGGTCTGGCTTGGACGCGCCCACGTCGTAGGACATGCAGTGGAAGTGGATGTCGGAGGAGGCGTCATCGTCCAGAAAGGAGGATGGTTCTGCGGCGTGTATGGATGCCTCGTTATTTTGGGATGCCGCTTCTGCTTCGGCCTGGGCAGCAAAGCCTGCCCTCAACGGACTCACCCGCAGGCCCAGCGACGACAGAATCCCCGGCACGCGGTCGTCCGAGTTGGTAATGACGCCGACGACCACTGTGCCGTACCGCGTCTGCCGCGACTGCAGCGCCCGCAGCTGCTCGGCCAGCTGTGGTGCCGCCGTGTAGGCCTCGCGCGTCGCAAACCGCTCCAGCAGCGCCGGCACCAGGCCCGGCGGTAGATGACTGCGACCTGCCGGCAGCACCGGCGCAAACGTCGCCGCAATCACGCTGGCCCACCACGCCGTCGCGCCCATGCCGCTGGCATGCCCATAGTTGGGGTGCCGGCGGGACTCTGCCTTGAACGCGGCACGAAACGATGCTCGCAGCTCGGCGTCGCTGATCCCCGCGAGGCCAAACTGCTGCCGCGCAACGTCGCCGTACTGCCGCTCAATCGGCTGCTTGACCTTGAAGAGCGTGCCAAACGCGTCAAAGCAGAGCAAGAGGTTGCGTTTCATGGTGGGTGTGGGGTGTGGTTGTGAATGCTTGCTGTGATGAATGATGGGGGTTCTGTAGGCTGTAGCGACTGTCTACAGGCCACTTACGCGCTGTAATTCACTAACAGGCGGTACATAGTCAGTGTATGACAACAACACTTTAAATATGAAGATGTAAACACAACTGCTGAAAAGCAGTTTGCACACATAAATGTATCTATCTATTAGAGAAGAAATGGGAATAGATATAAATAAGAGATTCTGTGAGAAAATAAAAATGAAATAACATAAAATAAAATAAAATAACATAAAATAAAATAAACCAAAGTGAAAGGTAAGAGAAATTCAAAAGAAATGCAAGAGAAACTCATGGGAGAAATAAAACATGAATAAAAAAACTAAAAGAAAAATAAACGAAACAGAGAACAACCGTAAAAAGTACAAAAATACTGATACCCATCTACTACAACACTGGCTAGACAATACCTACCTCAGCCTCTGCTTCTTGTTCCCCTTCTTCCTCGTCCGAGCCGGCTGTCGCCGGTGCCGCCGCCAGTCCTCGTCCCAGACATTCAACAGACGCAGCGTCCGACTATCACCGCCCGCGCCGTCCACGTCGTCCCCGCCCACCCCCCGCGACAGCAAAAACTGCACCACGTCGCCCGCTTTGGGGTACACCACGTGCGGCGGGTGGCAGTCCCAGAGCCGGCCGCGCGGGTTGTGCGCAAACGACGCCAGCCGCAGCGCGTCCTCTAGGGCTGCCAGCAGCGGCGTGCACATGCTCGAGGACAACGACGACGCCGACGGCACCGCAGCCTCGAGGTCGGCGCCCGCATCTGCCAGACACCGCAGCAGGTCCACGGGCCGTCGCGCGTCCTGCATGGCCCGCGCCACCAGCTGCAGCTCGCCGCCGCCGGGCCGCGCTTTGCCCTGCTGCAGCATCGCGCGCATCATGGCCACGTTGCACGCGTCGCTGCCGTGCTGACAGTGGTCGTGACGTAGTTCGTCGGCGGTTGCCGTGGTGTTCTTGCTTCCACCACGCCTCCGCGGACGCGGCCCGCGGACCTGCACGAGCGAAAAGGCCCGGGCCCAGACGGCGCGCTGCACGTCGATGTCGACGTCGACGTCGCCATCAGATCCGCTCGCCGTCGCTGTCGACGCCAGCGTGTGGCCGTGCGCAAACAACAGGCTGACCACCGGCACCGGACACCACCGCGGCGGGCGCTGGGCTGCCTCGAGCGCCGTCTGCAGCAGCGGCCAAATGTTGTCTTTTGTTTTTGTGTCCTGGTCCGTCACGCCGGTTGCCAGCAGACAGGCGATGACGTCCAGGGGCCGATCACCGCCGAGGGCGTCGGCGTACAGCGTTTTTGTCTCTGGCAGGGGCGGGTGCACGGCAAGGGCACGTTGTAGCGCGGCGACGTTGCCTGCAAGACCGGCGCGAAGGCCCAGCTGTTGGCCATCGCCATTCTCATCCAACAAATCGCGTCGGTACAGCACACCAACAAGCACGTCATAAAAGGGCCGCGCCGTGCACATCCAGTGGACGAGCGTCAGCGTGTCGAGCAGCGTGCCAACGGCGACGAGCACGTTGCTGGGCAGTGCCGCGAGCGTGAGGTCAGCCATGGTGATGGAGTTGGTGTTTACGGCAACAAACCATGGCAGACGTTGGCCACGTCGACAGCCTGCTTTAAGAGCCTCCTCGCCTCATCCCTCCTCAGCCAAGCCAGTGACAGCTCATCCCCATCGTGTCGCCGCCGCCGCCGCCTGCATCATGCACAGTGAGCTGGAGCTGCGTTGTCTTTCCCACGCCGTGACATCAGGCAGAGCCCCAGCGGGAGGGAAAATGCAGCAATGGGCAACGAAACGCGCCACTGCTGCTGAGCCAGCGTGATATCAGTGTAGCAGGAAGCGCACATTGGCCAGCGCATCAACCTTGGGACGGCACTAGTCTGCAGCCAATCGTCTGAGAGCCTTATTCGGTGTGCTGCGATACGTACTCGTAGTTAAATACGTATCTACGAGTACATTACAAACTCGACCATTGCGTCATTTCGCCAAAACGGCCACAATATAATGCAGTGGTATTAGTCTAAACTCCAACGAAAACTACCTATTCTCACATGCCCGGTACTACGTCACTGTACCAATCGGAACAGTCACGGGTACCAAATACGGAACGGGTCTTTTGTGGGGAACCACTACAAAAATAGCGGAGGGAAACCAAACGAAAGAGCGACCCAGCAACGCCGCTAACGCCCTGGTTACATAAGACTTCCCAAATACGAGTATCGCATCACGGGCCGACTCCCTGTTTTTCTGTCTGCCGTTTTTACGAGTACTGCCTCTGTTTCATTTCATTTCACGATTTCACGATATTTGCTTTTGCGCATCTTGCCCTTCAACACGCTCGTTTTCGCAGAGACTCTGTTTGTCTGTCTGCTCACCCCACACGACCGTCTACGACCACGCGACAACCCCGGCCGTCCGAGCCGTTGGCATTCTTTGAGCATTGCATTTCTCGAGCCGACCTCGACCCCCTCGACGACGATCCCCCCATCTCTCGTTTTAAATACAATCTATCTATCGTCTTCAACCCCCTCACGCCCTCACCATGGGCTTCGGCGACTTTGACAGCCTGTGCCGGGCGGCGCCCATCCCCCTGTGCGCCTCCGTCGGCGCCATCACCTCCATCTCCTTTGGCACCGGCATCCAGCCCGACTGCTACGCCCGCAACATTGAGGTCGCCAACACCATCATTTTCCAGGGCGCCACCAGCGCCATGCACATTGTCGCCCTCGTCATGACCGTCATTATGGTCTTCCACGTGCGCGGCAAGTTTACCGCCGTCGGCCGCCGCGAAATCACCTCGTTCTTCTACCTCTACATGCTGCTCACCTTTTTCTCGCTCATGGTCGACGCCGGCGTCGTGCCCCCCGGCTCCGGTCCCTACCCGTACTTTGTCGCCATCCAGTCCGCTCTCGCCTCGGCCCTCGTCACGTCCCTGCTCATCAACGGCTTTGTCGGTTTCCAACTCTACGAGGACGGCACGCCGCTGTCGCTCTGGATGCTGCATCTGTGCTCCGCGGCGGCCTTTACCATTTCCTTCTTGGTCTCGCTCGCCACGTTCCGCTCGTGGGCCGGCCTCGGCCCCACCAACACCATTGGCCTGTTCATCGTGCTCTACCTGCTCAACGCCATCCAGCTGTTTATCTACATTGTCCTGCAGATCATGCTCGTCACGCGCACGCTGCAGGACCGCTGGCCGCTCGGCATCATTGTCTTTGGCGTCTTCTTCTTTGTCGCCGGCCAGGTCCTGCTCTACGCCTTTAGCTCGCGCATCTGCGTCGCCATCAGCCACTACCTCGACGGCCTCTTTTTCGCCACCACCTGCAACCTGCTGGCCGTCATGATGGTCTACAAGTACTGGGACTCCATCACCGGCGAGGACCTCGAGTTCTCCGTCGGCCAGCGCATGAACAACTGGGAGGTCAAGGAGCTGCTGCCCGCCGGCCCCGTCGACGACCACGACGCCTATGCCCAGGCGAGCTCGTACGACCACTCCTATGTGCCGTCGGCCACCAACCGCCACTCCAAGTACTAGCCGGCAGTGGGCATCACATTTATTGCATTTGTCACAATTTGATACACCATCTCGGGGGCGCTGTCTATTTATCTGTGTGTTTTTGTTTGCTATTCACTTTCATGTTGTACTCGCCAGCCTTGCATTTTGTTCTTTGTTCCTGGTCTTGCCTCGGTGCCGTCCAGCTGTTTTTGTTTGGCGTTTAATGATGGGTTCCTCGGGTTATTCGACAGCTGTTGTCTGTTGAGCAGGATGTAATGTAAGGGAGCTAGATGGTATATTATTGACATATTACGGTATCTACTAATTCGATCTTTGGTCATGAGAAAGTATGAAGCTCTGCTGTTTTTGTTGATTTTTGATTTTTGATTTTTCAAGTCTTAAAAAAACTCACTTCTATACACTTTTATAGTCTGTTGTGCGATTTCGAATTCACCCTATTGCATCCTTGACGGGTATTTTTAAAGCTGTATTGCTTTCAGTACGAGCTCGTACAAGTTTCGTGATTCATAGCTGGGCTGTTCGTTTTCTGAACATGTCCTTGGCACCTGTGAGGTGCTGGTGCCAGTGGCTAAGCGCGGACAAGGCTACTGCCCAACAAAGATTATCCAAACCACGCGTAACAGACAGTTGAAAGAAAGCTCATAGAAAGAAAGCGAGTCACGAAACCTGCAATGGCAGAATATAGCACGATTACACAGCAAGTATGCAGTATGAGTAAGTGTTGGTAGGCGCTGATAGTGCTCTTGGACCGCTCCTCTGGACCGCTCCTCAACGTTCGCACCTTCCTCAACTTCATCTCACATCGACCAGCGCCTGCCCCTTCTTCATTCGGAGGTAAATAGCGCTCACCTCATCCGTGCGGCAAGCACGACGTTTTCAAATGAATATAAACGGAAGGAACGACCGTCGACGTCCAGGGTCTTTATAATCGCTTGTCCCTCTCCTCACCTTCCCCTTCTTCCTCATCTCCCCTTTGCCTCTTCCTTCCTCTTCTCTCCCCTCTCCTCTTCTTCCTCTTCTCCCTCTCTCATCCTTTTTTTTCTTCTCCCTTCTCTTTACCTTCCTGTTCGCCTCTCACTTTGCTTTTCTCTTTGCATTTTTTCTTCCCTTCTCTAGTCTCTTTCCCCCCTTCCTTTCTCTCCTTTTCTCTCATCTTTTCTCTCGTCTTTTCTCATCTTTTTCTACTCCTTTCTTTTCGCTACGCAATCTCTCTCTACAGCAGCCTCAACATTTCCAGAAACTTTCTCAATCTTCTAGTCTACGCCACTGCTTCAGTAACATCTTGAATCGCCATTTGTTCGGCTCTCGGACGAGACGACGGCACTCTTTTCACTCGTTGGCCCTAAACAAAATAACTTCTTGCTCTGCCTCGCCTTGATCATTCTTCTCTATTCGCCTGTGGCTTCTCTCGTTCCGGGTGTTGCCCTTTACTTGTCGTCTGCTATTACCAGTGAGTCTCGATACGACTTTGCGCTTTGCGCTTTGCTCGAGTGGGACAAGAAACTGACAAAATCGAGCCAACCATAGCGCGTCGCGTCATCCCCTTGCGCTGAAGCAGCCGTCCCGCAGGGTTCCGTAATAAGTATCCTACGGGCCTGCTAGGCCTTTTCTGGCAGCGCTAGCCTAGCCTTGGGGTTGACAACAACCGCCGCCGACCATCATTTGCATTGCATTGCATTTCTTTGAGGGTTTCCGATTTGCCAACAGCCGCATCGCATCACGTCCCTGCTGGGTCTCACTCCATCTTTACCCCTACCAGCACGGCCAGCACCAGAGCACAGCATTGCCCTTCCCCCTCGTCCACTCTGTGCCCTCGATCGCGGCGCGGGTCTTTGGCTGTGCCCCTGATTCTCAGCATCACTCGCTCATCTCACAGCATTCTCACATCATCTCTCATCCACCTCATCACCAGCCCTGTGCATTGCCCAGAATCTCATCGTCTATTGCACACGTTTATCCAGCTCCACTGCCCCGTCTTCTTGGCTCATCACTTTTGACCATTGTCAGCCACTGGTTCGCCCGTCTTCTGGATCGGACACCACTATATTATCGCCTCCGAATCTTTGAGAGCATTTTCAATTTCGCGTTGGCCACCTTCGCATCGCATCAATGCTGGACGGCCAGCCTGGTATCTCTTACTAAACATCTCACCATCCTTGGACCCTTTCCCATGCCACGCACAACAGCCTCTTGATTTTCTTTCATTTTGTTCTTTGGCTTTACTTTTGGCCACGGCGCCGGTCACCACCATGACGGAAGGCGTCACAGACGCGGTGCCCGCCACACTGCCTCCTTTGGACTACGGTCACACTGGACACCGTGAGCACAATGGCCACAATGGGGTTTTGTGTAATGGGCGCACCGGTCTGCATGACAATATAGACGCAGGCCGCGCCTTTGCAAACGCCGGCGCGAACGACAAGACCACGGCTGCGCCCGACAAGGGCAAGGAGCCCGAACGGACATCACACGCGATGGACGTTGACTCTTCCGTGGCACCGCCTGCCGCAGAGACAGCACTGGATCTCCGGCAGGATCACGGCGACGGAGACCGTATTTTCGGCCTGAGCTCCCGCACCGTTCCCGCCATGGTCCCCACCACGGAGAACCCGGAGACTGAGGACTGGGACGGTATCGAGACCAACTGGTATGCCCAGACGCAAGAAGCACATGCCGCCGAGGACAAGAAGTTGCTGGATGACTATAAAGCACAAGAAGCCGCCAAGGTGGCCGAGCTCGAAGAAGCCATCGCCGTTCATAACCGCCTCGTCGATGATCTTTTCCAAGCTCGCGTCCTGGTTGACGGCAAGGTGGACAGCCTGCACTGCTTGCTGGCCGCATATGAGGAAAAGAAAAAGGAGATTGAGGACGGCCGGGATGCTAACGACCTCCGCGTCCGCTCCTGGATCGCCAATGGCCGCAAGCTGGCTGCTGAGGCGAAGCAAAAGGCTCTTCTCCAAGCGCAGAGCAGCGAACAGGATGCGCACGGGCAAGACCAGGCCTATTCTTCTTCCGGCAGCCCGTTCCACCAGCGCCTTCGGGGGGTCATTGAGCACGACCAGCAGAGCCCGCGCCACGAGTCGTCGTCGTCTCAGCTCAGTTCGACAGACGGCCCAGATGGCGAGCCCGAGGCACAGAACTGGGAGACGATGAACATTGATCACGACGCGCAAGTCATCACCGACATTGTGTTTGCTCACAGCAGCACCGCCATTGCCCAGCTCTACTCGATCCCGCGCAACAACCACTGGGTCGACTCGCTCATGCAATTTCCTGTCCTGCGTTCCGTGGAGATCCGCCACGGCCGCAAGTTCAATACCGCGCAGCTCAAACCCGTCTATGTGGGGCCCGACTTTAAGAAGAGCAAGTGGCTGAGCTTCATGATCCAGGCGACGGGCCAGGTGCAGCACCAACCTTGTCAGACATGTGCCAAGGGCCAGGGGCTCTTTTCACACTGCATCATTGTGGGCGGCCCCGACTTTCCCCGGTGCGGCAACTGCGAGTGGAACAAGCACGGATGCCATGGAGCCGTTGGGCTGACAAACACACAAGGCCAGGCTAGAAGCCACCGCCAGCGGCCCGAGGCCGGCGACCGCAATAAGATTGACAATGAGCCGCTGTCCCCAGAGCCGCCTGTCCAACTGAGGAAGAGTGTTGCGCGCCACGCACAGGCATTGGCCATCGACGAGCCTCCTGCGACACCGACGACGGCGACGAGCCCAGCTGGAGAGGAGAATGAGCCGCCCGACAAATCGCCCGTCTCTGGAAAGAAGAGCAGCAAGCCCACAAAGCCAGGCAAGGCAGCGGCGTCGTCCGCAGCAAAGGGCGGCCGGCGGACACGAAAGTCCGGGGTCTCCACGCCCGGCAACACTGGTGTGCTGACACCCAAGCGCGACGACGACGACGACGACGATAAATCGTTCCTCTTCAAGGCGATGACGCCATTTGATGCCACGGAGGAAATCACTGAAGACACGCTCGTGCTCCGCGACGACGGCATAGTGTACCTGGAGCCGGAGCTGATGCGCGGCGTCCCGCGTCGCAAGATCTCGCCCGAGCATGCCTACTGGGACCCCTCGTGGAAGGACCTGGGGAGCTATGTCAAGAACAAGTACGAGGAGTGGGTGACCAAGCTTAATGCGCTTCGGGCCATCCCCGATGCTTCGCTCACCGACAAGGACCGCACGGCCATCTTCCAGGCCGGTCGTCAAATCAACCGCGGCAAGGCCATCATGCGGTATCTTGCCAACTGCGACACGCACCCCTACCAGCTCGTTGCCAAGTCCTTCATCACGGCCTCGTACACCCACTACGACACGCTCTTCCGCATGGTAGCCACGATTGACGAGCTCGGCAAGTTTAGATTATCTGTCAGCCCCATTGACTGGCTCCGCCATCGGCTGTACGAGATCCGTCGCGAGCAGGGAGACTCGTTCAAGCTGGACCGGGTCATCGCCAAGCTCTACCATGACCCCAAGCTGTCGTACCTTCGCTCGAAGAATGGCTTCGGCAACATTGGCCGTCCGTCGGTGGGCATGAGCAAGGGGGCAGGGGTTGAAGCCAGCGGTGGCGGCGACGGCGGCAGCGTCCCGTCGTCGACGGCCCGCAAGCGAGGCGAGAAGCGCAAAGAACCCCGCGAGTCGGCGGCGTCGACACCGACTCGACTGGCCCCCACGGCAGCCGAGAAGCAGGGTGCTCGCGACGCGGCGCCACGCACCAACAAGCGCCAAAAGACCAGTGCAGGTGTGGCGGACACGGCAGCCACGGCGGCCACGGCGGCCACGGCGGCCACAGCGGCCACAGCTGCTGCGCTGGCCCCTGCCTCAGTGACTGCGTCTACGCAAGCGTCGCGCCCTGTCATGGTACCCGAGCCTCCTAAGGTCAGTGCCCGGAGCCGAAAATTGGCCGCCCTCGCCGCCCGTGTTCTCAGTGCATCACCTGCTGTATCCGCCAGCAACGCCAGCGAACAGGCCTCGCCGCTCTCGACCACGGTGTCGTCGCGGGCCGTGAGCCACTCGGGTCCGGTGGGCGATGGCCAAAGCATGAGCCAGGCCGACGGGCCAAACGTGTCAGAGTCACGCGACGTCGGCAAGAACAGCCAGGCGGATGTTGCTGGTGTTGCGAGCCACCACGTCAGCCACAACGACGGAGGGTACACGGACAGCGAGGATGACAGTGCCGATATTGACGAGTCAGACGACGACGACGACGACGACGACGACGGTGACAATGACGGCAGCGATTCACACGTTTCTGGCCGCAATCACACGCGCGGCAGCCGCAAGCTCAAGCGCAGCCGCCGCCGCAGCCGTGCCGGTCGGTTGAGCCGTGCCGGCCGTGCAAGCCGTGCCATGCCCGCCGACGAGGCGGACCTCGACTACTCGGGCTACACTTCGCGCGACTCGCTGACCAACGACGCAGTGGTCAAAAAGGACTGGCGCGTGCTGCAGGTCAAGACGCGCGAGCTGACGTCCAACCCACGCACGACGCAGTACTGGCACTGGGTGGACGAGCGGCACGCGCACCAGATGGCCGGACCCGGCGGCCCGTCGGACTCGGACCCCATGTTTGAGCATCAGGTGCTCAAGGAGACAGAGCCGACGACGGGCTGGGGCGTGTTCCGCGAACCCATCAACTTCCACCTGCGCCTGCGCGAGTTGACGGGCATCCGGTATGCGTCGGGCAGCCTGATTGTTGTTATTGGCACGGCCGAGGTGCCCGACTTTCCCCACCGCGGCGACGTGCTTGCGCGGTTCAAGCGGGAGCGGTCCAAGCGGCGCTTCCTGGTGTTTATGAAGAAGAAGGGTGTTGCTCTGCACAAGGTGCCGCGTGCCGAGGTCGACGCGGCCTGGGAGGCGCTGTCGGCCTCTGAGCTCATGCCGGGGAATGAGTCGGACTGATTGATCTTTGTGTTTTTTGCCATGTTGTTTTATCTCTTATTCTATTTCTTATTGTCGGCATCTCTTCATCGTCTTATTGACTTGATGATTTTCTTTATTTTTTAGGCGTCTCGGAGGTTATGGCAAGGACGGTGGACTCGGCGGTTTGTTAGTGACGATCTACAGTGTACGTCTTGCTAGCTGCGAATTATTGACAATATTATTAGTAAATCTGATTGCAGTACTATGAAATACAACTATGTGAACTGTAGTACCATTGATTGCAACTATATGAATTGCAGTACTATATGAAGGCAATGTTGTGACTGCCATGAGTAGAGTGTCGTTGTGATCTTATCGTTATCGTGATGTCCCACTCGATGACATAATCCCTCCAGAAAACTCGACCCGAAGACGCGGGCCGAATTTGCACCTCTCACGGCCACCGCGACCACGACAACCACACACGATGCTCTACGAATTAATAGGAATTGTAGGTCTTTTTTTAATCTCGGTAGAGGGATAAAGACGCTAACAGACAGGCCCGCCCCGGCAACGTCGGCGAGGTGCGCGACATTGTCATGTCGGTCGGCCAGACGGTGCTGCGCAGCGGCGGCGTCGTGCGCTCGATTGCCAACTGGGGCGTGTTCAGCCTGCCGCGCGCCGTGACGGCGCACCAAAAGACGCACGTGCGGGGCCACTACTTTGTCATGCGCTTCGACAGCACGTCGGCGACGCAGACGGCGATGCGCAACACGCTCAAGCTCGACCCGCGCATGGTGCGGTCGGCGTTTGTGCGGCTCGCCGGCGCCGACGGCAAGCTCGAGAACACGGCCAAGTTTGGCGAGATCATGTGGTCGCGCGCAACAGGGCGGGCGTAGGCCAGGCACGGGACAATCTCCTGTCTATTTTACGAGGCCGACTATACCCACGGCCTCGACCGGGATCCAGGAGACAGACCACTGTCGGTGGCGAGCAACGAGATGCCGTCACTGCCGATTTGTACATACGCTCAATGAATACAAGCAATCAAGAACGATGGCAGAATACGATAAATTATGCTACAATGAAGAGAAGAGTGCCAGCCTAGTCATCAATCATAATGGTTTCTGGCGCAGACGGGCCCGTGTGGCCGTTGGCGCGGGCCCAGGCCACAAAGTCGTCAATGACACCCGGCCACGCGCCGTCCTCGCTCCAGAAGCTGAGCGTCGAGTCGGCCATGGTCTTTGTGGCAAACTCGAGCGTCTGGTTCCACATGTCGCGGTTGACGGACCGCGTCCACTTCTCCGTCAGAAACTGCGTCCACAGCGGCATCCAGTCCAGCTGCTTCTTGCTGCTGCTGCGGCTGCTGCCCGCCACCGGCACCGCCGACACCCATGGCCGGCCCGGCGCCGCAAACAGCACCTTCCAGAACTCAATGGCGTTCTCGAGGCTCATCGACCGCTGGTCCGGCTCCTTGCCCGCCGCAAACGTGTAGCGGTACACTTGCTTGAAAAAGGCCGGGTCGTCGCTAAACTTCTGGACGCGGGTGGCAATAAACGCCTTTTGCTCGGCAAGCGTGTAGCAGGCCGCGTACAGCTGGCTGACGTTCTTCCACCCGTCCACAAAGCCCTTGCGTGTAATCTCGCCCAGGCTGGGCGCCTTGACGAGCTCGAGCGCGACAAAGGTGTCGCTCGTTTCTGGGTTGAGGCCAAGGGCCATCAGGTAGCCCATTGTGGATTCGACGCCCAGTTCATTCGTGGGGTCCTCCTTGGGATCTGTGCTGTTAGCCATGGCCTTTGGTGTTGTCGTCTGTCTTGGAGGACGTACTTCTCAACTGGTCAAACAGCTTGTCGAGCACAGTCGTGCCATCGTTGTTTGTTAAAGAGTTGCCGCTTGAAACACCACCATTAAAGTACCTGGAGATTGTTAGTATTCACAGGACAAGCACCCGCATTCTGGTGTAGAAAGCACAAGCAGTACAGGACAAAAAGACGCCGAAAAGAAAATCACAAGACAAAACACGTAGATCAGGCTCCGACTCGGCATACCCTCCAGGCTCCTTGCTCTCCTTGCTCTCCTTGCTGCGTCCTATTATTGTGCGGATTCCTCTGGATGTCGGTGGCTGGTTCTGGTTGCGCAACGGCAGGGTGGATGATGCCGCTGCTCCTGCTGGTGTGTCCGCTCCCCCATTGCTTGTGTGGATGTCCTCGCTTGGCGAGTCGGTGTCTGTCTGGTTGGGACTCTGCCTTGGCGTATTTTTGTCGGCTTTGCCATTCTTGTCCGACCTGCGGAACATCTTCTTGACGTCAAAACCCATGCTGTAGGCGGGAAGACAAGAGTTGTTGTCGTTGGCTTTGATTCGTTCGACCAAGGCGTCGTTGCGACGCAGGAGAAAGTAAAAAGGATCAAGCAACAGCGGGTAGCAGAGGATAGATCAGGAGATCGACCAGGAGCATGCCGGCAGATGCATGGATTGGAGAATCGAGATGAGGGATGGGGTGCAAATCTTCCGAGATTCCTTTTTTCTATTCTCCCGACGCAGTGCGCCGATCTCAGGATGTAAATCGCTAGCCCGGCAGGGGTGTGGGATGGCTTGTTCCGACGTTGCGTTGCAGACCTGGAGTGGGTGTGCAGCGAGACGGGCCGTACGGACAAAGGCACGGGAGATTGCAGAGCACAGGCGAGGCGACCCGGGTTGTAAGCGAGAGGTGTGGTCGGTGGTAGTGGTAGGTCAAAGTCCAGGTAGGCAGGTCGGGATAGAGGCGGAGGAGCAGGCGGATCGAGCAATAGTAATAAAAATACAGCAAATAAAAAAACAATGGGAAAACAAACAAAAGAGAAAAGGATGCCGAGACCGAAAGCGAGGAACGGAACGCGGAGAAAGAGAAAAGGAAAGCAGCAGTTGACGATGTGGGGGTTGGAGAAGTGGAAAATACGAAGCAAAGACGAGGTAACGCGACCAGACGGAACAAGAACAGGCGGCAGTCCAGCAGACCAGGGAATAACAAGAGGACGGCAAAGGAGAATGGCACTTACAAGTCGGCGGCAAGGTCTAGTTTAAAGTTTGTACTTCTTAGTGCCTGTCGCGAGGTTGGTAAGCCGAAGCCGTCAGCGGAGTTCTGGGGTAAAGAATAGGAGGGAGAAGGAAGTAAATCAAAGAAGAGACAGCAGAGACGGAGACGAGAGACGAGAGAAGAGAAACACGAGAGGAGAGAAAGGACGAGACAGGAGACAGGAGCCAAAAGCCAAAAGACATGCTTGACAGTCGATGCAATGTTGCACAACACGGCAAGCACTCGGGAATAAGAAAGAAAATCAAAACAAAAAGAATGCACACCACCATGTTACCAGCTGACGGTGACCAGCTGGAACAGTGGTGCCCGTGAGCTGCCATCCTAGGCACGCCCGCCTACAGCATGTTCCGCGGGACTGCGCCGACAAAAGACGTAAAACTGGACCGCGGTGATCCGCCTGAATAGGGCCGAATGCATGCAGCCACCGCCGCCGATGGTGTCCTGCCTGTCTGCCTCGTGTTGGTGCTCCTCTTATCTCGTGTCTTTGCTTTCCACTCTTTTTCTGTCTTCATTCATTCTCTCGGATCATGCGATGCTGAGTCGGTGGTTGCGGCGGACAATGCCGTTGACTAGCGGAGTTTCCCGATTCGTCTTTTTTTGTTGTCCCGGCTTGTCTTTGTTTTCGTCTTCGTCTTTTCTTATATACGTCGTCCCGTGCAAACGACAACGGACAGACAAGACACAACACAGTTTGGTCGACAGGCAGCGGTGTCACAGTCGGCGGCGGTTCGGCCCGTCTCGGCAGTTCTCTTTCTCTCTCTCTTCCAGTGCTCTCTCTCTTCTCTCGCGCACACAAAACGACCACACAAACTCACCTTGAGGGCTGTCCGCTCGCTGGCACCCGTCGCCTGCATAAATTCGCTCACCAGCATCCGCTGCGACGACGTCAATGCTGGCGGCATGGCGTGGTGCTGTATGAAAAAGAGTAGAGGGAGGACAAGGAAAAAGACAGGCGAGGGCGTCCAAGACAAGAGGTCACTTGTCACGAGTGCCGTCGTAGCCGTGGTCGTAGTTGAAGATTAAGCCGGAGCTGGAGCTGGAGCTGTCGTCGTCGTCGAGTATCGCAACCGAAGGATCGTCGTTCCGTCACAGGCTCAGGTCAGGTCAGGTCAGGTCGGTGATCCCTGTCGCGACGCACAGTGATGGTGATGGCACGTGTTGGCGGGGGAATGCTGGGTCGTATTTGTTGATCGGTTGGAGGTTTGGTTGTTGTGGTGAAAGAAAAAAAGAGGACAGACTGGTGAAAGCGGAAAGAGGAAGGAGTATTGTGCCGTCAACTTGGGTTCGGGAAAGGCAGGCCAAGGCTGTCGAGGAGAGGAAAGGCGGGAAGGAGCCAGGGAGGAGACCAGAGACAGAAGGGGAAAGAGAACGGTGGAATGGCGGGGTCGGAGCCGTTGCGTGAAGCTGGGCGCTGGCGCGACCGTAGCACGTGACCACTGCGGACTGTCTAATGACGACACGGCAACATGCCGAGCACGGCGACAGCGCATTGGATTTGTGTTGTAGCTCACTCTCTTTGGATTCAGATCACTCTGTATTTGAAGAAGCGTAGATTGACGTACTCGTAGATTTACCAAAGCTGGAGCAGGAGTATGGTGAAAATCAAATGTGCAAAATGTTGACGATGCTCGACAGCCAGCATCGACGGTGCTCTCGACATCAACTCTCACGACATCTGCCTCACGACATCTGCTGACTCGACATCCTCGACAATACGTATGAAACAAGGTGTATGAAACTCAAGAAGAAACGCTAGGTATTTTGTGCAAAAACAAGAACGTAAAGCAACGCAAAAAAGCAACAAAAGCAGACAAACCAAAATAAATGCAATGCAAGATGCCAGAATCAGATCGTACAGTACAACAAGGGTAGTGATGGCGGCAACAGCAGAAAGATGATAGCAAAGTAGACGGCAAAGCAGACAAAAAAACAGCAAAGCAAAAGAACAGCAAAGCAATCAAATCAAATCAACGTCACCAGGACTACTCCCCCAGCGGCATCCCGTCCAGCTCGTCCAGCAGCCGCCGCCAGTTGTCCGCCAGCATCTCGCTGTACTTGACGCGCTCCTGCGCCCAGTCCTGGTTCCACCGCGACACGTGGTACTGCGTGGCCAGGAAATACACGAGCTCGTCGCGCAGGCACTCCTTGACAAAGACGGACCGCGCGTGCTGCTCGACAATCGACTCCTTGTCCTTGACAATGGCCTCGACGACGCGCTCAATCTCGCCCGGTTTCACCTGGCCGGCCGTCTCGGGCGCCTGGTTCTTGGCCCGCAGCGCCGCCAGCTTGGCCTCGTTCTTTTGGATGCGGCGCTCCAGCTGCGGGATCGAGTCGCGGTCCAGGCGCTCGCGCCGGTCAAACAGGTCGCGCAGGCCGACCAGGGCATCGCGCTGCCGCTTCAGGTCCTCGAGCACGCCCGCGTCCCACGCGCGCGCCTCGTCCTCCATCAGCGCCTGGCCCGTGCGCAGGTGCTTGCTCATGGCCAGCAGCCCGTCGTTGAGCAGCGGCACCAGGTTCGTGTCCGTCGCATACACCTCGGTGCTCGTCTCCGTCATCGACTGCAGCGACACGGCCATGCGCGCGTGGTCATTGGCCACGCCCTCGCTGCGCTTCACCAGCCGGTCCATAATGTTGCACGTCGTAATGTACAGCTCCGTCGCGCGCCGCACGCCCATGCGCGTGCGGTCAAACAGGTCCTGCAGCTGCGGCGACAGCGACTCCTCCAGCCCGGCCGGCAGCGTGCGGCCCACAAACTCGTCCTGCACCGAGATCGTCGCCTGCTTGCGCCACACCGACAGCTCCGTCGGCACCGTCAAAAACATGACCACCAGCTGCTCCGTGCCAATCACCGGGTGCCGCACCAGCGCGTTGAGGAACCGCGCCAGCCCGCGCCGCCGCTTCTCAATAAACGCCCCGTCGTTGGACAGGTGGTTGCCGTTGAGCGCCACACGCTTCGGCGGCAGCAGCGGCAGCACCCGGAACGGGTACCGCTTGTACAGGCACTCCAGCAGCCACACAAAGTCGCTGTACCGCCGCACCACCTTGCTGCCGCGCCGCTGGCTCGACACCTCGTAGTTGTGGTGCTGGAACATGAACAGGCCCTCCTTCTCTGCCATCAGCGTCACCACCACCGTCTCCTCCACGGCCGGCGCCGTGCGCGCACCGCCCACTGCAATGCCGCCAATCGCCCGCTGCGACGTTGTCGTCATCGACGCCTGCTGCTGTCGCGATCCGTCGCCGTTATATCCCAGGCTATTGTTATTGTTGTTGTTGTTGTTGCTGCTGCCAAACCCGCCGGCACCATAGACATCCCAGCCACCACTTGCAGCCGCTGCCCGTGGCGACGACGCGATAGCCGCCGAAGCACGCCGCAGCGAGCCGTTGGCACTCCCACCACCTTGGACGCTGCCGACACCGCTGCCGACAACGGTCGCGGCATCCGGCGTCGTCGTAAACGTAGACGACGTCCTTATCGGCAGGGCTGCCGACTCGGTCGGGCTGCTGCCAAACAGTCCGTTTGCGGCAGCTGGTCTCGACGTCGCAGGCACAGGTGCGGGTGCAGCTTCGTCGACAGCATCGGGCGTTGTCGGAACGGGGATAGCAACGGCATCGACGCCGCCACCACCATCGCCCGCAGTGGTCGTCGGCAGGCTGTCTTGGTGGTGGTGGCCCTTGTGGAGGTCGGGCGCTGCCCAGGGGTCGTCGGCGGTGAAGTCCATCGAGGGCGATGACGATGTGTGCGTGGGCAGAGGCGGCTGGGGTTTGTTGGCATACGAGTCCGAGGCTGGCTTGAGCTGCGAAAAGACCGGCTGAGCACGAGGATACGAGGTAGCAAACGGGTCGTCTTTGGAAAACGGCTCCTGTTTCAGGCTCGTCTCTCTGGGCGGAGGCGACGCGGCAGCAAACGGGTCGGGAATGTAGGCAGGGAGGGTCGGACGAGGGAGGCCTGATAATAGTCAGTGGGTTGTCGAGAGAAAATAAATAAAAAAGAGCAGACAACAAAGATAAAGAGGTGATGCAAGGCGTGGCCGGGGGCGGGCCATTCGAGACCCACCCCCAAATCTCCATATCGGCCTGATTCGTAGGAGCAGCAACGATGATAAGATACGGGATGCAATGGAGGGTGATTAACGAATGAAGGAAAGAGAAGCGAGGAAAATGATTCAAGAAGAAAAAAGAAGAAGAAGAAGACAAAAAAGAAGACAAAAAAGAATACTCACTTCGCCGCCGCTCGTCCACGCCGTCCAGACTCGGCTCCTCGCCCTCCTGGGCCAGCCCAATCAGCGCCAGCAGCACATTGAACTCGTTCCGGCTCAGGCTCATCATCATCGTGCTGCTGCTGCTGCTGCTGCCCGGCGCCAGCACCCTCATAATCGCCGTCTGGCTGTCCGCGCTCAGCTTCGCCGCCGCCAGCACGCGCACCACGCCGCGGGCCGACAGCGACCCTGTTGCCGCACCGCTCTCCTCGTCCTCGCGCAGCGCCGTGTCAAAGGCCTCAATGTAGTAGTCGGGCACGTCCGACGACGGCAGCAGTGCCCGCAGCAGCTGCGCGCGCGTTTTCTTTTTGCGCGGCGTCAGCAGGTCCCACGGCGAGCTGTTGTGGTGGTCGCTGCCGTCGCCGCCGTCGGCCGCCGCCGCCGTGGTGGCTGTTGTTGTTGTTGTTGTTGTTGTTGTTGCATGCGCCACGTCGTCGTCGTCAAACAGCGAGCTGCCCGTCGTCTGGCCGGGGCCGTCGTCGTCAAACAGGCCGTGCCGCGATCGCGCAAACGACGACTGCTTCGCGGCGGCAAGGGGGCCCTCGTCGGGCGGCGTCGTGCCGAACAGGGACATTGTATGTGTAAATCGAAGCAAGTCAAACGTTTTTCTCCCCAAAAAACCGTCAAGGACAAACACCCGAGCAGCAGCGAAAAGAGGCGCAAAGCTACGGCGCTTCGCGATGATCTGATGTGGCGCGGCGGCAAGCGGAGTCGACTTTGCCCACAACGGGAATGGGGCAAGACACGGAAACGGAAGGTAAGAAAGGAATAACAGTCGGATCAACAGAACAAAGCAGCCAACGTGAGGCAGAGAGCAGAAGCAGACGCGAGGGTGCAAGGTCCTGCTCCTGGCGATAGTCAAAACAGAAGGAGGACTCGTTGGGGGCGCTTCATGAGGAAGGAGCGGTAGTGTCAGTCGCTATCGTTTGACCCACATGGCCTAGTACGAGGACTCGTAGAGGCATCAGAGCTAACCCCAACTGCTCAGCTCGGATGACATAATACACACAACTACAGTGCAGCACGGCAACATTGCAACACGCTTTTGAACATCGAGAATATGCCTTGTATCGTGATCAAATCGTATCATACAACATGTCTCTCGCGTCTTGCAGCCGGCGCACGCGGCAGGCAGCTTAGAATAGCACATCCTCGGCCTTCTTCTGCTCGACAACGCGGCCGCCCGCCCGCACAACCCGCTGCTTGCCGGGCACCTTGAAGTACAGACTGGGCGACTCGCCCGGCGCAAGCTGGTGGCTCAGGTAGCCGCGGTGTGCCGGGTCGCGGTAGTACTCAATGTCCCACCGGCTCGTCGGGTCCGGCATCCGCCGCACATGCGCGCCCTGCTGCCGCATCTTGGCCACCTCCGCCTCGACGTGCTCCGCGCCCACCGGCAGCGGCTCGCGCGTCAGCACGCTCTTGCCCTGCAGCAGCCACTTGATCGACTGCTGCGTGAAATAGCGCGTCATCACCTTGCCGCCCGTCGCCTCAATCGCCTCAATCGCGCTCGCCGACGCCCGCGACACCACAAGGTCCACCGGCGTCCGCAGCTCCTCCTTGCCGCGACCCAGGATCTTGATGCCGTCGCGCACCCGGCTCACCAGTCCCGACCGCACCAGCTCCACCGGCGTAATCGGCTTTGTTGCGTCGATCCGGCCCGCATCGATAAACATTTGCAGGCGGTCCAGGTTGACTTCTGTCATGACGTCCGCGCGGCTGTATTTTGTTAGTATTTTTGCAAATGGCTTTTCTAAAACAAACAGAAGTGAGACCTACTGGTTCACAAATCCCTTGGTGCCCCATGTCCGCACCAGAGGCGTCTGGCCACCCTGGAACCAGGCCTTGACTTTGCCGTGCTGGCCCTGGCCCTTGTGGCCGCGACCAGACGTCTTGCCCTTGCCCGCCGACGGTCCGCGACCCACGCGGATGCGCTTCTGGTGTGCGCCCTTGTTGTCGCGCAGGTTCGACAGGATGCCGGCGCTGCGCGTCTGCTGCGTCGGCCCAATCGCCAAGGCCGCAAACAGCGACGACAGCGTCGGTGACGAGGTGGCGGCGGCCGGCGGCGCTAATGGTCGGAAGCCGGACGGCCGGCAGCAGGCAAGAACGCCTGCGAGTGCCGTTCGTGGTGCCATGGTCGTGCGTAGTTGTGAAGGGGGGGGTGATGCGGTTCGTTCTCGGTTCGTACTCCGTACAGTCGCTCACTTTCAGCGGTTTGATTCGGGAAAAAATCGACCGTCTCTGGTGAGCGGTCTGATTGGTCGGAGCTCGTCACCAGCACGTGATGCCGCTACAGCCTTGGGCGGGGAGTTTTTCCTCATCAGGGCGGGTCTATCCGTTGTTAGTGACTGCTGTATCTGGCAATTAGAGCTCACACAAACTACAAGCAGACGGAATCGGGCATACTTTTGGGAAACATGAGTGAATGAGGCTATGAAGAGGAAGAAGAAGAAGAAGTACAAGCAAAGAGAGATGCACAGAAGATGCAGAAAGCAAGTCATGTAGGGACTTACAAAAGAGCAAAATGCGCCTAACAAGCACAATACCAAGAGGCCTCTGCCAGCACATATGTGGTAGAAAATTGCACTGGCGTTCCACCGCATCGGTCAAGTAACCCAGAGTCACACCAGAGTCCAGCGAGCGAGTCCGCTTCTTGATCTTGTCAGTCTTGGTACGGCGCACAGTGTTGGCTGGAGCGTACCGGGTCAACTGTCTCCGCAGCTCACTCGACCGGTCCAGCAATTGCTCCAGTGTCAAGAGTGACGGTGGTGTCAGGCAAGCAGTCTTTCACCTTCCACAGGTGGACACCCGGACACAGCATGGCCTTGATCGGCGCTGGTTCAGACCGACCTTTGTTCTCCTAGTCAAGTTTGTTCTTCATGTCGGCCAGAGTCTCATGCGCCGTTTTCCAGTCCAGCGGACGCACGAGGGTAAACCCATGGTGCAGTGGTGTGGGAAGCGACTGTCTCGCAAGGCGTATGCGGCCAGTTGCGTCTGTCTCACTCGGAAGGTCCAGCTGGTTCAGCAGCTGGTGCATCCGGCATGCTTACCGAATTCGTCGAGGCGCCAGGAGCTCCGTGCTGAGTTAAAACGGACGGAGTCGGCACTGTCTCCAACGATGTGATGGCTGCAAAGGGTGGCACGCGATCACGCGGGGTGGTCAGTCCCCGCCCGCCATACAGATGGCAGAGCATCTGGGCCGCCGAAGCACGCCGCCCCGCATCGACTTCGGCCATCTTTCGAATAGCCGACAGCCTCGGCAAGCTTGCCATGGCGCAGATGCCGTTCTGGATATCTTGGTAGGTTTTGAAAAAATGGCAGCGCGTGCAAAAATGTTCGAGGTCAAAGACCCAGAGCAGTGTCACATATAGTGACCAGATGTCGGCCTTGGCCGACTGAGGCCCACCGTAATAAACCTCGGGTGACATGAACAGCTTGGTTCCCGAATCTGGAGTCTTGGCCACACTGGCATAATTGCCAAGCCCAAAGTCGCTCAACTGAAATGTGAGGACACCGTCTTTGCAAACGTAAAGAATGTTGGCCGGCTTCACATCCCGGTGAATAATGTCGTTGCAAGCCAAGTAGTCGAGCGCCTGGAGCATCTGATCACACACGCTATCGACTAGGTTCTCGCATGTGATAGGTGATAGCACGGTCGTGTTGCGCATGGTCTGCAGAAGCGAGTCAAGTGAGCCATCTTTCAGGCCAAAAAACAACTCGGCCTCCAGAGAGTCCCAATTTTGTGCCCAAATAAAGTCGACAATGTGCGTCTAGGAAGCGGAAGATATTAGTACCACTGAAACGTGAAAAAGGGAATGGGCGGGTGTGGGTTGAGCATACATGCTTGATACCACCAAGGATAGAAGCCTCACGCTTGGTTTTCTCCCATAACGACTGGTTCGCCTGCCGCTGGAGTACCTTGAGAGCCATCAACTGGCCTGTATCGACGTTGACGACTTTGTCGACGGCGCCATAACTTCCCGCGCCCAGGTAGTCCAGCTTCACATAGCGAATCAACTTTTCGGAGCCGAGGGCCTGGCCGACCATGTCTGAGCTGCTCTCCGGCTCCTCAGCCGTCTTCGCACAATCTGGTAAGGTGTCACCGCCCTTCTGTGCCCTGCTCACTAACGCGGCGTCGGCATCTTCTCTCCACACGAGAAGGAACCGGATCTTGGCCCGGTCTGGGCCACACATGCCAATAACCCGGTTGACTTTGGAGCTGACATAGACTTTTCGCGGCCGGCCGTCTCGAAACGGCACGACGGGCACCGTCCCTTCATAGCCCTGGTACACGTGCACCTGGCTGGAGGCGTTGTGTGACTTGTCATAAAACATGACAACGTTGGAGGTCGAATTGACCTCGAAGGCGCATTGGATTCTTGCCACGGAGGCATCGTCGATGTACACATCACCCTGGCGGCCGAGGGTCACCAGTGTGACTCCATCTTCGACCTTGGATTGGACTCTGCCAATATCAAGGCCGGGATGGCCATTATGAAGGCCGGAATGGCTCGGTCTGACAGAACGCAAACGGCGGTTGAACTGGTGGTCGACAATTTTCGCTGCAAGATCATCGATGGGCTCAAGGCGAAACAAGACAGCCAGCGGGTTTTGCACCTCTGGTTCCATGGCGGAGAAACAACAACGCCGCGGGTACGCGTCGTGGTTACACAATACAGTGTGCACAGTGCATTTTTGCGCAGAAACTGTTCATGACAATGTAGGAAAGGGTGGTGGTGTCCCCGTACGAGTCTGGCGGAATGAGGAAAGAGCAGAGGACGAGCAACGTGCTATATCTCACATGCCGCCCCTCTGCTCGATTTTCTGGTTGCCATCCCGCCCGGTATTCGTGGTTGCTGCCTAACCATATCTTTAGCCGCACTCGTTTTTTCTTCTGCCGTTCTTCCCGTGTCCCGAATCTCACTCAGTACAGGGCGTAAGTTGCGTGTGTCGGGTGCAAATTCTATTTATTGGCTCTCCGAGCGTCTTGTTGTCGGGACAGCCTTGTTTTGTGCCGTGTGCAGTGCTTACGGAGTACTCGTACAGGCCAATTAGTGGGCCTTGACCTGACGGGGTGCGCCTGCCCATGATCCAAAAACATCTTACGAAGTATATCATTGTGCCAAGCTACATACACCTCTGCACGTTCAACCTCAGCGGAAACATCATAGCTTTCTCTGGCTTATCATGTCGCGTGCATTGTTGCAACCCATCCCAGTGACGGGCGCACTCCGGGAAGACAGCACTCATCACGACCATGGCGCCATGGCAAACCCGAGTGACAACCAAGAAACGCTTCATCGGCAACTCAGCAGCGATGGCATCAATAACAACCGCAGCGACAAGAGCGACGGCAACAACAACAATGGCAACGACAGTAATGACAGGGAAAGTGGCAATCCTTTCAAGGCGCTGTTTGCGAGCGACGACGACAGCTACGACGACGGCGACGACATCAAAAAGTCACCGCCACATTATCGCGACGACGGGCACATGTCCCCCCCACCCTTGGACGCGGCCGACGCCATATGGCAACAACGAAGATCCCGCATGATTGGGCGTGACCTCGAGCTTGCTTATAGATACGGAAACTCATTTCCCAAAGAGCAGTTCAATCACCAAGTCGATATTTTGGCCCGGCGCATGGCCAAGGTGCGCTACTTCAAGGACCATTCAGGGCAGGGAAATTTCCGGGGGATGAAGAAGAAATCAAGGCTCTGTCGCAGCGACGCGATAAACGTCGTGCGCGAACGGTGGCAGGAGCAGGGGATTTGGAAAAGCTACTGGACCACACACATTGGTGACGACCAAAGATTTTGGAGCATACGCATTGGTGGCGACCGGTGGCCGCACGAGGAGCCGCTTGCTGCACCACCTTCCACGCCTTCATCCAGTGACCTCTTTCCACCTGGCTCTGTCCCTGACGCAAACGCTGCTCGTCCTGTCAATGACCCGCCTGCCGCATGCCGCCGCACAGTAGAAGCGTCACGGCCCTACGCGCAGTTCGTGTACCAGGTGACCAAAGAACGCGACTTTCTCTTGGGACACGCGCACGAGCTGCAAGATCAGTCGACGCCGCGGCTCGAGGCAGACGCCCCTGGGCCGGCCGAGCTGTCGCTTGACGGGGCGCCGGAGGACATCAACTCTCGTGCCTACGAGTCTGTCAAGGCCATGTGGATGCGGTGGCATATCTGGGACAAGCGGTGGGGCGTCATGCCTGGTCAGCGATGGCAGCACGAGGAATCGCTCATGGTCCACACACGCCGTGCGATAGTTGCCGAATTCGGGCCGGACGACTATGCTAAATTATATGGGCCATTCGAAGACGCCGATGGGAATCCTCGAGGCTATACCCCGGGGGGTTATGTCGGCACCTTTGTCCCGTCTGGTGTCATCGTCGCCGTTTTGGAAGCCCGCGAGGCCAAATTTAGCCACGGGCCCTGGACTGGACACATGCCGCCTCCGGATCGGTATGCTCCAACCTTTATGACCGTCTCGTCGTCTGGCATACCCAGCGACCGGCCGGCCAAGGCAGACATTGGCAGCCGCCTTCTCCTCACTGCGGACGGCAGGCAAATAATGCGCCCTCCTCCCACACCTGCCGCGGAAAGTCGGGCGGATAACGCCGGCCAGACGGTTGCTCCAACACAGGGCTCCGACAATGCTCTCGCTCCAGCATCGCCAGACGATTTGCCACAAGTACCAAAGGACAAAGGCCCAGAGAGCAAAGAGACGCTACGGCGCCAAAGCACGCATGCCACCGCCTCGGCGTGTCCGCCAGGGACGGAGACGATTCCGCAATCTAGGAAGCGCACAGCGGATGAGGATGAGGCACACAATTCAACATCCAGAGAAGGCGAGAACGAGGAAGCTAGTTCGAGCTCAACGTTGGACTTCAGCAGTGAAGATCGCCCGTCAGCCGCCAAGCGGCGTCGGGTCGGAGGATGATCGCCGCATAGATCTTTGTGTGCAAGACGAGCAATGTGGACGGCGCATCAACTAGGTGCAGGGCATTGGCGAGAGGAATGGAATTTGGTCAATCATGGGTTTGCGCATTTGATTCGTTTGGTTACCAGCAGAAGATATCAGGATGAGCTTGGACTATGACTTGTCTAATTGACTTTTTCTCATCCAAGTTCGAGATTTTACTTGTCCGGTCATAAGGATTGGATCAGAGCCGGATAACTTGCGTCAAAAATCAAGATGGATAGCCGGTGATGTTTTGAATCTCGTGAATAGTTTGGTGCAATTGATGGGCTCAGCGGGGTATATAACTGAATCTACTACTAGCAATCCCTCATAACAAGGCAACATGCCAGAGTGGTTAATGGGTATGACTCGAATACTTTCCCCACCATAGGAAATAGATCAATCATATGTCTTCGGACGCGCAGGTTCGAATCCTGCTGTTGTCGTTTCAAAACGATACAACGCCCTTTCTTTTTTTGCTTTTTCCTTTTTGGCTTTGTATGCGGTTTTACTGCTTGACTTTTTTTTTCGTTCTTCGTTACTTTTTGTTTTGCTCTTCTTCTTTCTGTCCCTCTCTTCTCTTTCCGCTTTCGTTTCATTTTCTTTTCGATTTCTCGTTCGCCTTTTTCTGTACTTTATTTTGCTATGTTGCTTCTTCTCTTTTTTTCCTCTCCTTTCTTCCGTCATCTATATAACCTCTGTGCTTTATCTAGATGCGTAAACGAGTTTTTGGTCTGCCGTTTGTCAACTTCATTTGTATTCTAATAGATTGGGTTCCATCTTCAAGATTTACAAGGCGTGAGTTTATCCAACTACTTCACATTTGTAAATTTTGTAGCAGTAAAAGGCAGATGCATTCTAGTTATCAACTGTCCTCTCCTCTTCAGCTGTATGAAAACAGCAACAACAAACAGTCGTAGGTTGGCTCACGGATATATCAATCATACTGCGAGCACTTTAGCAAATGCAGGTGGCCGGAGTAAGCCATACATATCTGATTGGGCATGTGCTGATAAGGTCAGCGCAGTGTTTACGTTGATTCTTGGTGGGGGAATGCACCGACTAGCCCGCCGCTAGCCTCCAGTGAAGTACGGAGTAGGAAGGCGGCTGAAATCTACATCTTGACTTTTGCTTTTTGTTTTTCTCTTGTTTTGCCTTTTCGACTTGATCCCGTGGTTTTCTTGTTGTCCTGATTTCCTCCTGTTTGTACGAAACTCGACTCTCCCAAACGCTCCTTACACAGTCATGGCCGACAACAGCGAGACTGCGCCGCAAGGTGCCAGCGTCACCTCTGCGCAGCTGATCGCAGGTGAGTTGTCGAGGGGGGCAATGCGAGACGGCAGCGAGAGACGGACGGCCAGCACCGACTAACCCTGCCCTGGCCAGAACTCGGTGTCGTGCCCACGCCCAAGATCACGGGCGACTGGACCGTTGACAAGGCCACGGCCGCGCTCACCACCGGCATCACGCTCCCGACGACGGGCGGCGCGACGTCGCCGCTTGCCTACTTCCACATCCTCGAGCTGCTCAAGACGACCAAGCGTGAGGGCTGGCGCCGCTTCGGCATCACGTACTGCGAGTCCATCTCCGACCACATGTACCGCATGTCCCTGATCAGCATGCTGGCGCCGCCGGCGCTGGCTGCGCGGCTCGACATGAACCGCTGCATCAAAATGTGCCTCGTGCACGACATGGCCGAGTCGCTGGTCGGCGATATTACGCCCGTCGACGGCGTGCCGAAGCCCGAAAAGAGCCGCCGCGAGGCCACGACCATGGACTACATTACGGACACGCTGCTGGGCAATGTGTATGGCGGTGCATCGGCCGTGGGCAAGGAGATCCGCGCCATCTGGCAGGAGTACGAGGACTCGCAGACGCTGGAGAGCCATTTTGTGCACGACGTCGACAAGATGGAGCTGCTGCTGCAGATGGTCGAGTACGAGAAGCGCAGCAAGGGCGAGCTGAACCTGGTCGAGTTTGCCTACGTCGCAACCAAGATGACGCTGCCCGAAACGCGTGCCTGGGCGGGCGAGCTGCTGCAGGAGCGGGATGCGTTCTGGGCGGCGACCAAGGGCCAGGCGGCCGCTGGTGCTGCCGGCGAAAAGGGCAGCGCGGACGGCGTGTCGGCCGAGCACAAGAAGAAGCAGGACGACTACTACAAGCGGGAAAACGGCACGGCCTAAGAGGTCTGCGGATCTCGCGGTGGCTGAACGGAGTTGGGACGGCGGTCTCGGGTTCACGGTTACGGATGCGGGTTGCGGGATGGCTAGCATAGGGCATAATGGGGCAGATGAAGATCGCAGAGCTGCTTTATCCTTTTCTTGCGTCTGATATTCTTTTCTTGGATTGCATTTCTTAATCTCTTGTTTCTCTGCTCTGGTTTGTATTTTGGATCCGACTTTTGGTTTGCTATGGATCCCATCATCCTAGACAGCATTATTAGACAGCATGGCCCTGGCCACAGAGCGCCATGTAATACGAGCATTGATATGATTTGAATGTCATTTGCTCGTAATTTGGTGCGGATGGTCTTATTTCGACAGTATCCCTGAAAACGAACAGGGCGTGATTACATAATGATATTTACAGCGATTGCTTGGGCAACGCTTTTTGGACTGAAGTTGACTAGCGTACCAACGAGTACGGAGTACGGAGTGTTTATCTACGAGTACTCCGTAGGAGGTGGAAGACGAGAAGAGAAAGACCAACCGAAAGAAGAAAGAGACAACAGATAAGAGATACCAGAAAGAAGAAGGAACGAAAAGACAGGAGGCAGTTGCACAGCTTCGCAGTACCCGACGCACCTTCCCTCTCGCCCGATTTCCCGCCGCGCGTGCTTGCCTCTTGTAAGCCGAGCTCCCTTTGTTGTAGTGACGTCTTCTGCCTACTGGTGCGGTCACTGCTTGGGCTGCTTACGCAACAAAGGACTGCCCACCACACCCTCACACAACCCAAAAAAGGCTTCAACACCAGGCCGTCATCACGGCCACGCATTCACCAGCGCAACGCTATCATTGCATCGTTGACGTCTGTGCGCGCGCATCCCTCCGCATTCCAAAAGCGACCTCCCCTGCCTATTCTACTCGTGCTTCGTACTCGTACGGAGTACATTCCTCGTCGGGTCGCCCTGCCGTCATCAGCCTTCTTCAACGTATCGTCATCGCCATCTCGTCATCGCTGGAATGCATCGTTGATGATTTGTGCATGCCGACGCTGAAGCTTTGATCCCGCTTGCGCTTGATCCATCTTGTCTCACCTGCCCCCTCCCCTTCTTCGTTTGTCCATCATCACTCGACCGAACTCCGTCACCGATCTCTGCCAGGACGGCTTTGCCTGGCTCTGTCATCGGACCAGCCTTCTTCAGCCCATCTTCTTCAGCCCGTCTGACTACTCGACTTGACGCGACTGCGGCCACGCACGATGGACTCGCAAAAGCCCGAGTTCCACGTGCCGGGTGCGTACTATGACAGCATAAAGTCGGTTCACCGCTCTTCTCAGCCGTCACGCGTGCTTGGCGCAGACGTGTTTCTGCCACCCGCCGACCTAGCCCCCTCGACCGGCAGCCTCTTTTCGGACATGTCCACGGCCGCATCTGCGACAAATAACCCCGACTTTGGCGGCTTCACGGCCAAGCGCAAGCGGCCGGCACAGGACTTTTCGCGCGAGTCGACGCCGGCGGCTGGCGAGTACACGCTGGCCGGGCAGATCGACGTGGATGGCACACAGAGCTCGCGTGGGCTGGATGAGAGCGCATACTATTCGGATATCGAGTACCGCCGACAGCTGGGGCCGAGCCAGGACGCATACAATACCAACGGGGCTGGCACGGCAGGGGAGCGGTGGACGGTGCTGCATGCGCTCGGCAGCGTTGTCGGCAAGGTCTGGTCCTTTTGCACGGCCAGCGCCTTCCGAGGATTCAAGGCGGGCGGCGGCACAAGCTACGACTGGGAGACGGGGAAGCCGACGGGGTTGGCTGACGCTTCGAACGCGAGCGGTGGCGCACAGGAGACGGACGGTGATGCGAACCTGCAGTTTGAGTTCTCGTCGCCGGGACCATCATCTCTAGACATGGGCGGGTTCAACTTCGACGGCGGGCGCACAAGCGTCGGCACCGGCGGCATACCAGACCGCAAAGTGTTCTCGGGCACGCCGCCGCCGCGCAGGAACGGCAAGCGGCGGCAGATCGGCCCGTCCGGCGATGAACTGAACCGCAACTGGGTGATGGTGGACTGCAGCCGAAGTGGCAATGGCGGGCGTGCATCGCGAGCGAGATCGTCGTCGTCTGCGACAATGAGCACCCTGAACAACTCGCTAGGCATGGCGGGCCGACGCACGCCGGACCGGAGGATCAGCCAGTTCCGGACCACCAAATCGGCTGCGGCAACGCCGGTCACGGCTGCATCCTCGCGGCCGATCCACACGCCGATCTCGCAGGTGGTAGCCCCGAGCTCACTGACTCCCTCAAGAACTCCGAGCCGGCGCCAGCAGCGCACGTCGCTTGCGGGAAGCCCGAGCCTGTCACTGCGCGAACCCGCCAGCTTTGCATCGCCGCGGGTGTCTACACCGCTGATGTCACGCAGAGCAACCCTGGCAGGGGCCGTGCGGACGAGCTACAGCCCCGGCAGCGGATCGCGTATTCCGGTACCGAGCACGGACAACCCATTCTCGCGCATGGCGTCGACGTCGTCACGGCCCAGCTCGTCGCTTGGGTTCCGGTCTGGCTCGACCATGGGACAGCGACCGGGATCGGCCTTGGGGCAGCGGCCTGGGTCGGCCATGGCGCAACGGCCCGGGTCGGCGATGAGCCAAAGCCCGGGGCACCGGCGGAGCAACAGCGCACGCGTCGGGCTTGACGGCACGGGACGCGAACGGCAGAAGTCGCCCAAGAAGATGGGCGGCCTGGGCACATTCGAGCAGAGTCCGCGGCTGACGGAGGAAGCAAAACGGCTGGCAACTAAGAAACTGGTGGCCGAGCGCGACGCCGATGCCAAGATGGAAGCCCTCAACCACCAGCTGCAGATGATGATTCGGCAAGGCCGGGAGGCGCTGGGGACGACGTTTGAGGTGGACGTGGGCGAGGGAGACGAAGGCGACGACGGCGACGAGGTGTGGGCGGACGATCTGTGAAATTGTTTTTTTTTTTTTTTCAAATTGTTTTTCATTCTTGGATACAAATGTTTGGGCAGGATATACCTCTGGGCTTGGGCCCTGTTTTCAGTATTTTTTTATGTTTCCAGCCTTTTACTTTTTAAATTGTTACGTACATATGTCTATCCATGTATTCTGTTACTGAGGTTACAGTCTCTGATCTGTTTTTGAATTTACGAGCCAAAAAAAAACAAAGCCCAAACGCCGTGCTATGCATGCCATTACGCCATGTACATGTGAATTCCCAGCTCCTTTTTTTGGTTTCCGGGCCTTGTTGCCTGTTATCGCGATAGATGGGCAATGCCGTCGAGCTCGTCCATGTAGTCATCGAGGCCCTCTTCGCTGCCGGTGCCCCCCCAGTCGGTGTCGTCGCCGGTGGCAGCGGAGCTGAAGAGCACGCTGAAATCGGCATACACCTCGTCGTCGGGCCGGTCGTCGTCGTCGTCGTCATCGGCCCCGTACCGGCTGCCGTGCTGGCTTGTGGGAAAGGCACAGTCGGCGTCGTCGTCGTCGTCATCATTGTCGTTGATAGGGACGGGCCGGGGGTAGTCGTCTTGTGGTAGTAGTGGTGGTAGTAGTGGTGGTGGTGGTTGTTGTTTGTCGGGGGCGGTAGTAGCATCCGGGCAGACTGGGCGTGGAGTTGGGAGTGGTGCTGCCTTTGGGATTGGGAGCGGTAGACCAGCGGCAGGATGTGTGCCGCTGCTGCCACGCACGGCAGCCATGCTCGCAGCCGTCGTGGCCGCCGCCGCCGATACCGGCACCATGGTCAGCCGCGCACTGTTCATGAGCTGCACGGGGGCGCCGACGACGGGCCGGCCGCGCGATGCGTCGGCAAAGATGCGCTTGCGGAAGCGGTTGGTCATGGCGGCGCGCCAGACGGCCTCAGTGGAGGGCGGGGGCGCCCAGCAGGATGCCAAGGCCGATGCCGATGCCGCCTGCTGCTGGTGCGGTGAGCGGATGCGCCGCGCATTCATAATGGCGGCGAGCTTGAGAAAGCGCTTGTCGCCGGACGCGACGGACTCGCGGTTGAGAATGTGCGAGGCGGGCTGGGAAAAGGGCTGGCTGAGGCGCGACGTGATGAGGAAGCGGCGCAGGCGGCGCTTCTTGTAGCAGAGCACGCCGGTGTCGGGCCCGTCGACGTCGGACAGGGCGCGGCGGCGCTTGAGCGAGGGCGGGGTGGAGGCGGCGGCCGGAACGGCCGGTGGTGGCGGTGGCGGTGGTGGTGGTGGCGAGAGAAGCGGTGGTGTTGTCGTTTTCGAGTCGGCTGTTTTGGCGAAGGAAGAGACGAGTTTTGTCTCTGCCGACGTGGCGGGCGGTGGTGATGCCTCCTCGTCTGTCGGGGAACAAGCCTGGCCTGTGTCTCGTGCAGAGCTGCTGCTGCTGCTGGCGGCATAGACACTGCCGCCGGGCCCGGACCACGAGGCGGGCTGCGCATCGGACGAGTATGCATACAAGTAGGACGACGGCGACGGCGCCGACGAGGACGACGACAACGACGACGCCGACGCTGGCGAGCCCGAGGCAGTCAAAGCCGGCGTGGCTGCGGCGACGAGCAGGCGTGCGCGGGACCGGCGGTCGGGCCGCGTAGACGGTGGCGGCGGCAGCACCGACGACGACGACAGGCTGATGCTGCTTGAGACCTTGCGCAGGGCGGACGTGACGTCGTCGGTGTCAGCGGCATGGCCCTGCTGTGCCGCGTGGGCCGCGTGTGCTGCCGGCGACGCGTTCCGGCGCCGCCATGGCCGAAAGGCGCTGAACACGCGGCTGTTCAGGGAGTCGACCTGGGTGGCGATGACGGGGAGCGTCATTGCGCTGGATGTCGAGAAGAAGAAGAAATATGTTATAGAAAAAAAAAGAAAACGCAAGACCAGGATATGTTAGGTCATTGTGACGAGCGAGGATCTGTATAGGAAGGCATTGGGCGTTGGAGAGAGCTGATATGACACACAGTCAGAGTGTGTGAGGTTGTTTTTGAAAAGTGAAGTTGAAAGTGCGCAAGGCTGGCGACGAGAAAGACGGGAGTGGTGAAACGGCGGCGACGGTGGCGACGACGATTAGATAAGTAAGCCGACGAGCGTGTGTTCTTTTTTATATTTGGCCTGTTTCGCGTTTATTTTTGTTTGCTCGAGAGAGAAAAAGGGAAGAGGGAAAAGGGAAAGCCGAAAAAGGGAATGAAGAAGAAGAAGAAGAAGAAGAAGAAAAGGGAAAAAAAAGGAAAGATGGAAACGCACCCCCAGGCAGCGGACACGAGGTGGCTGGCCGAGGCGATGCCCAAGAGGGGCCCCGTTCTGTGAAATGACCACGAGCACGGTTCGGCGTAGTCGAAACAAGAGAGAAAAGAGAGAGAAATAAAGTACAAAACGAGAAAGGACTCGGTCCTGGCGACGAGCGACCAAGGTGTGAAGAGAGAGCAGCAGTAATAGCAGCACGCCGATAATAAAGGAGGTGCGCAGGAAGGCGATAACGGACGACGACGCGATAAGTAAATGGAAAAGTCGATTTTGAAAAAAAAAAAAAAAAAAGGGGAGCGAAGAGGAAGTTGGATAGGAGATTAAAATCAAAAAGACTGCAGATAGAAGATAAGCCCTGATTGTCGCAGTCGGCCACCCCAGAATAGCGTGAGGGAGAGGGAGAGAAAGTGTGTGTGTGATGATCAAGTGAGGAGAGGAGAGGAGAGGAGAGAAGACGAGAACGGGCAGAAGCGGAGAGAGGAGGAGGAGGCGACGAGAGGAGGCGGACGAGGAGGAGGGCGTGCAAAAAGCAGAGACGGTGGTGTGAGAACGCGGAGTTCGGGTGCGTGTCGTTGCGTCCGCAGTGGATTCGCCTGGGCGTGCTGTTCTAGCATCGTAAGTGTTTGAATACGGAGTACAGAGGCGTGTTATTCTGTTCTTTTGGAGGCCGATCTGTGATGGGCATGCAAAGTACGTATTTTTTCGTTTTATTCTACAAGGCGTGTGCGGTTCAGCTTCGGCAGATGAGAAACGATTGCTTTGATTTTATCTTTTGGATTTTATTTGGATTTTAGACGACTCGGTGATTTATTGGACTCAGCTCGGAAAATCTTTTCTCGTCTGACCAAGCAAACGGGCATGAACGAGGGGTGGAAGGATTGTGACAGAGACAACGCTATGGTCTTGGGAAGCGCATACAGAGTAGTGTGCGGCCACACCGGAGGATGGCTGAATCATAGCTCAACTACGACACTCCGACTACTCGTACTCCGTACTCAGTAGCACCGTCAACGTGCGCTGCCCATCCCAACAAGGACACGGGATTCGTGCAGGGGCTCGAGGTCTGGGGTAGGGACAGTCGGGTGGTACGGCAGGTTCGTCGGGATGGGTGCGCCTCAAACTTGGGTTTGATTCTGCTGAAAAGGCGGTTGTACAACTGCTCGTACAACTACACAAGCCGGGGAGTTAGGGAGCACAAGTGAGGAGAAGAGACACGAGGCACATGCTCGTGTCCGGCAGTACGAGTACATGCATGGATCAGCTGGACGGCCCAGGAAAATACGTAAGCTTCCCCAGGTTTGTTTCTGAAATGTTTTCTTTTTATTGTTTCTGGTTTATGGTTTCTTTTTCGTCTCTTTTTGTTTCCTTGTTCTTCCCTTTCGTCCTTGCTTCGTCCTTGCTTCGTCCTTGCTTCGTCCTTGCTTCGTCCTTGCTTCGTCCTTGCTTCGTCCTTGCTTCGTCCTTGCTCGTGACATTATCGCGACTTCTTTTCACACGGCGGTGTAGTGTAGACGCTCCTTCGTTTGTTAAAAATTTGAAAAAATTGTTGAGTTTTCTGTTTTTCCTTTTCTCTGTCAGTGACATCCAAGCGGTGTGAATGCGTGCATTCGGCATAGGAGGATGCTGGCGACCCAACGATCCGCGACATTAAAATAGGCATTCAGCGAGACGGTTTGGTCAAGAGCACGGACCAGGGGGAGGCAGGTGACAGAAGAGTTTTTTCTTTCGTCTCCTCTCATCTTATTCGTCTACGGGTATCATATATCATATATTCAAGATTTTTGAGTGAAAAACACACGTGGTGGTTCATGAGGGCTGAGAGAACAAGAAGACGGACGAAACGGAAGAACAAAGGACACCCGAACGAGGAAAGAAAAGAGAAGCAGACGATGGAGTGAACACCGTTTGCTCGTGGGAACGCCTGGCTAGCCGTTTCGAGGAAAACCGTGCGAAGAGGGAGAGACGAAAAGAGGAAAAGAGAGAGGACTGGGCGAGATACGAATGGTTTTATGCAGAATGGACTGAGCAAAGTGGAAGAAAGGGTGTGCGAGTCAAACCAGTACCAAAAGAGTCCAAAGAAGAATCATGGAACGATCATGGAAGACAGGGATGATTAAAGAAAAAAAAACAAGAATAAAAAAAGAGTAGGGCTATTTGGACCGCCTTTTCGGGCTATCGAAACCGCGGTACATAGGGCTTGGCATTTTCTAGCGTTCTGATTGGCTAGTCCTTATCGGTCCTTATCCGTCTCCCCTAGCAACCGGATGGGAGCTGCGCTAGTCCCGATTTGTCGAATACACAGCCACAATCTAGCCTCCACTAGCCACAGCCAAGCCTTTGCCTACCTTTTCATACTTTCGTAGTAACTATCCAAATTATCGCGACTTTTTCATCCACATCCATACACCGCATCATCAGAAATCATTTGCTACACATCCGCCTCAACACCAAATCCAAAGGTGATTATACCTGCATCTTCGCCGCTGAAATACGCATCTTTTGGTGCTATTCACTAACTCGCCGCTTGCAGAGATGCCGATAATTAAGCTATACTTTTCCGAAGATGACGACGACTCCCTCCTACCTCTCCTCCCTCCTCTACGAGCCCTTTAGTATCGCCCTCCCGATACACACCGACTGATAGCTGGCCCTTTGTACTCTTTATTTGAGGAGTTGATGTAAGAGTTATAGGAGTGGGCTTCATCTAGTGGTTTTGCAGTGGTCAAAAGCCGCTCTTCGAACAAAAACGTCGACGGCTAGTATACGAGGTATACTATGGTGTGTACTAAGGCGAAGCCTTAAACATCTGATGCAAAAACACGCAATACGACGACGCAGAGGGCTGGATGTGCTTGGAAGGCTATCGTCGCCTTTTCAAGAAGAGAGGGAGGATGGGGGTTCAGAATTGGCGCAACATGTGCTTATACTGGCCACGGCGCATTTCAAAGCGAGACCGCTATTGTAGCACTCCGGGAGCTTACGCCGGATATGAAGAAGCTGATCACTGCTATGTACAATATACCGGGGACGAAGCGCCGGGATATCTGCATCGCGCTGCGCTCAAGCTTCCCCGACGCCATCTTTATCGATAAAGATGTGGGCAACTACTAGCAAACTCTGCGCCGTTCTGATCTGGGAGGCTACACCCCTACGTAATACGTTATTAATTACCTCCAGCAAAATGACATTTTCCACGTCGTCGAGTACGAGATGCAAGGCGAATCCCGCGTCCTTAAATGCCTCTTTTTCTTCCTCCCCTGGCAAGTTACCGTATGGCGACGTTTTCCCGATGTCCTCTCACTCGACTGCACCTATAAGACGTAGAAGTACCGTTTGCTACTTTTTTAGGGCACCGCGCTTAGTAATACTAGGCAGTCGATACCTCTTTTTTTTGGATTCGTGCCGGCGGAGAAGATAGAGTAGTACGAGTGGTTTATTTCTTGCGTCGAAAAAGCCAGGCAAAAATTCGAGATTGTTCTCCCAACTACGGTTATTACTGATTGCGAAGATGCTCTGAAGCTCGCCCTTTCCCGCTAAATGCCTACTGTGCCGTAGCAACTCTGCATCTTCCACATCAATGCCAATATTATCCTGAACATCAAGAACAAATGGAAAAAAGCATATCCGGGGGAGGTGCTTGAGCCTTTTGATCCGCCAAATGCTTATAACCTGTGGGCGCCTTCCACGCTTAGTTATTTGCTAGCAAAAATCGCTAATACCCGGCAAGGCTTATTCGACTTGTGGAAGTGTATGGCGTTTTCGTCCACCCAGGAAATGTTTGACGAGGCGTGGCAACGTATGAACGGCGAGTTTGTTCGCCAAGTGCCCTTTCTTATATACATTCGGTAGTAGTATATCCGCATCGCAGATTAGTGGGTAGGGTACCGGATTTCCCGCTTCAAAAACTACGGGTAACGTACTATATCTCCTACCGAATTATCGTACCGCTTGTTGAAAAGCTATTTTGCCTACGGTAACGGGGATATGAAGCAAATCTTCGATGTAATACTCGCCGTGGTTAAAAGCAACGAGATCCGTATTACTACTACTTTGGCCAAGCAAAAAGAGCGTTTGAAGACTAATTGCTTCGACAAGTATTGGCTTGGCGATATCGGTATGAATACTACGTACTTATGCGTGGATCTTATCCTTAAGCAACATCGCTATGCACTCCTTTTGTAGTAAAATGCGCGCTAAAACCCCCTTTTGCTACCTGAGCGGTGCACGTATACGTTTGAGTATTAGTTTGGGATTCTATGCGCCTATACAATTTTGGTGCACTTGGAGAATGGCTAGCCGCTTTTGAAGTAAATAATCGACCGCTACTGGTGGCTGGAAACTAGTTTGGTGTGTTCTCTTTACATTTCTATTCCTTTTGCTTTATAACTAACATTTATAGGCTGATGAAGACCCTTTGTTGAATATTAAGGAGCCAAAAGTGGTCGTTAATTTACGTGGGCGCCCTCGCAACAGAGGCCCTTTTGGCAACGAAATTAGCTTTTTTCCATCACAACAGTCGCAACAACTCCCTCCTCGTTCCACGATGCCGGTCGGGCGCTATACAACTGCCTCCTTGAGGCGCCGCGCGTCGGAATGGGAGGCGGGCCGTAGTCTGGCGAGGATGGACGAGGAAGATGAAGCTGATGCCGTCGCCTCTTTGATTTCTACGGGTATAACTTTGCCGGATCGTACCGCAACATCCAGAGTACGCGAGAGGGTGGTAATTGACTTGGATTGTATGCTAGAAAGCGTACTTGTGGAGGATTTAGACGATGATGTGGTTTGTGTTGGATCTCGTACTATTGTAGAAGAAGAAAGGCGGGATGGTAGAAGGGTTACTAAACGTTTACGCATTTGAATTTAGTTTTTGTTTGTTTACATCGGCCAAATCGAGACTAGTGTATTTTGTCTTATCGGTATAACCCACTTATTTGTACCTGCGGTCCATGTAGCCCGAAAAGGCGGTCCAAATAGCCCTACTCTAAAAAAAACAAGACGCCAAGAGGGAATATGACGGAAAACGGCAATGTGACAACCAGACAGCCTCGAATACGAGGAGAGAAGAAGAGAAGAAGAGGAAGAAGAAGATTTCAAGCCACATTTGCCTCAGGGCCGAGTACAATCAGCCGTTCAACACGACGCAGCACGGCTTCAACTTACGATGGCTCGGTAACGAAACCAGCCATGTCGTCCCGTCCCTCTGGTACGAGTACGGCGTAGTCGTACTCGTACTCAGTCCTCGTAAATCTACATGGCCCGCAAGGCCCGCTGCTAGCTGCGGCGGACGCGGACACTCCCTTTTCCTTGGTTGTACCTTGATCCCGGCTGAGCTTGACCTTTGGGACGGAGAGATGGAACCCGGCAGAGGCGGATGCACTCGGATGAGACAAGTTCTTTGCGACGCTACTCGTAGAATACTCGTACACTTTGCAAAGTACAGAGTATGCCACACCACACGCCACAGCGCAGCCTCAGCTGGTCTAGACAGACATACTACAAGTACTCGTACGAGTACTCGGAATCACCCTGCGTCTGCCACGTATTCATCGCTCATGCACCCCGGAAAGGCTGCGGTAGTCACCTGCTCCTGCATTGCAGTGGCGGCCTGCTCCGACGGCTGGCAGAACTGTGTACGAGTAACGTGTATAGTACGCGGACATGCGGACATGGCCGGCCACCACCAGCCACAGACATGAGCTGGATGGGGGCTAGCATCGAGAGACGTCGACGACGGCAAATTGCGCAAGTTAAAAAAGTCCAAATCACACTTCTTCACTTTTTCCTTGACCCTACAGGTAGTCGTTTTATTCTTTTTTTTCAATAGTACTATTTATCCCATATACTGGCCAACTCGCAGCCCTGTATCGTCTCGTTCCCCTCCGCTTCGCCTTGCACTGCCAACGCCTTTTTTTGTTCTGTATTGCCATCGTTGGGTCTTCGCCCGCTGTCCGTTGCTGTGTTCTGGCGCCTACCGCCGCATAGTGCGCACGGCTTGATCGTAGCGGATTGATTCCACAAGGCAATAAATATAGGAAAACAAGATGTGACACACATCAATTAAAAAGAGCATCCTCCACATATCGCTTTCGCCCTCGGTCCATGGCCGGGGCGAGGATGGACCAAAAAAGTCGGCGATTTGCGCATGGTGGCGGAAGAACGACAAGAGGGACACAACGAGTAGGGCAACCAGCGGCTTGACTTCCACGATTCCCAGGGCCGCCGGTGCCGGCCCACGCTTTATAAGCTGATACAGCACGTGGAGGGTACCGACCACCTCCATCACAGGGATAGCCACCAGCACAATCGGCGAGTCTGAAAATATCTGTGGGTTCATCATTAATGCTGGCAGTATAGCTGTAACGATGTGTATTATTGGTAGACGATCGGGCGGCGTGTTGGGCTGGTCGGCGTGTAACAGGTAGTAGTCTGTGTATGCTTGGAAGACGTGCATCGTGGTCATGACAGTGAGGATTTTCCAGAAATAGACATGACAGAAAAAAATCATTCGGGGGGACGCCATCTTAGTAGAGAATGAAAGGAGGGATTGAATATAAGAGGAGGGATTGAATATAAGAGGAGGGATTGAATATAAGAGGAGGGATTGAATATAAGAGGAGGGATTGAATATAAGAGGAGGGATCGAATATAAGAGGAGGGATTGAATATAAGAGGAGGGATTGACTATGAGGAGGGATTGAATATAAGAAGAGGGTTAGGATTCAAGAAGAGGGATAGAAGAGAAATGGAGGAAAGAACAAAAAGAGGGGGAAAAAGTGGTGATGAATAATGTCCGTACGAGAATAAAGAATAAAGGAAGAGGCGATCATTAGGGGCATATCCCGAATATAAAGAAAACAAAAGGACGTGTTTCTTTCAAAGTTCAAGGTACTACAAGTTCGTAGATATACGTCTTGGGGACACGTTATGTACAGTACCTACTCATACTCGTACACATAATATATATACCGAATGGAAATAAAAACTCGAAAGACTATGAAATACCAAGTGCCTTGGATACAACACAAGGCAACACGACGAAAACACGGAGTCATATCAACGGGAAAACATAGGCTAGGTTCTCGTAAATAAGTACAAAAGGGGAAAGTAACATGATACTAGCTACAGAACTATGTAGACCACCTACAAAGTTGTTCTATACGAGTAGGAGGTCGATATTATTATCAAGATGTTTTTTGAGAGAAATGAATGACTACTCTGTACATGTACTTAATAAGGGCCAGATACGCAGCGTCCTGCTCATCCTGTCCCGGAACAAGAACTGCTGTTTGGGTATGATATATATGTGTACTTATACGGGCGAGTGCATATACCTCACCAAAATTTTGATTTTCGCGATGCTTTGATGTCTCACTGTTTTTTATTTTCATTTTTGGATACTTTACGAAGTTATACAAACGGCATTAAGTTGCGCATGCAAAGAACATCCGTATGTGTATTTTTTCTATCATGAAATAGAGAAACTAAAACAAGATACAGTCTTTCAAAGTTATGATCACTATCATTGGTATTGATGTTTTGGTGATGTTTTTACTTCGTAACACAACAAAACATTCTTTTTGTGCATGTACAATCTCCAAATAGGCCATCTCAGTTTGGGTGACATAATACAGCATTCGCGTTTTATGTATGGGATGTACAGGGCTAGGTAGCCCTATTCACATCCCTAAATAGGGCCTGTTTCCTCTTATCCTCTTCCTCCTTCTTCTCTTTCCTCTTCAGTTTATTCAGTCTTTTCGCGCCTCTTCTGGCCCCTCATCTCATTCGTGATCCTCATCGTCTCCCACATTATGTACATATTTGGTACCAAATCAGGCCAAACTCTGCTCATGAGCACGTTCAAAAAGGGAAAATCAAGGACAACAAATGGGTGTCCTTCCTTGAGTCGGCTCCCTCGTTCCTTCCCTTCGTAGCTCCCTCGTTCCTTCCCTTCGTAGCAATATTCTAAGAAAATACCGTAGTCCCAACAACTCTGTTGTGGTGTGCCGTCGCTCTTTCCTCAGCGCCCCATTGCGCCTTCCATTTTGAGAATCCACGGTGTTTACTGCGTATGCCCTCGTTGCTGGGACCCGTACACATATAAGTTGTCTACGAGCACTTGTAGTAGAGTACGAGTAGAGACTTTGACCAAGTACAACTCTGACACAAGCAAACCAATATGAGCACTTTCACTCCCACCATAACCATGACCACAACGACCCGTGCCGGGCCAGACCAGGCATGGAACCGCCAGTCACTGGCCACAGAGAGTACGATTGACTTTGATCAACTACAACCAACTTCAACATCAGATCCAAAATGTGCACCCCGACGATCACAATGACGACAACGACCCGTGCAGGGCCGGAGCAGGCCTGGGACGGGCCTTCATGGCCGATAGAGAGTACGATTGCTTTCATCTTTGTGAACACATTGGTTTCATACTAACATAACACAAAGGATAGTTGTCACAGCGGTTGCCAGCATCCCCAGGGCCGCGTCCAAAGTGATGGGCGCGGACCTGTTGATGTTAGCGGTCGTGTGCTCGCTGATGAGCACGCGGATAGGGCGGGATGGCTTGGCGGCCCTATAGAATAGGGCCGCCGATGTCCATCCCGCCGACAAGCCGACGGAGCAGCAGGTAGCCACCACCGCCGCCAGCCCCAACCCGCCGCCCTCGCCGCGGCACTCCTTGCCACCACCCGTCACTTCCGGGGAAACCGGGGCGACCAATGGCACGGATCATACCGTGCTAAACGCGCAACGCTTACTAGCCATAAACAGTACGTTTATTTCTACCTTTGTACGCACATCGTTTTATACTAACACAGAGAATAGTTGTGGCAGCGGCCGCCAGCATCCCCGGGGCCGCGTCCAAAGTGATGGGCGCGGCCCTGTTGGTGTTGGCGGCCGTGTGCTCGCTGATGAGTGCGCGGATGGGGCGGGATGGCTTGGCGGCCCTATAGAATAGGGCCGCCGATGTCCATCCCGCCGACGAGCAGGCACCCACCACCGCCGCCAGCCCTAACCCGCCGCCCTCGCCGCGGCACTCGTTGCCCCGTCCAGTGACTTCCGGGGAAACCGGGGCGACCAATGGCACGGTTAATACCGTGCCAAGCGTGCAACGCGCCGCCAGTGGGATGCCTGTAGGATTGTCGGCTTTGTGGGCCGGCGCCTCAGTCGTCCTTCTGGCGGCTTCCGTTGCGGCGTTGGTGGCCCCGGGGCCCGCGTGGGAGCCGTTCTTGTTTGCCTTCTTCTTGGTTGCGTTCGGTGCCGCAATGACACAATACACATTATCACGTAAGCGGTCTCGTTACATACGGACGCTGATGTTGCACCCGCCGACAAGCCGTTGGCGTCCCCGGCCACCGCTTCTTTCACTGTCAATGCTTAGCCTTCGCCTAGGCAGTTTGACGAGTACGGAACATCCTTGGATGGAAGGAGCGAACGGCAGATAAACAAAAGAATAAACAAGAGCAAATGTGGAGCACAAAAAGGGCAGATGAGAAGGTTTCCATCGGCAGAGCAGTTTAGTTGTTTCCTTCTTATTATCATCATAGAAATCCATTGTCACTACCTTTTCATCGAATCATCAGCTGCCTTGCGCCTTCCGTCTTGTCGTATCCAGCCACATCCAGCGTCTCTATACACGGCCACAATGACTACATCAGGGACAAGCATGGCCACGGACGCCCAACGCTCCCAGCGCCTCTGGCAAGCGGCGCGGGCAGGCCTGGCAATCGCCTTTTTTCTTGCCGCTATCATTTTTCTGGCGGCTGCTGTGGGGATGCTTGTTTTGGAAGACGTTTTGAAGATGGAGCGGGCCTCGGCATTTTGGGTGGCGCTCGCCGGGTTGGGCGTGCCGAGTTTGGTGATGTTTTTCTTTGCCCGTAAGTGGTCTTGCTGCATAGTCTCCCTTTTAATGTTGAGTAGATGAGTACTAACGTGTCTCTACAGTGTTGGATTACTGAGTAGAGAAGAAGGGGGAGGGGAAGGGGCTTGGTTTGGTGTCGTGCTGCCTCTTTGACTGCAAATGAAAACCAGTGCTGCTCAAGGAATGAAAACCACTGTGACTCGATACACATCGCCGTCCCATGACAGATGCAGACAACCGCGGCTGTCCAGCGACAGTCTGCCGGCTTCTTCCCCGGGTGCCAGCCGGCCAACGTCGACCGTCAGATCGGTGCCAAGACTCGCCGCCATGTCGCGTGCAAGCAGCTCCACTGTGAACTGCAGCTGTGCCCGCTTGTTCTGCCTGTCATATTCCACCTGCAGAGCTAGCCGCCCGATTTGGCAAATGCCAGATGTGCTGCCGTCGTCGACAGTGAGCAGGGGAGTCGTGCCATCTTCCGGGGACACGGCACGCACAATCACTGTCTCCGCAGGGACGGAAGCAGTTCGTTCTGGCGCTGGTGAATTTCCCACTGGTGGCTCTTCAGCAGGCGCTGCTTGTTCTGGAGTTTCTGATGGAGCTGGCTCAATAGGAATTGCAGCAGCTGCTTCAAGAGGCTTTTCCTGTGGTGCTGCTTCCAGCTCAACCCCGTCTGCAGCCGTCTCCGCAATCTGTTCCGTCGGCGGCTGCTCAGCATCGTCATCGTCATCGTCGCAATGCGCAGGCACATTGCCCACCACACCCCCGACGCTGGCCAGCGACCCCAGAGCCGTCAGCTCGCTCTCGGCCGGATACGGATAGTAGGTCTTGGCCCTGCGCGTCTGCAGCGTGTGGATGCTCTCCTTGATCTGCCGTGCCAGCAGCTCGTTGAAGTCGTGGCACACCGTGCCACCGAGGCACTGCGGCAGGCGCCACGCGGGATACAGGCGGCCGTGGCTCTGCGACGTAAAGTACGCCGTCTGGATGCACGCCTGCGTGAGAAACAGGTTGCACAGGAAGCATGCCGCCTTGTGCGAGCGGATGACGCGCGGAACGGCCACGGCGTGCGTGCAGCGCAGCAGCTCGCAGTACGCCAGCAGCTGCATCTCGGCGTGCACCTTGCTTTCCGCGAGCGCACTGCGGACCTGCGCGTCATACACCGCCGACGCCTTGGTCGGCGTGGTGCCGAGGTGCTTGAACATGTACTGCAGCTCGCCCGGGGTCCAGGCTGCTGCTTGCTTGCCGCATGCCTGGGCCATGACGGCCGTCAGGTCGGATCGGCCGGGCAGGTCGGGCAGGTCGGGCCTGTCAAACGCAGACGCCGGCAACATCGCCGGCACCACTGTCCACCGGCGTACAAGCGATCGCCCGTCCTGTCCTGCCATGCGGCACAGGAAGCGAGCCACCTCGCGGTACCGGGCCACCTTGGTGACAATGTTGATGAGGCAGATGCGGTTTTCACGGGGCATGTCCTCGTTGCAGATGTCTGCAACGGCGCTGCAAAAGGTTGTCTCCCGGCAGAGCTGGTAGACGCTCTCGACGAGCTGCCGCACCTGTGCCTCGACCTGGTGCCCCGTCAAGCCTGCAAACAGCTTCATGACGTGCGAAATCCGGCCACTCAGTGCGCCGTACTTTTTGCGCCGCTTCGGGTTTTTCTTGAGCGAGTTGTTTGCCTGCTCCAAGATGTTATGAAACGGCTGCTTTTTCTTCGGGCCGCTGCTTACGAGCCGCAGACGATGCTGGATGCGCGTGTTGCACATGGCGATGATGGCGGCAAAGACGCTCTCTTCAACGGCCAGCCGCGTCGGGGCATCGTCGCCTGACTGTATGCGCGCCAGTGGCTGCAGCACATGCTCAAAGCTTCTCTTCAGCGTGTTCATAAAGACAGCATTGTCCCCGGCACCGGCCTTATTGGCAGCAATGACCAGCCGCAGGCCCAGGGTGCCGGCGGTCGTGCCCCCCACCTCGTGGAGGCAGACGGCTGCCACCTTGCTGTGGTCCGTGACAGAGACGCCTGCAAGAAACGACAAGGCACCGACAAGACAGCGTTCCTCGTCAAGCGAAAGGGCTCGGCCGCTCGCAGTGGCCTTGGCAACCAGACCCGGGTTCATGACGTTGGCAGACGGGGGCTGCGGGACCGTGTGCAGCACGCTCAGGACGGCAATGTTCTCGGCGCACACGACCGCGGGCAACGCAGAGCGAGTGGCCATATTGTCAGCTGGGCGAGGGCGGACTGCGTTTCATCATGGTGTTCAGTTCATCCAGAACTTGCAGAACTTGGGAGTGTAAAGTTCTGCCATGCTTGCTGACGAGTGACGAGGGACGAGAGACGATAAGATTGAAACGGCTCTGGCCGGTAGCAATGCGGCCGCTGAGGCCAACCCTCACACCCTCCAGAATTAAGTGCATGTTGATGTGACACACTTGTGCATGCCGCGTTGCAAAGGCGAATGAGCGTGCAAGGAGAACAAGTACCAAGCCAAACAAGTACCAAAGCAACAAGCACAAAGTACTGAAAGATAAGCATCACCAGATGGCAGTGATCAAATCAAAGCAGACAAGAAGCGCCAACGACTCCAAATGCTAAACAGTCCCCAATCAGGAGCAACAGCCATATTCACACAAGTACGAGTACGAGTTCGAGTATGTACTGAGTACAGATCAAAGTCGATTCAGGGTCTAGCCTGTCCTACCGACTTCGTCGACTTGCCCCCGCAGGACAAGCCCGGCTCCCGTCCCAGCTGAGTCTTGGCCGTCCGTTATTGGCTAGGCCCGTCGCATCGCAACGCTCTCAGCTTTGCTTCCGGCTAGTGGGGGCTACTATGCGTTTGAGTAGACGCTATTGCGCGTCTTGTTTGATTTGATTTGATTTGATTTGGTTTGTATTCACGCAACAACATAGCCGCTGTTTTCTTTTTGATTCTTTTCACCACCCACACCAGCGAAAGAATGACGGACAACGTCCACAAATGGGCCGAGGAGAGCCCCGAGGTGGCCGAGGCGGCCATTGCCGTCGGCGAGGCCCAGGCGCACGCGGAGAAAGCGGACGAGCACGCCGCTGACGACGACGAGGCGGCCACGGCCACGGCGACGGACAAGATCAAGGGCCTGTTCAAGACGGGGCTGGCGTACGGCGAGAACGGGCTGCTCAAGACCAAGCTCAAGGTGCAGGAGACGCTGGGGCTGGGCGCGCGGCCCAATGTGGTGCCGCCCGGCGACGCGCAGATCCACGGGCCCGAGCGCACCGTGTACCTGGGGTGGCACCCGGTGGCGGGCCTTGCGGGCAAGTGGTTTGCCGAGAAGACGGGGCTGGGCCGCTTCATCACGGACAAGATCCACCACTACCCGGACCCGACGCAGCACTGGGTGGTCATTGTGGGCGACTACTGCCACGAGCTGTGGATGGACGAGCACCTGGACGTCATTTACATCAACGAGGAATACAAAAAGGAAGACTGGACCGTGTTCGAGGTGGGTAAGACGCACTTCAACGACGAGGCACTGCGGCAGACGAGCGAAATGGTCATCTTCAACATGCGCGCCAAGCGGCCGGCGTACAACCTGATCAGCAACAACTGCCAAAACTTTGCGCTGTTTTTGCTCGACGCCGTGCAGGTCGGCAAGCACCGCGAGTTTGGCACGGCCTTTAGCGTGTACCAGCGGGCGACGGGCAAGGGCACGATTGCCGACCTGTTTGCCGACACGGCCGCCGACGAGCCGGATGTCGTGGAGACAACGGCCGACGACACGGCCGAGACGACGGACCAGAAGAAGAAGGACTACTTTCAGAGCATTGTCGACTTTGCGAAAAAGACCATGGACGACAATACAAAGAAGGTGGATGCCCATTAGATTTTACTACTTACTATATTATATACCAACACCGAGTACATTCCCCCCTACTTGACGTGAGCCGGCGCCTTCAGGTCGGCCTCGCCCATCTCGCCGTCCCAGCCATTGTCCAGCAGGTACTGGCGGAACTTGGCGTCGTTGACGGCCAGGTCCTGGTTGTCGACGTCGGGCACGAAAAAGTACGTCACCAGCATGCCGGCGACGCCGCAGATGGCCGCAATGATAAACGTCCACTTCTTGCCCAGGTGGATCTGGATCGGCGTAAAGGCCTCGGTGCCGACGGCCGCGCCCGTCTTGCCCAGCGCGGCACTGAGGCCGTAGCACGTGCCGCGCACGGCCGTGGCATAGCTCTCCGACGACAGCAGGCCCAGCATGTCGCCGGGGCCCATGTTGCCAAAGGACATCATGAGGCCGTAAAAGATAATGAAGAGGGGCACGATCTTGGTGATGCGGTCGTAGGCGCAGCCGATAATCAGGCCAAAGACGAGGTAGCCCGAGAAGCCCAGCATCATGGTGTTCTTGCGGCCGAGGCGGTCGCACAGGTAGGCGCCGGCAATGACGCCGGGCAGCGCAATGGCACCCAGCAGCAGGTTCCACTCGGCCGTGTGCAGCAGCGCGTTGCCGCCCTTGGGCACGACAGACCCAATAATGAGGCCAGAGAAGACGCCATTTGGGAAAGTAATGAAATCGTAGAGGAACCAAGCACCGCACGTGCCGACCAGGGCCTTCCAGTAGTAGCGCAGCACGAGCATGTAGGGCACGCGCTTCTTGATGGCGCCGCGGCGGTACAGCCTGGAGTTGAGCATCTTGATCCGAAAATAAAAGACCGACAGCGGGAACAGCACGCCGATGCCCATGCACACGCGCCACACCGTCGACAGGTGGTTGGTGCCGGCGGCGCACAGCACAATCATAAAGACGCAAATGGCCAGGGGACCGCCAAAAGACAGCGGCAGGTTGGTGACGAGGATGAAAATGGGCCCGCGCTGCGACGGGTGGCGCTCGTTGGCCGCCTCGGACGCCGACGTGCTGGACGCCGGGTACTCGCCGCCGGTGCCGAAGCCGACGATGCCGCGCGCAATGGTCAGCATCCAGAACATGCCGAGCAGCGTGGACCCGTGCGCGGCCGTGGCCAGGATGCCGCCAACGACAATCATGAGCGTCGTCGTGATAATGGCCGTCTTGCGGCCCATGTAGTCGCAGGTCAGGCCGACAATGACCTGGCCCAAGATCTCGCCGACCAGCAGCGCGTTGGACACCTGCGTGCTGACGCGCGACGTGTAGACGTCGGGGAACTCCTTGCGGAACAGCACGTTGGTCATGGTCATCAGGTTGTTCTGGTAGCCGTCGGAGATGAGCGCGGCGCCGGCGCAGATGATGGTGAACAGGTCGGACATGGACTGCTTGTAAGAGGGGGGAACCACAGCTACTGCGGCCTCGGCGTCGGCGTCGGCGGCCTCAGCCGTGGCCGTGGCATCAACGGCCTGTTCATGCTTTTCGTCGGCCTGTTCCTGGCTGTCCTTGACGGGGGTGACGTCGGACATGGTGGCAGCAATGCAAGAGAAGACGACAGCTGGCTAGACGACAGTCCTCAGCTTTGGCAAGACACAGTCCTCGGTCCTTCTTGCTTTCTTTCTTGCTTGAGCTTGGCTTGGCTTGGCTTGGTCGTACCTACCCCTCTGTCTCCAACGGTGGCACCTTCTATTTATACGTACAACCACACAACTACCGCCCTCGACCAAAACGGCAGGTGACCGTCTCTACCTACTCGTACCGTCTGTTATCTCCTGCTCCGTCTTTTTGTGCCTCTCCTCTTTGCCGGATCATCGATCCCTCTGCTGCTTTCCGTCTAGTGCCATTTTCCCCCTCCAGTCCTTTTCTACTTTTGCTTCTTTGCCCGCCCAACAACCACGGTGCCATTCTTACGGAGACCGACCTGCCTGTGCCGCTGTGATGGTTGTCTTGGCGCTTGGGCCACCGCGCCTAGCCGTGCCCACGTGCGTGCTCTTGCTGCGTGCAAGTGGGACGGGGGAGGAAATAGATGCAACGTACGAAGTAGAGGGGGAGCGGCGAGGGCCCATTGAGCGGGGGCACCACGGTTGGCTCCGGCCAGTGGTTGCCAAGAACGGGGCACGTGCCGGACGTGCGCGGCGTTTATCAAATCAATGAGTTGAGAGAACAGAACTTTTTGGGACGCAAAGTACGATGTGGTGATAATAGCGCAGTTCGTGACGAGTGCATTGGATTTATTGACAATTTCTTTCTTCCATCCGTTTTGCCTTTTTCTTTGCGTTTGCATTTGCATTTGCATTTTCTTCATCTTATCCTTTTTGACTCCTTAACTGCTTGACTTCATAGTCTTCTTGAATCAGTACACATCCACATCTGACCTATTCCTATGACTTACTCATGCGTTCTTTGCTTCACTCTTTGCTGCTCATCTTAGTGCCTCTAGTATCTGCTTCGTAGTCATAACCAATAATCTGTACTCGTGGCACCTCAGTCATATCAACTCCAGAGGGTATCATACTTTATTGCCCATCAAAAAAACTCCGTTAATGCCATGCCTTCCCTACGCCTCCCTTAGACAACCATGTCCCGGTCCTCGTCGGCCGCCGCCGTCGCCTGCCCGTCCTCGCCATCGCTGTCGTGGTGGTACTGCAGCGGGTACGTCAGCAGCGCCGCAATGCCGCCCAGGTTGTCGAGCCGCTGGCCGCTCTCGTGGTCGCTGCTGAGCAGCCGCACCTCGCCGCCGGCCTCCTTGACCTTGTCGACAATGGCGACAAAGTGCTTGCGCGTGGTCACGTCGTTGTTGCGAAACAGCGCATTGTTGATCAGCAGCACGCCGCCGCCGCGGCCCACGGCGCCCTCGTCCACGGCACGTGCGACAGGGACGGCGCCGTAGGTCACGCGCGTGCTGACAGACTCGTCGTCGGAACGCAGCTTGGCCAGCAAGTCGTCCATGAGCCGCGACTCGGCGCTAAACTTGGCCGTCATGAGCCGGTCGAGCACCTGCGGGTTGGCCAGCGCCTCGTTAAGCGAGTGCACGTTGCCCGTCGACGAGTGCACGACCTGCGTGCCCCGCGCCAGTCTGCGCAGGCGCGCGTCGCCCATGCGCTCGGCGCGGGCGGCAATGTAGTTGCGAAAGTTTTGTGCTGTATACCCGGGCGACGCCAGGATCAGCAGCAGCTGCTGCTGCTGCAGCTGGTCGTCGCTGAAGGCGGCCACGTCGAGCACGGCCACGAGCACGTCGTCAAAGTACTTGTTTGTGAGTTTTTGAGCGGTGGACGACGATGCTGTTGTTGTCAGCTTTTTCGGGGTGTTGCCCGCGATGCGGGCGCGCACAATCGTCTGGGACTCGGTGATTTCGCAGATGTTGGCTTGCTGGTCGGTCATGACGACGGCCGCAATGGCGTTGGCCTTGTCCTCACGCAGGGCCTCGCGCAGCTCCGCGCTTGCTATCGAGTCCCAGCCGTGCTGCTTGCGCAGCGTAAATGGCCGGTGTAACTCCAGGTCCAGCGTGTGGTACTGGCCCAGGTTCGTGATGCTGTTCTCGACAACGACGACGCCGCTGACCTGCAGTGCCGACTTGCACGGGTCAAAACGCAACGACACGACGCGGATCGTCAGGTCGGCCTGCACGCGCGACGACGTCGTCGACCCGGTGGCGCTCTCCTCGACGACCTTGCGCACCGCGCGCGCCCGCAGCGTGTCGCCTGGGCGAATCAGGTTGTTGGCGTGCCACATGTCCTCGGGCTCGACCGGCACCAGCGACACGCTGGCTTCGCCAAGAGAATCAACGTTTATCCCGTGTTTACCGGCAAACTTCATTGTAGCTGTGGTGGTGGTGGTGGTGGTGGTGGTGGTGGTCGTCGTCGTCGTGATCTTGGGTGTTTGGTGTTTGAATTTGTGACTACCCCGCAATAAAAGTGATGGGAGGGCAATGATATCACTGATGTCCGCTGCAAGGCTAAGCTTAGCGGGGATAGTGGTGTAAGTTGGTGGTGTAAGCTGCAAGGCTGAGCTTGGCAGTGTGAGAGAGGTGGTGGGAATAGGTTTGGCAATAATAGATGTGAAGACGAGTAGTTGCAGATGTGAGAAGAATTGATGGGGAAGAAAGAGAAAAAGAAGGCCAGCGAATTGCTAGGTCTGCCTTTATAGACTGTGTGTGGTAGAAGGCGCGATAGGCGTCTGGGACGGTACGATGGAACGATTTGGAAAAGGACGAACAGAGTTGTTGGGGAGATGGAATATTGTTAGAAATAGAAGGAACGAGTGAAGCTGGGTTATGAGGGGTTTTATACCTCTTTGTATGATAGTTATGATAGATTTTCTTGTTTTCTTCCCTCTTCTCTTCTCTTTACTTTTGATTGCCACGTATGACGAATTGTAATGCCAAAACAGTACAAAAAGTACCGCCTAGACTTCCTTTGTTCTATAGACACTATTTTTTGTGCTATTTACATTGTACGGGATCACACACATAACCAGATGATACTACAAGACACCTCACCCCGAAGACAGCTCACGCTGGCGTGCCCAGATAACTCAGATAACCCTCGCCGGCGGGAATCGGGTGCTGCGTGTCGTAGTCAAGAGCGCGTGTCGTGTTGTAGTTCCACCAAAAGTCGAGGTACTGCGGGTAGCTCTCGTTGAGGCCGCATGTCGAGACAAAGTCGGGCAGCTTGTCCGACACCAGCCGCGTGTAGTTGGCCAGCCCGCACGAGAATCCCGGTCCGTCTTGGCATCCGGGAAAGGGCACCACGGCCTCGTTGAGGATCAGGCGCACGTACGAGCCGGCGTCGGTGACGGCCGTCTTGTTGCAGGCCAGACGCTCAATGGTCAGGTGGGCACCCATGGGCACAATGTCGGCCGAGATGTAGGTGTTGGGAAACGGCATGTGGTCGAGCGGCAAGGGTTCGGGCGGCACCACAATTCCCAGGGCGGCCAGCACGGGCGTGATGTTGGTATCGTGGGCGAAATTAAAAAAAAGGCGGCCGGCCTTGCCGGGCCCTTCGTTGAGCAGGGACAGCGACGCGTTGGCATAGACGGCGCCGACGGCGCGCATGTTGCGGTCGCCGGGCCCGGCGCAGTAGTAGTAGACGAGGTCCTGCGTGTAGCCAAAGGCGAGCCACTCGTCGAGCGTAAAGACGCCGACCCAGTCCGAGTCGCCGCGCACGTTGATCTCATACGACGCCATCATCAAGAGGTTGAAGACGTCGGTCGCATTGAGCTGCAACCCCGTTGTCTGGCTGTTGAGGCGCTGTGCGGCCACGCGGAACAGCGGCTGGTCGTGCGTCGCGGCCAGGCGGTTGTCGCACACGGTCGTGTCGTTGTCGTGCAGGCACGTCGGCGTCAGGCTGTTGGCGCCCAGGTACGCCTCCTCGGGCACAATGTTCATGGCCACGACGTCGGTGTAGTTCCACCCAAAGAAGCCCTGGCCAAAGTGCCGCGCCGTCATGGCAATGCGCTCAAAGCCGCTCGTAAACATGGGGATCGTCAGGTTGTCGGCCGTCGCGTCCCACAGGTGCCCGTAGCGGCCGCCGTACTCGGACCCGTGCCGGTAGGCCTCGAGCAGGCCCGCATAGGGTCCGTTGAACGACTCGAGCCCGACGTAGCGGTCCCCCGGCATAAAATACTTCCAGCGGTTCAAGAACTCGAGCGCACCCGCAAACTTTGTCGTGTTGGTGCCATATATTTTACTGAGCGACGCTGCAAAGTTGGCAGCCGGGCCCTTGTCGGGCCAGCGCTCGCCGTGGCGCTTGAGCATGATGACCTGGTCCACGACACACGCGTCGGGCGGGTCGCGCGCAATGCCGTACGACTGGCGGTTGGAGTAAGGGCCCAGGCCGCCCGTGTGCTTGAGGACCGAGTAGCCGTCGAGGAACGACTGGTCGTAGGGCTGGGCAAAGGGGTAGCGGTACTGGCTGCCCTGCTTGTTGGGCGTGTAGGCCGTGGCCATGGATGCGCCGGCCAAGACGGCCACGACGGTGGCAGCAAGAGGAGCCATGGGAGATGCGAGGTGATGGTGACTGCTGTCCTGGCTTTCCTCTGCTGATCAGCCGAGGGACCATGGCATTTTATACAGCATTTTATACGCACCAGCTTGCCCCCAGGGATCGCCGTCACGTTACATCTATGCATCCCGGCGCTATCGGGTGGATGCCGATTGTACGGAGCTGCGGCATCGTGGAGATCCACCGCTTCCGATCCGGTCTGCTACCAACTACCCTTGAAAATATCGTGAGTATACTGCTTGTTGACAGCCTGCTACCATAAAAACTGCTTTGAAAAAAGTCACTACTAGACGGACAAATAACATCACTTGAATGACGACACCACATCAAACTCAGACTACTTCCATCACTGGGTCTGTTCGGGAGTTTGCCGTCTGTCGGCGTATTCCCCGTTCACCGTAACGTGCTGCCGCTCTTATCTCAAATGGGGGGACTAAAGCGGGACCGACAGCATTCGAGCAGCTGAAGAAACGTGCATGTACTGATATCCGGCGTGAACGGCGGCAAGAGGCTCCAGGTTCGGCGGCACGGTCTTATTGCAGAGGAGTCCTGCACGTTCAACGTAGTAATACGTCGTCTTGAGTCATGCCCCAACTATGACGGCCTCATTGCAGCATGGCGTGCATTTGCCCAACACACTAGGTAAGGGCTAAGTCTGACTTGACTAAGAAAGAAACAACAAATGAGGTCATGGGCTCATAATTTACGTAAGAGGAAAGAGGAAAGGAAGAAAGAAAGGAAAGAGGAAAGAAAATGAGAGAAGGAGCTAAGTAAGGGAATAGACGAGGCCAAAGCACCTTGCCTTTACGGAAGTGCTCCACTGTGCCGTCCGGAGTAAGCTTCGGCCTTTTTCTCTAGCCCTCCTATGACGAAACGACTACAGCTACGTCTAATAGCGTCTCGTGTGTAAATCAGAAATACCTCTTTGGATTACAGACAGGCCGACGGCTGCCGAATCTATTTGTGGTCTAATCGTTTCTCTTCAACTTTCTATTCGTTTCTCTTCAACTTTGTGCTTTCTTTTGATATCCAAACCACCGCTTCGTTTTCTCTTCTTGTTTCTCATTATTGGCTGTTACTCTGCTACCCCCTCGCCTCTCTCCTCTCCTCTTCCCGTCTCCTCTTCCCCTCTTCTCCTCTTCCTCCTCCCTCTTTCGGCTCTCCAAGACTTCAGAGGACCCATCTCGGCAACGTCGTCCATTGCTTCTGATCCGCTATGCTGGTGCTTTTGTTACTAACGCAGGCCAAGCTCGTAATCACCAGAAAGAAAATCTGGACCACTCGTGCACATATAACAAAGACATGGCACCTGACCATGTACGCTCCTTTGAGCCACCTGGCGGATGAGTTTTACAAGTATAAAGAGGAGGCAGTGTCCGCCTTCCTGCGAGTTGCTCTTTGATTTCTTGCACTGCGTACATTCTCCTCCGGTGCCCTCCCATCCCCCAACATGCGCTTCTCACTCCTGGCAGCCTGCCTCGCTGCACCGGTCACCGTGCTGGCCTATGGCGAGCGCTTGTTCTACGAGCCCGATGCCGACCTGGGTGGCATTTTCAAGGAGACGCTGGGTGCGGCCAAGGCGTCGACAAACCTCCTGGACGAGCCCATTGCTCCCTCGCTGGACCCTTGGTACACGGCGCCCTACGAGTTTGACCACGAGGCCCCCGGCACGGTGCTGCGCGTGCGCCCAGCCGCTGGCAACCTGACCATGCTGGCCGGCCGCAACGCATCGGCGGCCTACAACATCCTGTACCGCACGACCAACAGCCGCTACCAGCCGGCGTGGGCCGTGACGACGCTGTTTGTGCCGAGAAACACGTCGTCCACGTTGTCCAGCACCAACAAGGGCTCGCTGCTGTCGTACCAGATCCCGTACGACTCCAACGACGTCGACGCCAGCCCGAGCTATGCGCTGTACAAGGGCGTCGACGCAGACATTTCCGACGCGCTCGGCAAGGGCTACTTCGTGAGCGTGCCCGACTACGAGGGTCCGCTGGCCAGCTTCACGGCGGGCGTGCTGTCGGGCCACGCGACGCTGGACGCGGTGCGCGCCGTTCTGTCGACGGCGGGAACGCGGCGCTTCCATGGAAGTTCCGCCCTGCCGGCCAATGCCTCCGTGGCCCTCTGGGGCTACTCGGGCGGCGCGCTGGCCAGCGAGTGGGCGGCCGAGCTGCAGGTGCAGTACGCGCCCGAGCTGCGCATCGGCGGCGTGGCCGTCGGCGGCCTGACGCCCAACGTCACGAGCGTGCTGTACGCGGTCAACGCCGGGCTCGCGGCGGGTCTGGTGCCCGCGGGTCTGCTGGGCATCACCAACCAGTTCCCCGACGTGCACGCCTACGTGCTGTCGCTGCTCAAGACGACGGGGCCGCACAACCGCACGGCCTTTTTGGCAACGCAAAACTACAGCCTGAGCCAGGCCATTGGCGCCTTTATGAACCAAGACGTCGGCGACTACATTACCGGCGGGCTCGCCAATGTGCTCGGCAGCCCACTGGCGCAAAAGATCGTGTACAGCGACGGCACCATGGGCACGCACGGCATCCCGCAGATGCCGCTCTTCGTCTACAAGGCCATCCATGACACGCTGTCGCCCATCAACGACACGGACGCGCTCGTCGACCGCTACTGTGCCTACGGCGCCAACATTCTGTACGAGCGCATGTCCATTGGCGGCCACTCGGCGGGTGCTGCCAACGGCCGCGCGGCCGCCACGGCATTTGTCGATGCCATTCTCAACGGCACGTATGCGAAGGCGTACACGACGCACGGATGCACGACGCGCGAGGTTGCGTATAACGTGTCGTCGCTGTCGTTTTAGGGCAGGACTCTTCTAGGGAGGCGTTTTGGTTTAGCGTTCAATTTACTTATTTCCACTGAAGCGAGTGCCTAATAGCGACTAACACCGCCTGTAATGGATCTACGGCGAGTGCGTCTTCGGCGGTCCCGTGGCGCAAACGAGCGGGGAACCCCACTGTAGTAGCTCTTACTCGTACTGAGTAGTATCGCAGGCGGAAGCTATCGCGGCCGGGTCGTCTTATATAAAGCCCCGCCATGCCACAACGACCGAAGCGGCCCGCGGGATAATTGAGGCCGATACTTGACCCGTGCTCGTGCTGCGATTTTTTGGATAAACACTGTCTGAGCTCTGCTTGTTTCTAGTTTGCGACCGCATGCCAACTTCATCGCCATCACCCTCGCCACCACCACCGCCACCACAATGCCCGACGACATCCTCAACGACATCTCGCACCGGCGCTTCAACCCGCTGACGGGCTCCTGGCTGCTCGTGTCGCCGCACCGCACCAAGCGCCCATGGCAGGGCCAGCAAGAAGCGCCCGCCAAGAACACGCTTCCCGCCTACGACCCGGCCTGCTACCTGTGCCCCGGCAACACGCGCGCGCAGGGCGACACCAACCCGGTCTACGACAGCACCTTTGTCTTTGTCAACGACTACAGCGCCGTCAAGGAGGAGCAGGCCGCCTATGAGCCGGCCCCTACAAGTGGTGATGACGACGACAACCTCGAACGGCTGCTGCTGCGCGCCGAGCCGACGACGGGCAAATGCTACGTGCTGACCTTTTCGCCCAAGCACCACGTCACGCTGGCCGACATGGCCGTCGACGAGATCTTGCCTGTTATCCTGACGTGGACGCGCATCTACGCCGCGCACCTGGCGTCCACCAGCCCGCTGTATGCCGCCGGCCAGGCCCTGCTGACGCAACTCCCCTCCACCACCAGCAGCAACACGCTGCCTCCGCCCTCCGCGCACCAGCTGCGCTACATGCAAATCTTTGAAAACAAGGGCGCCGCCATGGGCTGCTCCAACCCGCACCCGCACTGCCAGGTCTGGACCACGTCGAGCCTGCCGCAGGAACCGGGCACCGAGCTCGGCCAGATGACCCGCTACCGCACCGCCCACGCCGGCCGGCACCTGCTGGGCGACTACGTCAAGCTCGAGCAGGCGAAACAGGAGCGCATCGTGTACGAGAACGCGTCCTTTCTGGTCGTGTGTCCGTGGTGGGCCATCTGGCCCTTCGAGGTCATGCTCATTGCCAAGCGCCATGTGCGCGCGCTCGTCGAGCTCACCGACGACGAGCGCCTGCACTTTGCCGAGGCCATCCAGGAGATTACGCGCCGGTACGACAACTTGTTTGAGACCAATTTCCCCTACAGCTCGGGCATCCACCAGGCGCCGCTGGCAGCCGAGGACGGCGCTGATGAAGCCGCGGGAGCCGCCGAGACCGACGCCAGCTGGCTGCACATGCACTTTTACCCGCCGCTGCTGCGGTCCGCCACGGTGCGCAAGTTCCTCGTGGGCTACGAGCTGCTGGGCGAGCCACAGCGCGACATTACGCCCGAGCAGGCCGCGGCACGACTGCGCGCATGCGGTGGTGTACTCTACCGCACGGCTCTGTGATGGGTGGCAATCGAAGACAAGTAGATACAGCGAATCAAGGCAACAGATGCTTCAGTTAATTCAGTAGATAATCAAAGAATCAAAGCAAACAACAAATACTACAACTGCCACCACCTACTGCACATAGTGCGAGTACTGCAGGACCATCCAGATGGTGCCGCCAAAGCCGGCCGCCAGCGGAAACAGCTGCGGCCCCGTAATGTGCATCGTCTTAAAGGCGAGAATCTCCGACGAAAAGTGCAGCGCCGCCACGGCGTGCGTAATGATGCTCAGCTGGTACAGCGCGCGGTTGCTGACGTCGTGCGCCGTGTACACGCGCACCAGCCCGGCCAGCATGGTCCACACGCCAAACACGCGCGCGGCCAGCGGCGTCACTTGGTCCTGGGCTTGGACCTTGTCGTCATCCTTCTTGTCCGACGCCGACACCGGCACCAGCTTGTCGACGCTGTCGCCGGCAGCCACCGCGGGCGACCGGTTGGGCACAAAGAGGCCGTTGTACAGGCGGCGCGTGTAGTGCAGCGTCGTCAGGTTCTGCACCGAGTTGCCAAACGAGACAATGCCGACCTATTCTGTTAGACGAGCTGCAAAACGCAAAGACAGACGCAAAAGGCAAACGTACAAAGAACAGGTAGTAGGGCAGCAGGCCCTTGTCGCCGGGCGGCAGGTAGGCTAGGAGGGCGTCCATTGTGGCAGGTGCAGCTAGAAGAGAAACAATACGTCGACGAGAGCTCTTTCTGTAACGGTCAAAGTGAATGATGTTGCCGTGCGACTGTTGCTGTTTGGCGTTGTTAATTGCTGTTAATCGGATGTTGTGCTGGACCCCCTATTCGAGCTTTGTTGGGGGGAAGCTACAGGCCGAACGGAGCTCGTCCATTGGCTACACTTGGCAAAGTGGATCAATCGTTGATGCCCGCAGCTGTATGAGGGCAAACTCGTCTTCGGTTCGCCGGCTCCGACACTTTGCGGACAGCAAGCCCCGACAGCAAGCCCGGTAATTCATTTCAACCCCTCACAACATTTCAACTTTCTTTTTGCTACCACCGCTGGCATGGACGCTGTACGCCAGATTCTTGCGGTGATCCCGCCGTCCCTGCAGGCCGTGTCGGCCGTGATCGGCGCCGTCTTCATTGGCAGCAAGCTGCTGTCGCTGGCCACGTTTTTCGTCGACGTCTTCTTGCTGAGCGGCACCAACGTGAGCCAGTACGGCAAAAAGGGCACCTGGGCCGTTGTCACGGGCGCCTCGGACGGCCTGGGCAAAGAGTTTGCCACGCAGCTGGCCCGCAAGGGCTTCAACCTCGTGCTGGTGTCGCGCACGCAGTCCAAGCTCGACCAGCTCGCGGCTGCCCTCGCTTCCCAGAATGACCGCCTCGAGACCAAGGTGCTGGCCATGGACTTTGCCAAGAACGACGACGCTGACTATGCGCGTCTCGCTGCCCTGATCGAGGGCCTTGACGTCGGCGTGCTCATCAACAATGTCGGCCAGAGCCACAGCATCCCTGTTCCCTTTTTGCAGACGGCGTCGGACGAGCTCGAGAACATTGTCACCATCAACTGCCTGGGCACGCTCAAGACGACCAAAGTCGTGCTGCCGTCGCTCGTCAGCCGCAAAAAGGGCCTCGTGCTCACCATGGGCTCGTTTGGCGGCTGGATGCCCACGCCGTACCTGGCCACGTACTCGGGCAGCAAGGCCTTTTTGCAGCAGTGGAACTCGTCGCTGGCGGCCGAGGTCAAGCCCAACGGCGTCGACACGTACCTGGTGCTGAGCTACCTGGTCGTGTCGGCCATGAGCAAGGTGCGCCGGTCCAGCGCGCTGATCCCCAAGCCCGACGCCTTTGTGCGCGCCGCCCTGTCCAAGATTGGCTGCAACAGCGTCTGGCAGTCGTTTGCCTCGACCTACACGCCCTACTGGTCGCACGCCATCATGCAGTGGGCCGTCGAGAGCACCATTGGCGTTGGCCACAGCATTGGCATCTGGTACAATCTCAAGATGCACCAGGACATTCGCACGCGGGCCCTGCGCAAGGCTGCGCGTGATGCCAAGAAGAACTAGGAGAAAAAGTGAGAGCACACTGGTGGCGGCCTTGGCTTTGCCGGTGCTTTGAGTGATGTGGTGGGATACATCAGATGGGGTGTTGTGGTGTGTGGTGATGCGGTGATGTGATGCTGGGATATCCGCACAGTGCAAGTACTGTGTCGATGCCCAGCACTGGCTGACAGCATAGCTGTCTATTTTTACCCTATTATTATTACGTATGTTTACGTTACGGAGTGAAAGGCATGTTTACGACTGGAAGAGGATAGACAATGAATCAAAAACGTTATCATTATGCACTGAGCCTCTATGCCAGCCTATATGCACCGAGCCTACTGCGTATCCCCTTAACCGCGAGAATAGGACGTTTTTTGTGGCCGCAGTTACTATTGGCTCAAACCCTTGTTCACGGACCATAAATACATGTCAATACGTACGGACTTGTACCGTAAAGTAAGTACCCCCCGGAAACACAGCCAAAACCGACGGCGATCATGTGATAGCAATTTAGATGGAGTATCGCGAAGTCAACAAAACTCCACAAAAAACGTCCTATTCTCGCGGTCAAGGGGATAAAATGCACCCAGTATCTACGACTCTACATACTGTCAGGGTTGGGAATTTAGTCATTAGTCTTAGTCACTGCCTTGACTAAGACTAACTAAATTGCCCTTTAGTCATCTATGAATTAGTCAAATTTAGTCACCGCCTTGACTAAGACTAATTAGTCTTGACTAAAGACTAACTAAAGTGACTAAAGTGACTAAAGTCAATTAAATTGGAATACAACTTTAATTGGTTTATTATATAAGCCAAATATTACTAATCTTGTCGGCTTACCCTCGACGGTTTTTTCTAACTTACTTTAAGTTGAATAAATAAAAATAAGTGTTTTTCTTCCAATTTGAAAAAATAAATCATAAAAAAATAAATAATTTAGTCACTTTTAGTCATCTTTAGTCAGTAAAAAATAGTCACCTTTAGTCACTGGACTGACTAAGACTAACTAAAATCAAATTAGTCATCCAAAATCAGCGACTAAAGACTAATGACTAAAATTAGTCATTAGTCATTAGTCAAAACCTTAGTCATTTTCCCAACCCTGCATACTGTACTCCGATGCGGCCTCGAGCCCCACAAAACAGCTCAAGCACATGGTTGCCCGTTTAGGACTAGGCCTCGCTGCGCGCCAACTTCGCGTCCCTGGGCAGTCTGAAAAATTGCCCCAGCCTCACGTTTTGGCCTAACAGACCAACATCAACCAAAGGAGCCAAGCCAAACAGAAGGGGACGGCCAGCCACGACTCTTTTGCGCACCAACCAACGCCTCACTCTGCATCTTTTGTTTAGTGCTTGGCTTGTGTTTGCGAACCATCCCTTTTCCGGCGCCCATCAGATCAGCAACAATCCCCCGTCTTTCTTTGTCTTTGTCCGTTGTGATTGCCCTTTAGCTTCACTTCCGGCATCGATCACGGCCACGCGACGCAGCTTTTTCAAGTCGTCCGCATCGACCCTCCCGCGCTTCCCCCCATCACAATGGCCACGCTGGCCACGCCCCGACGGCCCATCCCGGGCGCCTACTTTGCGACACCGGCCCCTGCACGGTCGGATGTTGCCCGGTCGCTCTTTGACCAGCCGGCGGCCGTGACCGCGTCGTCGGCCTCGGGCTCAACAACGGGCTCGACATTGGCGTCCCGGCACACACAGCGAGCGGCATCGATTTTGCAGTCGGAGCCGGCCATGGCGCTGGCGGCACCCGTGGTGCTGTCACCGGTGGAAAAGGCTGCCGGCTCGGTGAACCGCGTGCTGCAGACCGAGGAGAGCTACCCGGACCTCGACTCGTACTGCCGACGTGAGTCCAAGTCTGCGTCCGTTTTTGTTTTTCAGCATTGCCAATACTAACCTGCACAGCCGGCGCGTCCTCCGAATACGACATCCACGCCCCCGACTCGCCGTGGGCGCCCTTCCACAAGGTGCAGACGTATCCCATCCCCGACCAGATCTTTGAGCGGTACAACGTGTCGCAGCTGGTGACGACCATGGGCCTGTTCCCCGAGATCAACCACGCGTATGCTTGTATCGACAGCAGCCTGTTCCTGTGGGACTACACACAGCCCAACCCCGAGCTCATTGGCTTCGAGGACCAGCCGCACGCCATCACGGCCATTGGCCTGGTGCCGCCCAAGGCGGGCGTGTTTGTGCAGGACATTACGCACGTGCTGGTGGTGGCCACCGAGGTCGACATCTTTTTGCTGGGTGTCGAGGCCGCGCCGACGCCGACGGGAAGCAAGACCATCTCGCTCTATCAGACCAAGATGTCCATCCACCGCGGCGGCGCCAACGTGTCGTTTATCGTGGGCACGAGCTCGGGCCGCATCTTCTTGAGCGGCTGCAGCGACACGGACGTGCACGAGGTGTTTTACCAGCAGGAAGAGAAGTGGTTTTCCAACCGCGTGGGCAAGACGAACCACAGCCACCCGGGCTGGTCGTCGGTGGTGCCGTCGCTGCCGGGGGCGGGCATCTGGGCCCTCAAGGACTCGGAGAACCTGGTGCAGATGGTGGTGGACAATGCACGCAACCTGCTGTACACGCTGTCCAACAAGTCGACGATCCGCACATACCACATTGAGGCGGGCGACCGGCTGACCAAGGTGATTGAGAAGAAGAAGTTTGACTGCCTGCGCGACATTACGCACATGATCAACGCGTCGCCGCTGCTGACGGACCGCATGTCGATTGTGTCGGTGAGCCCGATCAGCATGCAGGAGGCGTCCAAGCTGCATCTGATGGCGGTGACGAGCACGGGGTGCCGGCTGTTCTTGAGCGCGACGAGCGCGGCGTCGTACACGCTCAACTCGTCCAACACGGCACCGCAGTCGATGCAGGTGCAGTTTGTCAAGTTCCCGCCGCGCGAGCCGGGCGCGTCGCCGAGCGACCCGGCACTGGTGGACCTGCAGTCGCGCGCGCTGGAGCCCATCACCAAGGGCGCACGCTTTGCGCCGGGCTACTGCTTCAACTTTGTCAAGCGCCAGGAGCTGCGGCTGTTTGTGTCGGCACCCGAGACGGGCAAGATCAAGGTGACGACGCCGGCATCGGCGCTCAAGTACTACGAGCACGGCAACTGGATCCTGCTGGGCCGGGCGACGGAGGCGCTGGACGTGGGTTTGATCACGGCACCGTTTGCGGCAGCACCGCAGCCGCTGGGCTTTGGCAACGAGCTGGCGGTGCAGTTTGACGCGGCGCCGAGCGAGTTTGCGATCCTGACCAACGACGGCGTGCACGTGATCCGGCGGCGGCGGCTGGTGGACATTTTTGCGACGGCGGTGCGCGCGCAGAGCAGCGACGACATGTTTGACAAGGAGATGCGCAAGTTTATCAAGATGTACGGGCGCGTCGAGACGGTGGCGACGGCGCTGGCGGTGGCGTGCGGGCAGGGCAGCGACCTGCGGTCGGGCACGAGCCGGGCGGTGGACCAGGCGACGGAGGACCGGGCCAAGTCGGCGTTTGTCAACTATGGCGGCCAGCCGACGGTGTCGGAGACGGACAGCACGGCCATTACGATCGACTCGGTGCAGCTGTCGTACCGGCACGGCGCGCTGGCGCTGTACCTGACGCGGCTGGTGCGCACGGTGTGGGCGAGCCCGGTGGTGACGGTCAGCCACTCGGCGGGCGGCGTGGCCGTGACGTCGACGATTGCGACGGGCAAGCTGACGACGATCCAGGAGAACCTGGAGCGGCTGCGGACGTTCCTGCGGGTCAACGCCGGGTCGATCCAGGGCCTGTCGGGTCCGACGGACGTGCGACGGGCGACGCGGCACGAGGAGATTGCGCTGCAGGCGGAGCACCAGGCGCTGCACGGGCTGCAGAAGCTGATGGAGAGCATCAGCGAGGGCATCTCGTTTGTGCTTATGCTGTTTGACGAGCGCGTGGCGGACATTTACGTGCGGCTGGACGACGCGACGCGCGACGGGCTGTGCCAGCTGACGTACGAGAGCCTGTTCTCGCGGCCGGCCGGCAAGGAGCTGGCCAAGCTGCTGGTCAAGGCCATTGTCAACCGCAACATTGAGAGCGGGTCCAACGTCGAGACGGTGGCCGATGCGCTGCGGCGGCGGTGCGGCAGCTTCTGCAGCCCCGACGACGTGGTGATCTTCAAGGCACAGGAGCAGCTGCAGCGCGCCAGCGAGCAGGTCAATGCGCCGTCGGCGGCCCGCACGCTGCTGAGCGCGAGCCTGCAGCTGTTCCAGCGCGTGGCCGGCAGCCTGTCGTACGCCAACCTCGAGTCGGCTGTGGTGCAGTACGTGCAGCTGCGGTACTATGCGGGGGCGATCCAGCTGTGCCTGGTGGTGGCCAAGGAAAAAGACCGCGGCAACGCGGCGCTGGCGTGGATCAACGACGGTAAGCCCGACGGCGACCCGCGGCGTGTGCAGTGGGCCGAGCGCAAGCGGTGCTACGACCTGATCCACGACGTGCTGCGGCAGCTGGACGCGGACTCGGGCAGTGAGCCGGAGCTGGTGGACGGCCGCATGACGCTGGCGGCCACGAAGCGCATGGAGGCGTACAGCGTGGTCAACGACTCGCCCGACGAGGTGTTCCACTTTGACCTGTACGAGTGGTACATTGACGAGGAGCTGACGGACCGGCTGCTGGCCATTGACAGCCCGCACGTGGTGACGTTCCTGCAGCGGCTGGCGACGGCCAATGCGCAGCACGCCGACCTGCTGTGCCGGTTCTACACGCACCGCAGCCAGTTCTTTGACGCGGCCCAGGTGCAGTTCAACCTGGCGCGGTCGGCCTTTGCCATTGGCATCAAGGCGCGCATCACGCTGCTGAGCCGTGCCAAGGCCAACGCCAGCGTGTCGTCGGTCGGCGTCAGCGGCCAGCGCCAGCAGCAGCTCAACCACGAGGTCATGGAGATGCTCGACATTGCCCACATCCAGGACGACCTGCTGGAGCGGCTGCTGGCCGACGCGCGCATCCCCGACGAGCGCAAGGTCGAGATCCAAAAGGACCTGGACGGCCCCGTCCTCGACCTGTCGGTGCTGTTCAACGGCTACGCCGACCAGGCCGGCTACTACGACCTGTGCCTGCTGATCTTCAATGCCGGCGACTACCACAACCCGCGCGTCATTGCCGACACGTGGAAGCAGCTGATTGCCAGCACGCACGACGACGTCGAGGAGCAGCTGGCGCTGTACGAGGATGCTCGTGCCCGTGGCGATGCGTCGGCCGCGCCGCCGCCCATGCCCTACGAGGCCGTGTCCATGCAGATCCAGACCATTGCGCACCGCACGTCGCTCGACTCGCTCATCTTCCCCGTCGACACGCTCATCACGACTGTGTGCGAGTATGCCGTCACGCGCCAGCAGGACGCGGCCACTGTCGGTGCCGACCCGGCCTGGCCCGTGTTTCTGTTCTTGCAGCAGCTGCGCGTGTCACATCTGCTCGTCGTGCGCATGCTCGAGCAGATCCTCGACCGCCAGGAGGTGCCCTTTACCGGCCGGCGGCGGCGTGCCGTGGTCGAGTGGATCAACGCGGCCGTCAGCCTGTGGTGCCACGAAGTCGAGCTGACGGGCGCGCCCGCCGACAACAACCACATCAACTCGCTGGGGCTGGGGCTGGGGCTAGGGGCCGGTTCGGACAACGCCAGCGGCAGCGGCAGCGGCCTGGGCGCGTGGGTCGTGGAGCTCATGGCACGTGCCGAGCGGGCCATCCAGGACATTGCAGCGGCAACGGCAGGCGCACGTGACGCGCGGCTGCGCGACGAGCTCGAGGCCGTGCTGGCCGACACGCGGCAGGTGCGCGCGCGCGTCGAGGCAAGTGCGCGGCCCAGCCGGGGGACGCTGCGGTTCCGATAGGCAGGTGCGACTATGGGATGTGTCGTGTCGTTTCGTTTCTGTTTACTTTTGTGTTGGATTTTCTGGTAACCGGGTCTGCGATGCCTCTACGTAGTGTTTTTTTTTTCTTCTTGTTTTTGATTTAGTTTGTTTACTTGAGCATTGAGCATAATTGTACAGCATAAAGACTTAGTTTGTTCTTTGACTATAGTAAGCACAGTTGTGATGGTTATATCACGGACTAGCACGTGCTCGACCTCGGCCCAACTTGGTAGACGGGCCTTTTGAACAGACGGGCCTTTGAGCAATCGTTGAGTGGTGAGGAGTGGTGAGGAGGAGTGACGTGAGGAGTGAGATGCGAGAGACGATTACGGAGCAGACAGGATCGGCAATGGTTGCGAGGACGCCATGCGCACTCCTTCTGCGACGGTGCGTTGGCCAACCCCGATACATCATAGCTTTGTAGTAAGCCACCAGCATCGCCAACTACGCCGGTTCACTCGACACTCGACATCCCCCACACCACACAGATGCACCGCCTGTCCTACCAAGAGGCCATGGCCCTGGCGCCGCTGCAGCCGACAGTGCCCGGCGGCAACGCCCGCTTCATGAGCTGCCGCGCGCCCTGGCTGCCGGGCTCCGACCTGGACGCCGAGCTGTCGAGCCTCAAGAGTGAATTTGGCTTTAGTTTCCCGACACACACGGCGGCCTTTGGCGGGCACGTCTATGCGCAAGCGGTGCGCGCTGTGTGCCATGCCCTGGGCGATGGCGATGCCGCCGCCGCTGCCCTCGGCCTGCACACGGTCCACGGCTATTTTACCGCAGCCGGCCGGCAGGACCGGCCCTACGTCTACGAAGTCGCGTTGCTGACACGCGGCCGGTCGTTTGTGACGGCGCGCGTCGAGGCACGGCAGCCGCGGCGGCCGGCAACTCCAAGCCGCCAAGCGAGAGCGGGCGATCCGTCGATCCCGGGCGACTGCATCTTTTCGCGCGACGATGACATCACCAACGACCCCGGCGTCATATGCTTCGCCGCCATTGTCTCGTTTGTCGCGCCGCGGCCGCACAGCTTTGGCGCCGACTGCCAGGAGATACCCGTGCAGCAGCGGTTTGCGGCCATCTTGCAGAGCCGGCCCCCGTCGCAATGGAGTCCCGCGCCGCCGGCCGACATCGAGGTGATGCTGTCGGTCATTGAGCGCCGCGACATTGTCGGCTCGTTCCCCATTGTCGACATGAAAAAGGTCGACGCCATGCGCGCGTACAACGACGGCCGCCCCCTACACGAGCGCCGCGACCTGATTCTGTACCGTCTGCTGAGCAGCGCCGACGGCATGACGGCCAACGACCACGTCATTGCGCACGCCTATGCCGCGGACCGCAACGGCCTGCTGATGGCAGCCAACCACCTCGATTTCCCCCTGACCGAAAAGGCGGCCACGCTGAGCAACAGCTTTGTCGTGCACACCAACGTCGACGCGACGGTCATGGAGTATGCCGACTTTGCCGTGTCCGACCACGACGTCAGCAAGTGGTGGATTCAGGAGGTGTGCTTTGCGCGGGCGGGTGCCGGCCGGGCCGTGGTCCAGAGCAAGATCTGGAGTCCGGCCGGCGTGCACGTGGCCACCGAGTACCAGGACGGGCTGTGTCTTGCGCAGGAAGACGAGCACGGCGCCATCAAGGTCAAGATGTAGTTTCATGTGATGTGCGATAGACATCTGCAGTTATCAAGCTTTGATAGTAGTCAAGTAATAACCAAACATTGTATTCTCTAGATAACCCCGATGAGTGCGCCGCCAAGCAAATAGAACAAAAACAAAAAGAAACAAGAAAATACCTGCCAGTATATAACAAAAATGACACGAGCCACCAACCTCGCATACCTCGCTGCGAACCCTCCGACTACTCCGTCTGCTTCAGCAGGCCCGGCGCCGCCATGGCAATCTCCGGGCACCAGTCCTCAATCTCGGGCAACCGCTTGGGCGCGTTCTTGTGCACCTTGTGGTAGCCCAGCGGCTGCTTCTCGTGGCTGACGTGCCAGTCGTGCTGGCAGGCAAACGTCAGGGCCTTTTTGAAGTCGGGCAAGTTGGCGCCCATCAGGTCCATCTTGCGCGAGAACCAAATGTCCTCGCCGCCCATGGTCCACGACCCGTCGGCCGTCTCGCGCTCCCAGTTGTTGGCCGGGTTGTTGAGGATCTCCATCATCAGCGACAGGTTGCGCAGCGAGAGCCCACCGTTGAACAGCTTCTCCTTGGTGTGCAGCGGCGCCGCAATAAAGTCCCACTCCAGGAAATCGTCCATGGTCTTGTGCGCGTTGCCGCACAGCATCGCGTCCGTCTGGAAGGTGAGCACGTGCTTGGCCGGCAGCAGCTGCTCCCACAGCCAGGGCCGCGACAGGTACACGTTGACGCCGTAGCGCGACGTCATGTTGTACATTTCCGGGATGATGCGCACGTCAATGGCGCCGTCGGCCACCGCACGGTTCCAGATGCCCGACACGCCCTCGCCTTCGCTGATGCGCGCGCGCGTCTCGTTGGTCGTGTAAAAGACAATCGGCCACTCGGGGCCCAGCACGGCGTGGAAGTGCAGGATCAGCGGCACCAGGCGGTTCGTGTACTGCGTGTCGGAGATGAGGGCGACCTTGTCTTTTATTTGGAAACCGCCGCTGGGGCGGTCGGCTGCTTGCTTGGACGGGCTCGATCCCAGTATGGATTGCGTCGTCTACACGGTCAGCGGATGCAACAATGGCGGGAGGGAAACGAGAGAAAGAGAACTCACGTCGTAGACCACATCTCTTGGTGTGAGGCGGACAATGTAGATGATGGCCAGCAGAGCAAGGGCGATGCCGACAAACCGCCGCGACAGGCCGTACTCGATAAGAATCGACATGTTGGGGAGAATCGATGACGAGAAAGGAAACAATGAAACCGAGAAACGGGTGTGGCGTTGACGAGTCCGGCGCGTCGAATGGCTTGGACGGTGCTGAGGATGGAAAAGGGCCGTCGACAGGCTGTCGACAAGGCTGTGTTTGGTTGATGACGACAAAAGATGAAGCCAAAGTAAGCTGCCGTGAGAACCGACACCGAGGTGGAAAAGGGGCCCTTAAGCGGATCCGAGGGAGAGGCGACAAGCAAACGAAAGAATGGAATGAGAGTACAAGTACCAAGGAACACAAAAAAGAAAAAAGAAAAAAGAAAAAAGGAGGATGAACGAGTGGCTAGGATGCGTGTTGCCAAATGCTTTCGCGATGCCGGCCAAGGAACAAGACGAGTCGACGGGACACAATGGAAGTCGGGGCAAAAAACCAACAGGAGACTGCGCCTGTGTCGTTTGCTCCAATGCGTTGGTACAAACAAAAAGGTACGAGTACTTCGTACGCCTTTCTCCAGTGTTTGATCCTTTGTTCTTCTGTTGTTGTTTTTCGAGATATGCTTTTTCCACTCTGTCGTAAGCCAAGACTTGAGAGGCTTATGGGTTGGGGGGACTGCTAGGGAGGATTTGGGGGGACCGCCAGGGAGGATCAGGAGGAGTACGACAGTGGGAACACCGATAATTTGGTCGATAAATGATGAAATAAAATGCCCTGCAGATGTCGAAATACGAAGCTCGATAGGTACGATAGCCTAAGAACTAGCTCATTACAGACAAAAGGGGCACGGACCTGGCCCTAGGCTAGGGGAGTTGAAACCTGCCGGCAACCAGCTGGAGCCAAAAGCTGGGAGGAATTACGGGCCACAAGGAGCGCTAATGGCAATTGCCCAAAAGGGAGCCGCCTGCTTCCTGGCTTTCAATGCGTGCCAATACGAGTACGAGAGTGACTTGAGATTGCGCATAAGATCGGCGCACACCACACCGTCGTCTGAACTGCGGCAGAACAGCAGCCACGTCACATGGCGACAGTCTCAAAAGGCTGCTTTTCAGTACGAGGACTCGTACATCTTGTGTCCTCGTACATCTTGTTTTGTGCGGCGACGTGAAACAAGCAGCAAGACCTGCTACGAGGTTAGTACTCGCCACGGTATGTGCACGCGAAGGTGTCTCGTAGGTGAATGGACCACGGAGGACTGAGTAGACTGCCGATGAAGACAGTGTCATTATGGCATTGTCCGCGAATTGTTTGGCCTTGCCTAGATGATGCCGTCTTGGTGGTAAAGGAAAAGAAAGCTTGTGATTATTGCTTATGTAATCAGGATGATGTCGACAGACGTCACACAACATAGACGCCACACAATACGTGCAAATCATGCAAGGCTGAGTGTGACCAACTATGGCAGGACTACATGTGCCAAGTTTCGCGGTTGTACAACTTGCGCCATGGCGTTGCCATCCTGGCTGGTGTACCGCCATGCACGAGCTGCGTCACCCCAACGGCAACCATATGTCTGATGAGAGAACAGACGCTGGGGAAACCCAAGACACTGTCTCGCCTGCCCTAGGCGAGCATACCATGCAGCTACATTGTAGTGGCCGAGTGGCCAAGGTGGACAAGGCAACTGTATCCGAACTGGCATACGCATACGAGTACGCGTACACTCTCGTGCATCCTACAGCCCGATCACGCCGCGCATCATCTCAACGGCACTGCCGCCCAGGTGGACCGTCACAATATCGACGCCCTCTCCGGCCTCCTTGGCCTTGGCCACCACCTCGAGCGTGAGCAAGCTGTGCCAGCCCATCTCCACGCCCTGCGTAATCTCGTACCGCGACGTGCCCACCGCCTTGCGCTGCTGCGTCAGGAAGCTTGCGAGGGCGCACGCGGCACTGCCCGTCGCCGGGTCCTCGATGCCCGAGCCCGTCACCATACGTGTCTGCAGCCGCGTCGTCGTTGTCGTCGAGCCCGATGCGTCGTCCAACGTCGCCGGCTGCGTCACGGAATAATAGTACCGGACGACATGGCCCCCGGCCCACGGGCCCTCATCCTCCAGAGCTTCCACAACGGCGGCGTCCAGTGGCCGGCCGGGCTGCACCTTTTGTAGAGCGCTGGCGTCCGGCCCGACATTGGCCAGGACAAAGGTCATGCCCTTGACAATCGAGTACACCGGCGCATCCAGCTCGGCCTCTGCAATGTCCGGGTCGCCGCCGTGGGGGGGCGTGCCTTTGTCGTCGCCCACGACGTCCCGCAGCGTCTTCTTGTGGAGGTGCACATCGTGAGGGACGCTGGCACGTACGCCGGTGCCCACTTTCTCAATCAAAAGCCGGCCGGCTGGCAGGACAAGCGTAATGCTTTGGCCGGCGGCGGCGGCGTCGTGCAGCAGGTGGAAGCCAGCACCAATGACAGGGTGGCCGGCAAACGGCAGCTCAGCATGCGGCGTAAAGATACTGGCCTCGACCTCTCGCGTCGCGGGGTTCATGTCGTGCAAAAAGATAGTCTCGGACAGGGCAAACTCGCGCGCAATCAGCTGCTTCTGTTCCCTGGACACAAAGATGCTTGCCGGCACCCGGACAACGGCCAGCGGGTTGCCGCCGAAGCGGCGCGACGTGAAAACGTCGAGTGTGGTAAACGGAAGGGCCATGGCGATATGGATACGAAGGCGAAGATGGCAATCATACAAGATTTTCTCAAGTATTGCACGGGAAATTGTCCATTATGTCTGTCTGTCCACTGTGAGTCACGGCGTCATGCCGTCATCAGTGCTGACTAATCAGAATCGCGTGCGTAAACAGAACGGCCAAACTTGAAGACGTCTACATGTGTAGTCTATTCAAGATAAGATGGCACAGAACCCGAGAGACAGAGAGAAAGAGAGAAAAGAAAAAGTAAAAGCAGAGCAATAAATCAAACCGGACAATACCAAACGCCTTACACCGGGACGGGTATCATAGTAATGTCGTACCCTATTACCCTTAACGCCAGCCATGCAGATAGTACCCCCAAGGAACGGAGTAACAGAAAGCAACACAGAAAGAAAAGAAAAAATGCAAAAAAAAAAAAAAAAACAGAAAGAAGGGGGGTGAAGAAGGTAAAAGGGCACCATGGTATGGGCAGACAGCAAAAGCACGCCTACACAAACAACCCAATCCAAGCCTTCTTGGCCGTCACGTCGGTGCGGCAGCCCTCAGCAGCGCAAAAGATGGTCTTGCCGTCCGTCTTGAATTCCACTGCCGGCTGCTTGTCGCCCTTGAGCACATTTCGCCGGTTGTCAAAGCACCGTCGGCAGTACACGTGGCCACATCCCGTCACGGCCCAGAACGGGTGTTCTTCGCGCTCCTTGCGGCTCTGCTTCCGCTTCGCTGTGCTGGGGCCGTCGTTGCTGTCATAGGCCAGCTCCTCGTCACAGCCCACGCAGACGGCCACCAAGTCTTCTCCTGTGCTCCGCGAAAAGCCGTCGGGCGGGTCGGCGGGAGCCACGTACGGCGGCTTGGACGCGTCATATATGCCGGCATCTAGATTGGCCACAGGGTTGTACTGCCGATCGAACGGCGATCCATAGGCGCGCCCTGCCATCTGTGCCGCTGACGGATTGGGGGCACGGTGTGATTGCACGTTGAGAGAGATCTGGTGCTGCATGTAGCCATTGCTCCCGTAGTTCAGGTCCGGCTGGTTGCCGCCCAGGGGATCTAGCAAGCTGCCGATACTGGCGGCGCCAAAGAACACGTCTGAGCCTCTGACACCCGCATTGCCTCCTCCGGCTCCTGCTGGGCGTCGTGAGCTGACTGGCGGTGCCTGTCTGCCCTGCCGTCGCCGCGCTGTAATGCCTTGTGGTCGGCCAGAGCGGACGCTGTCGCTGCCGCTTCGGCTGCCGCTGCCACTGCCGCCACTGCTTCCAAGCGACGGTATGTTGTCCAGTGCATAGTTGGTGAAGCGTGCGATTCCTTCGAAGCCGCCTACACCAAACGCGTTCAAGCCAGTCAATCTCATCAGCGAGTGTGCCCTGGATTGCTGCTCTGATGCCATGCCACCACCACTGTTGCCTGCTGCTGGCATCCGTGGGCGGCTGTCCAGATATCCGCGCCCTGCCCCGGACGACCGTCCCGGCAGGGTTCGTGACCCCGAGATTGCTATTATGTCATCATCATCGGCGTCGCCTGTGAGGTCGATCACCTGGGCTGGCGGACCTGGTTGTGGCTCGCCGCGTCGGCCGTAGGCTACTGTGCGGGGCTGGAGCTCGGGGCTGTCTGGCTCCAGTGTCAGATCGATAACCGACGCCGATCCAGAGGCCATGGTAGCTGTAGGTAGGTCGGATATGCACTTGGCCGCTGTTCGGGTGGCCGTCTCGGACTCGCGTTGTTGCGTAGCGTGTGGTGATATGCGCAGCGCAGTGGTCCGTTGAGGAGCAGTTGAGAAAAGGAACGAAAAAAACGAGAGGATGGGAGAGTCGAGCCGAGTGGCAGCGAGGTGTAAAAAGAGTGGTTCGCTGCCAATTGTCGGGTCTGCTGCGAGTGATTGGCGACGCGGTGCCTGCAGGATGACCCTGAGAGGAGAGAGGGAAGAGGATCGACCTCAATGTCGATTGAAGAGGATCCTGGACGCAAACCGGTGGCTCCGACGCCGTTGCTGTTGCATTCGAGTCCGGTGTTTGTGGTCGTGACTTGCCAACGTGGCTGGATTGTAAAAGGAGAGTCGTGGTGTCGAGGTGAAAGAGTGGTGAATAGAGTAGAGTGAGGACTAGTTTTCGTGATTGTCGTGGATCGGTGGATTATGTCATCCGGTCCGTGTACTCGTACTGGCGGGGGGGCGGCAAGTCTCTACGCCACAGCGCACATATTGCTTACTCCAAGGGGCAAACGTGTGAACAAAGCAACGAATGTGCGAGCGCACGGGACAACAAGAATTAGGGCCGACATAAAGAGATGGCAAATGAGTAGTCCCAATGCGGAAAGAGTAGCCTTTTGCTCAGCCTAGACAGCCATTGTATTAGACAGAGTGCCGTAGATGATGACACAGAGCACGGGAGCAGGTGGAAAGATGTATCAAGCTTTTTGAGCAATGCTGTACAATGAGAGAATTAAATAACAGAAATGCCAAAAAATGTAGCGAGAAGATGAGGAAAATCAAAACAACCCTGCAGTATGCCGCAACCCAACCGACAGCGGACCAAAAGAAGCATAGAAACAATAAAACAACAACGACGACAATAGAGGATACGGACATGCCGTCAGCAGCCAGCTCGCTGCCCTTCCTCAGGCACAAGCCATCTGCTACTCCTCCTTGACACCTACCACGGACACAATGCCATCCGTGTTGACGGCCAGCAGCTGCTTTGCCTCGGGCCCCCATTGCACGGAAATGGCCGGCGTCGCGCTTGCAGCCAGCGCCGACTCGGACCACTTCTTGGACGACTTGGCATAGTGCTGCACCGTCACGCCCGATGGGCCGCCCGTCGCCAAGAACTGGCCCGTATAGTCCCATGCCAGGGACAGCACCGCGTTGCCAACGTCCAGCGTCTTGGCCACCACGGCATCGCCCTCCTTGCGCAGGTCAAAGATGGTCACCGTCGTCTGGCCCTTGGCCGTGGCCGCAATCCAGTAGCCGTTTTCCGAAAAGGCCAGTGCCTGCACGGGTGCACCCAGCGAGAACGTCGTGGCCAGGTCGCCCGTCGCGACAAGGTACACCTGCACGTCGCCGGCCGTTGTGCCGACGCCCAGCAGGTGGCCGTCGGGGTGGAAGCTGACGCTGGTCAGCGAAGACGACGAGTGTGCACGGCTCACGCTCTTGCCGGCGTCCAGGTCATACAAGACCACAGTCTTGTCAACGCCGACCGACGCAAAGATGCGGCCAGACGGGTGCACAGCAAGGCCAGTGACCGCACCGGCGTGTGCGCCGGGCAGCGACGCCACTTCAGCGCCGGCCTCGTACACCTTGACGGCACCCTTGGATGTGCCCGCAAGGATCTTGGTCGTTGTTGCCCACAGAGCCGCCGTGACTGGGGCGCCATTGTCCACCGGAATCGTACGTTCAATCTTGTGCGCAGCCACCGAGTAGATGCCCAGGCCAGCGCCACCCAGGCCGGCCACCACGGCGTATCCGCTGCCCGACGCCTCGAGGCTCAGAGCGGTCGCGGGCGCAATGCCGGTGGGGAGGTCGTCCGAGGCAAGCTGCTCAAACGACGCGATGGCGTCGGTCGACGCCCAGCCCTTGGGCGTGGCGCGCTTCTTGCGCGACCTGGACAGCTTTGACGATGTCGCTTCGACCACGGCGGCCAGCTCCTCGGGCAGCTCTTCGCTGTCAACGGCCATGGACTCGCCTGCCGGTGCAGCAGGGCCGGCGCTGGAGCTGACGACCGTCACGCGCGACAGCGAGTCTCGCGCCTCGTCGCGCTCCTTGGTGAGCCGTGCAATGACGCGGATCGCGGCGTCGTGCTGGTACAGAGCAGTCGCGAGCTCCATGCGCGTTTGGGATAGCTGCTGCTGCAGCGTGTAGGTCTCGAGGGCGAGCGCGTCCCATTCGTTCTGGAAGGTGGCGAGCAGCGCGGGGATGGACGTCAGGGTCGGGGGACGGGGGCGCACGACGCTGCTGACGGGCTTCAGCTCCAACAGATCCTCGACGTCAAGCTCATCTTCGGTGCCGGGCTCCTTGCCGTGCTCCTCAATGTACTTTTCGATGAGCCGCTTCTCGTAGACGGCACCCGTCTTCTTGGACACAACGGGCACCTCTGGTGCCTCGCCAGAGATGGCGCACAGCATTGGGAGTTTTAGTTGTTGTTGTTTCCGGGGTAGAGAATATATCGCTGAGGAGAGGCACAAGGACGGCAGAGGTCAGGGGAAGGAAGTCCGGTCGATGCGAAGCTGCAGTAGTCGTCAGTCGTGATGTAGGCGGTTTTGCCTTGCTTTGGTGGTTTCCTCTTTCCAGCTGCTAGGCGTGCCTTGTCGCGTAGATATTTTATGCAAGGCAGGCGCCGGTGGCCAATCAGGGGTCGCGTTGATAAGATAAAACCAACACGCCTGGAGCTTCAAACCCGCAATGCATGATCGTGATATTTTCTTTTCACTTTTGCACTTGATTCAATTGTTCGTAATGATTTCTTTGCCTGTCTCGCTGTATATTTTTCTTTTGCCAGCTCCTCTACAGGCAGCTCATGTCGGCGTGGCAGGTCTTGTCCCCCGGCGTCGGCGCCGTCCGTCTGCGCCTTCCCAATCGGCCAACGCCGCTTACGTAGCACGCTATTTAATGCTGCATCGCCGTGCTCCCAAAGAATATCGCTGGGTTTGATCAACCGGCTTCACTCGAGACCAGCTGAATAGATTTGCGCAATCCAAAGATGGCTCTCTCTCTGCCGCCTGTTGCTTCGTTCCCGTCGCTGCCCGACAAAGCCCTCACAGACGCCCTTGACTTGCTCTTTGAGCCCAGCAAGGACCTCCACGCCCTCGCTCTCCCGGCCCTTCGCCAGGCCACGCCTTCTACATACGATGACGTCGCCGATATAGTCAAGGACCAGCTGCTGGCGACCCAAGCAACAGCCGGCCACGATGCGGAAGCCAAGACGACGCTTCTGGGCATACTCGGTGCGCACCCGCGGTTGGGCGCCAAAAAGGTCGAGAGCGCCCAGTCTCAAGCCGAGCAGGCACAGCTACAGGCAGCGTCCGAAAAGGAAGGAGCTCTGCTGGCTGCCCTGAACGCCGAGTACGAGGCCACTTTTCCCGGCCTGATCTATGTCGTCTTTGTGAACGGCCGGCCGCGGGACGTTATCATGCAGAACATGCGCGAGCGCATCGCCCGGAGAGACATCAAGAAGGAAGAGGTTGAAGCAATTGAGGTAGGCTCTTCCTGTTGTCTCGACTAATTTCCTGCCCAATTCAACTCAAGCTGACAACCAGGCCATGACCAGCATTGCAAAAGACCGAGCCAGCAAGCTGCCGCAGGTGTAGGTCTGTTCGTCTGAGAAGTGCTGGAATAAGAGTGGTCATGTCTTAAGACATAGATCGGTTAAAGTTTTTTTTAGTTGTTTGAATATTTATGCCGCCCCAAGGCTTAAATCTTGTTACACCAGCCTCATGAATTTAACGTCTTTCTGTCCGTGCTGTCTACGGTTTCGCGTGCAGTCTTGACTCTTCGGACTCCTGGTCGAATTCAAGTGTGCCACCAGCATCGGACAAGAGTTCTTGTCCACAGTCTTCGCTATCCCAAGCCTATATACTTGTTCACGTCTAGTTGTTGTCGCGATATCTTCCGCCTCACGCATTATGCTTACTCATCAAACAACCCACTTTCTTTTCAAATGCCACAGTGGGCATTGGCCGACGATGCGCTAAATCCTAATATCACGTGTTTTCTGTCGTCAGTATGATCGACTAGCCCCAATTGGGAAAGCTGCTCCCATTGGGGGGGTTTCTCGGTCTATGGCAGGCTTTCGGGAAGCCTGTCAGGCCACTATCGCCAAAGGCCCTCATTTTTCATTTTCGCTTTGCCTTTTCTCTTCCGCGAACCCGTCCGACACCACCACCACTCCGCGACGTCCAACACCGATTGTCTCCCGTTGACCGACGACACCCCCCCTCCACTCTTTCCAACTCAATTTTTTTATCCTACAATTCAAAATGTTCATGCAGCGCGCTGCCCTGACTGCCGCCCGCCGGGCCGCCGTTCCCGTCGCCCGCCGCACCTTTGCGACCTCCCTTGTCCGGTGTACGTACCAAGCGAGGCTGCCCCCCAGCTGCGAGAGATAGCGTGGCTTGTTGCGATTGAGCACGTTACGTCGTGCAGCGATACACGCGAAGGAAGAGGAGGAGGAGGAGGAGGAGGAGGACAAACGAGTCCTGGAGGGGAGGACGAAAACGACAACCGACCCGAGACTAACAAGCACAGGCGAGGCCCCCAAGGACAAGAATGTCCCGGCCCCGAACTACAAGACGCTGTCTGGTGAGTAGCCCAGCATCGGCAATGATGTAGTTATTTGTCAGGGGAGAACGCATTGCTGACGCCAGATTAGAGATCCGCACGCGCGATGACCTGTTCGGCCCCGGCGCCGCCCCCGGCACCGTCCCGACCGACCTGAACCAGTCGACCGGTATCGACCGTCTCGAGGTTCTGGGCAAGGTCGAGGGCGTCGACGTTTTCGACATGCGCCCGCTGGATGCGTCGCGCAGAGGCACTGTTGCCGAGCCCATCCTGGTGCGCTCCGCCGGCGACGAGCAGTTTGCCGGCTGCACCGGCTTCCCTGTCGACTCGCACAACGTCATCTGGGTTGGCCTGAGCCGCGAGCGGCCCGTCGACCGGTGCTCCGAGTGCGGCAACGTGTACAAGATGGACTACGTCGGCCCCGAGGACGATGGCCACGGCCACCACGACCACCACGGCTACGAGGAGCCCAAGACCTTTGTCGACTTTGTCAAGCCCGAGTACCACTAAACCGCCAGCCAAAGAACTCCTATATCCCAAAGGAGGATCCAATGCTGTGTGGACTGGTTTTGAAAATATGAAACAGAAATAGACACTTGCACATACTTTTTTGTCTTCTTTTTTCTCGCCACATTACATTTTGTCACATATTCAAAGGGGGTGGAGGAGCAGGTAGCGAAGTGTAGATATAAGAATAGGAACTGCTAAGATATATTCAAATTGGTGATGGCGTGTATATGTTCTGGCTCAAAGGCTGGTGCGTTTTGCCCTGTCAGCAGCTGAAGCCGAGCCAAGACGGGTGTATCTGTGTATGCGCAGAGCTATGCCATAGGGCGCTGCCAACGGCCGGATGCAGCGGCTTGGACATGAGCAGCAACAACAATGGCGAGAGCCAGAGGCTGGCGCGGCCGCATACGTTCTGTGCAGTCAAACAAGGTCAAGCTTGACTTGTGCGCGTCAGGCTGCGCGACCGGACTGCAGCCTCCTGCAAGTATGCCCTCAAGCTTGGGTCCTCTCCGCAGGTTATTGGTCTGCCAGGAGGTCAAGAGGCGGACTGGCGTCAGCATTGCAATCCGCATGGACTGTGAGGTCACTTGCCATGGCAAGAAGCTTGTGATACTGCTGTGCAGTCTCTCGGACAAGGCCTCCCAAGTGTAATTTTGTCGTGGCCACCTTGTTGCACTTCTTTTCAACCCTCCTCTTCATCCTCAAAGCTCAGCTGGATCTTGGCCTTTTTCTTCTTTTCTTTCTTCTTGTCCGTCTTTTCCTTGTCGGCCTTGCCCTTGCTGGCCTTGCTGTGTTCGCTGGCGTCCTTGCCGGCATCCTTGCCGGCGTCCTTGACGGCCGTCTCCCGCTTCCGCTTCAGGTCGCGCGCTGCCGCCTCATACTCGTCGCCTCCGACGACCTTGCCGACACGCCGTTTCTTGCCAGCGCCAAAGCCGACAGCCGTCTCTTGCTCCGCGGCGGCAGCGGCGGCGGCGTCAGTCTTGTTGTCGACGTCGTCTGCCTTAGTTGTATTGCTGGCCGTGCTCTTCTCGTCCTGTGTCACAGACACGCCATCTTTTCCGACAACCACACCGCCAACAACGTCGCCTCGGTCGTCCACCACCAGCGGCGCATCCTCGGCCTCTTCGCTGGCCGACCGTTTCTTCACTGCGCGCCGGCGGCCGGCCAGAATTGGGTCGGGTCCGCGGTCGTCGCCTGTGAGCTGCCCCCGCAGAGCAGCCAGAAACGGCGGTAGGTTCTGCGAGTAGGAGATGTCGTTTGGATTGAATCGTGGGGCCATTGCGGTGTCGGTGGTGTGGAAGGCAAACCATGCAATGGTGAGGTCAAGCTTGGTTAGTGGTTGAGGTGCACTGTCTACTCCACCAATCAGGACGCGGGAAACGCGGCAGCCCTTGCACTGGACCGCTGGCGGCTCAGCGCACTACCGCCCACGCCCACTACGGCAGCACCACACAGAGTCTTTGGGTGAAGGCTGACAGCAAATCATTTGTATGCAATACACTACACAGCAATAGAGACTGAAAATCAATAGTTCCAAGTTAACCAAAGGGTATGATGTGAATATAAGGAAAAGGGTGGAATAGAGACAAAAGAAGAGAAACCCATCGGTGCCCCAGGAATACCACAGATTAACACCCCGAAAAGAGGCGGTTCAAGTCAAAGCTAAAAGACAATGCCAAGCTTGATTTAGAATTACCGCAATAACAGGACCAAAACGAGTAAAAAGAGCAGGAGAAAGACTACAGCATCAAGATTCCGGCAAATGCGACGACAACGGCGAATGCGCTGGCGCCAAAGACACGCTCGCCGCCCACAGCCACGCGGCCTCCGTCGCTCTTAGACGAGCCGCTGCTAGAGCTGTCGCAGCTTTGTGAGAAGCCAGTTGATGAGCAGCCCGACGCTGTGTTTGTTGATGAGCCCGATGACGTGTCCGAGTCGGAGCTTGAACCACCGTCGGCGGGGCCGCTACCGGGACCGCCCGAGGTGCCGCCGGGCACGGTGTTGGCGTCTGTTGCCGAGCTGGCTGCGGCCGAGCTTGACGCAGAGCTACTGCCGGCGTCCATGTCCAGGCCAGTGCCTTTGAAGCTCTTTAGGACGGTGCCATCCTTGCCATTGACAATGGTGTTGTTCGTGGCGGCAATGTTGTTGTAGGTATACGAGACCTTGTTGTTGGTACCGGCGCCCGACGACGCGTTGTAGCACTCGATCTGGACGTCCTTGAAAATGGCAAAGTCGTAGCCATACTTTTTGATGTCGGCCGAGTTCCAGTCGATCGGGCCACCAGCCCACGTAATGGTGCCTGGGGCGTTGGAGCTGGCACCGCCAGGCCAGATGGACAGCTCGACTCGCGCCGGCGTCTGGGGAAACTCGTACTGGTTGGAGGTGGCGTTCCAGGTGTCAGCCTTCTTCTTGACACGGCCAACCTGGCCGTCGACGAGCCAGGTGATGGAGTCGGGGGTCCACTGGATTTCGTATGTGTGGTAGTTCTCGTAGGTGTCCGACAGCGAAATGTTGCCCGAGTTGTGCCAGTCGAGAATGCCCTGGAAGTAGTAGTTGGTCTGGGCGACTTCCAGCTCGTTGCCGACAAACTCGTAGTCGATCTCATCCTTGACGTCACTAAGCAGGATAAAAGCGGTAACAACACCGGCGCCGCGCGAAGTCTTGAGCGTGGCCTTGACGTTGCCGTACCACATGTAAACGGTCGAGGCCAGGACGGTGCCGACGGAGTTGGCGGGCATGGTCAGCAAGACGGCCTCATCGTTGTAGACGAGCGGCGTGCCTTGGTAGACCCAGTCGGCGGTAGAGGGGTCGCCCAGGTACTTTTCGGAACTGACCATGCGGTCGAGAGAGTTCAAGCTCATGGCACGGCTTTCGCACTGCGGCTCGGGCACGCACGCGTCCAGCGAGAAGGACATGCGCGGGTCACAGCCGCCCAAGCAGTATGCACCAATACCGCACTCGCCGTATTCTGAGGGTAGTTTAGCATGACGCCGACAACAACAACAAAAAAAACATAAAACGAGCAAGGCAACTTACGCGAACAGCATGGCGCCGATTCGGGACATTTTTTGGTGAGCGAGCATGTTGTTTGGGCAGCGGTAGCAAAACTGGAGATGCCCAGCAAGGCAGCCCCGACGGGGAGAAGAGACTTCATATGTGGCGGAGGGGAAAGAGTCGTAGTAGCTGTCGGTAGAATTGCCGTACACCGGTGCTGGGCGAGCTAGAAGGAAATCACGGCGAGCAAACGCGTGAAGAAGAGCTGGCGAAACGAGTGCGCATCAAAGTGCTGGTGGTATGTGCTGGAAACGAGCGAATGGCAAGCAGTCGGGTTTGCGATTGCAAGAAGAGCTGGGGAAAGGTCCACCAAGAAGCGGGTGTGCGATGTCGAAAGGGACAAAGGGGAAAATATGGAGGAGAGAAGTTACCAGGGGGTGTATTGAAAACCCTGACGATATGAGAGAACGAGTGACGCAGCGAGAGGAAGGGGCAGGTTTGTGATTAAGGAGGCAGGAGAGCGGCCAGTGTTACTCGTACGTACAAATAGGATCGGGAAGATCGGGCGTGCGCGTGATCTCGTGTTTTGGGCTTACGAGTACATTAACAGATCATTAAGTGAGAAGAGCAGAGCACATTTTGTTCTTGAACAGCTTGTTTACTAGTATTGGGCAGCACTGGTAATCATTTGAGGAAGGTGCGTGGTTCGAGACATGCCGCCCGTTAGGCGAAGCAGAGAGAGAAGAACTACGAGTACTCGTACGAGTAAGAACAGATGGAGCGAGTTCTCATCACCAAGACGCAAGAGGCAGAGAGGGAAAACAGGAAAGTACGAGTAAACACTCCAGTAGGGAAGGAACGAGGAGAATACTCGTAGGTTAAAAAAAGAAAACAGGGACGGGGTCCTTTCCGCGTTTGGCGATATGCCTCTTCGTATTGCACTAGCGCTGAGTTTATTTATTTTATTTCTGCCTGTTATGTAATTCAATGGCGTACGGGGCACTCGCGATCGATTGGCTCGGTCAGTACGGAGCTGTGCCTTGTCTTCTTCTTTTTATTCCCGTTATATTCCCTTCCACTTGCATCTTTGCCTCATACGAGTACTTGTACTCGTGACTACGATACAAGCTGGGTCGTAGTGCGTTCTCGCGCCATGAGCCTCTCGCGCCATCGACATCTGTCAAACGTGCTTGAGAGTAATAAATTGCTGGCATGTGTGACCTCAATACGGAGTAGACGTTGCACATGACCGTTAGACATGGGCAGTGTGAAGAATCCAACGTGGGGGCTTGCTTCTTGTGTAATACAGACAAGCGAAGCCTGGCCTGATGCATCGACTTTCGGCTAAGTTGATCGGTGAAGATTTCTCCGCACGGAGTACATGGAGCTTGAAGTACTCGTGTGGAAGTTCTCCCTCCGTATCTTTCTTTTATTCTCTTCCATGGGTCGTTCTAGATACAGAACATCTCACAATCGTTGATGTAAATATAACTAAATGGGTTTACTTTCAATGGATAAATCAATGCAAGAAGGGCGATTGACTGTTGCTAGTGTTTCTTTTGAAATAGCATGATCGCGCTTGTTAATATTTTGTATCTGTTTTTTTTTTTTTGCTTTTTTAAAAAAAAAAAGAAAATAGACACCAGAATACATCTTTATTCAAAGCCATACGTAAGTTCTACTTGCTACGCGTCCCACCAGCTTGGACGATCCTTGATTGATATCCTCGGCAACTTTGTTCTCTTCGCGACAGCACATCAAGTCTAGAGCCTGTACTGTTCGAGTAAGTTGAATAAAGAAGAGACTGATGAAGACGTTAGACAAACCGAATAGAAAAGGCATCCGTCATTCCAGTCAATGTCAGAGCCGTTCGTGCTGGTGACAGGTAGTGGATAAAGACCGGAAGATACATTGCGTATTTAATTCTCCTCTTCCCCATATCAGTAACGGGCCGCCGGACTCTCCCGTGATTTTAGTTGATAAAAAGGCAGCGCTGAGCACACAAGTACATCTACAATACAATACCTAGCCTTTGTGCACGCTTGTACCTCGCGTACATATACAATCAGCACGTTGTCAAGGCTGGATGCAGCTCGACGATGTACACGTCTCTTACCAAATGTGGGCTTTGACGACATAGTTTGTTATGATACAACGATATCACCGGCAAACACGTAACAAAGCAATCTGAGATGCATAATAAGAAGACAGACTCAATTTCAGAGCGAGAGACACGTACAGACAAGAAAATAGGGGGATAAAAGAATCGAATAATTTGTAACAAGAGCCCAGTGTTTTTCCTTCGCCGCCAAGAAATTTGAGAGTCGAAATTTCCCAATACCTACCCGAAGTTGAAAGTGATAAAAAAAAAAAGAATGATAGAAAGATAAGTGAAGTCTGCAGTGTTTGTACAAACCCGAGTGACCCGACTTTAAACACACCAAGGAAACCAAGAGTAATGGAATAAAAGAACGGGAGAGGCAAAACCAACCAAGAGCCTCTCTCTGTGAAAAGGAACAGAGAGAGACGAAAGAGAGATAACAAAACGACACGAGGGGCAAAACAGAACAGACAGTTTGAAGAAACAAGATTGGCACCACCAAAACATTGTCGAGTAATGCAATTGTCGATACGCGGAAGGGACGCGGCCCTCTTGTACCAACACAACACTATTGTCTCGGGGAGACGAGCAAATTTTGGAGAGCCTCATTGCCGATTGGCTTAACATCTCCCTTGGACCGCTATCCTGGCATAACAACTCGTTTGCAGCGCTCTCCTACGATGGATCTAACTCCTAGCGCTTTCCGGGTGTGGCGGGAATCTGGTCAGGAAAGTGCTCTTTGGCATACTGCTCGCAAGCCTAGGTGACGGTTAGATCCGAACGTCCTGGTTCTAGCACGAGCAAAGGGAGGGGCGATATACTGACCTTGGCGGGCTTGCCGACCTTTTGACCAATAACCTTCCACTTCTGGTTCTCGTAATCCTTGATCGCATTGAGAAGAGCAGCGCTCTGAGAAGCATAGTCACGTTAGTATTGGGCTTGGTAGATGTGCAGTGCGTTTGCAATGCAATGCAAAACGGGGGGAAAGCCAGTTCATACCTCGTCCTCGGCAAACTCGGCGTAGTGCATGTCCTTATACCAGTGCTTCTTCACACTACCCTCGGTACGTGTGGGAAAAGTCTGTAATTGAGTTAGATACCTGCTAGTGCTGGGAGACGTATGTGGCACGAGTCTGCGGGCGAACCGCGACAGGCAGATTGAACCCAAAGACGTCTACATGTCCGTCTTCACGTCTTGTGACAAGAGCCGCGGCTTCTCAGTTCTTCTGTAACCCAGCATGTCTCTGACTCACCTTGGCTATCTCTGCCCAGGAGTTGCCGGCGTCGCGCATTTGCTTGAGCCGGTGCTCTTCAGCAGGTGTCCAGGGCGTGTTGGTGCGACTCTTCTTCGCTGGCGGCGGTGTCGGATTTGCCCCGGCTTCCTCTGGCGGCTGGGTCTTGACGACAACGTTGGGCACTGAAGCGGACGTGGGTGTTGCTGCAGCCGGAGCAGGGGCACCTGGGGTACCTGGAGGCGGCACGGCCGTGGTGGCGGCTGCGGGCGTGCCTGCCGGGACGGGAGGAGGAATGATAGGCGAGGCAGACGTTGAGGGCTGTGCTGTCGCCGGGTTCGGGCGCTTGCGCTGGCGCGGTGGAACAGATGTGGGCGCTGCCGGCGGGGCACCAGCGGCAGGCGGCTGTTGCGACGCAGTGTGAGGCGATGCCTGCGGGTGCTGCTGCGGGTGCTGCTGCGATGGGTGCTGCCCGTGTGTCGGAGCGACGCTCATGGGCGGCTGGCCTTGACAGTTGTGGTGCGGCTGACCGGGACCCGGCGGAGGCGGCTGCTGGCCGTAGCGGAACTCCATGGGATCATTGCGGCGCGCGTTCATCTGCTGATGGTACGGGTGTTGTGGGCTGAACCAAGGAGAGGCTGGGTTAGTATACGGCGGTGCAGAAGCATTCATAGGTGATGCCTGCATAGGAGACATGCTAGCCATAGCCAAATGAGGGGGCACTGGCCCTGTCATGTTGGGCACAGGTGCGTGTTGCGATTGCTGCTGCTGCTGCTGTGTAGGGGGCTGTGGTTCATGTGGTAGAACAGGCGATGGCTGCTGGGAACCGCCCCAAGACTGCAACGGCTGCTGGCTGTTACTTGATGGCTTCATTGTGTTCTAGCGTAGACTGGCGAGGGAGGAGGATTGCGTCGAGATGTTGTCTGTGTATTCGATACACGGAATAACGAACGCTGACACGCCTGCTGTATGCCTTGTTTGCCCCCAAATGATGTTTGTGACTAGGCTAGTTGGAAGCGGTGGTCTGAGACAGCAGTTGATGTACTGTGTACCGGTGCAAGACCTAGTATGTCGTCGATCAAAGCTTCGAGGCAGCCGATCCGTTCGGCGCCTTTTTGGATAAAGGGAAGCTGTAGAACAGATGGACGGTCGAATTCGGCAGTGGATCAGGCGCAGAGAATGGTCGGCACGACAGGGCCACAGCGGCGGTCGGGATCGCGGAGGGATGGATGGAAATGCAAGGGCAGCGCGTTTTGTCGCGTGTGGGTAGTGGAGGGCGGGGAGGCAAGAAAGGGGAAGGATAAGCAGAAACAATTGAGCAGATGCAAGTTGGGGCGAAAGAACGATGCAAGGAACGATGGATCGATCGAGGAGGACGATGACGATGTTATGGCTGAGCGGTTGGCGACAGGGTCCTGGCGCGATAGCTTGAAATAAAGAGCCGAAGAGAGAGAAAAGGTCCGCAAGTCCGGCAAGAAGATTTGTTGATGAAACAAAGTAGATTAAGAGACGGGAGAGGTACACATGGTGCAAATGAGGCCTTGTGTGTGAAGAGACTTCAGATCCAGTCAAAAGCGACAGGCCCAGTCCAATAAAAGAAAGGGAAGGGGACGAGGCGCGGCGAGACAGTAGGCTAGTCGTGGGACGCGGAGAACTGAATCTGGGCCAAGGACGCGCTGCCAGACGGGACAAAGGCGACGATGAGGTGGGGAGAAAAGTGAAAAAAAGGAAAACGATGTCGAGGTGCAGTAGTGGCAGTCAGTGGCAGTACGGAGTAGAGGAGCGAAAGAGCGCGGGCAGGAGAGCGCGGGCAGGCGGGAAAGCGCGGACGTTGGTTGGGCTTGAGTGGAATAATAAACAAGCAAGCCCAGTCAGTAACGGCCAGGGTGGGCTGCGCTGCGCTGCTTGGTACTTGATTGGGAAGAGCGGCGTCTTAGTTCTGCGTTGCAACGGTTGCGCCTGCCTGTCGGTTTTGCGGCCTGCGTCCGTTTGTCTTTGGGCCCTGGCTGTGGCTGTGCTGCGATTTGGCCTGACGCGTAAAACCTCTCGCTTTTTCTGTTTCTCCCTCTTTTGTTCTTTTCGTGTTCTCTTTTCGTCTTCCGCGTTTCTTTTTTCCCGATTATCCAGGACTTGACGGTTGTGCAGGGTAGCGCATGCACACGCCGAGCTAACGCAGAGTATCTTGTACTCAAATGGCGCGCTGGAGCTGACGCGATGTTGTGCGCAATCGAGGTGGGCTCGTTGGGGGTGTAGTCGCCGTCGCCATCTATTTTGAATTCATCGCCGGTCGTAGGGCGCAAAGGATTTTTTTTTTCGGTCGTATGCGAATGCGAGGGGAGGCGAAAGCAAAACGCAGGAGGGGATGGGGAGGGACGAGGAAGGAACAAGCACACAAGTACGGAGTACTCGTACAGAAGTGCACAAATGCAGTGTACAAAACAGACAAGCGGCAGCAACAAGAAAAAAAAGGATACGACGACCAAGATCGAAAAGTACTCGTACTTACTGCACATCGCTGGGGTGGTTGGTGGAGTTGCCGTAGAGGTTGTAATCCGGGATAGGAGGGCTGATCTGCCACTGCTCCATGGTCTAGGTTGTTAGAAGGGGTGGCGTGAGAGGCGAGTCGGTAGGCAAGAAAAAAATGTAGCGATAGAAATAAAGATTTTCTTAAGATAGCAGTGGTGGAGACAAGATGAGGATAGAAAACAAGACGGCGGATAAGAGGAAGAGGAAAGAAGGAGAGAGGAGAGGGCGTGGAGAGGGAGATTGAAGATAAAACTAGGGAAGAGTACTGAGTAGAGAGGGAAATAAGAAGAATGAGGGGGGGCCAAAACTAAGAAAGAAGGGAGGAGGAGAGCGCGAAAGAGGGAGGAGGAGAGGACGAGCGATAGAAAGAGGAGAGGACGAGAGATTTTGGGAATGGTAAGTGGGCGTAAGTGAGCGGTAAAAGACGAGCAAGGCAACGCGTGCTGACAACGCAACCAATAAACCGAAATCAAGGAGGCAGGAATGTGAACTGCGGACGGGAGATGATAGATGAGCAGCGAAAGACGAAAAGACGAAAGACGACAGACGAAAGATGGAATATGGCGCGTGTGGCCGGTGTGGCTTTTCTCCCAGCGGTGGAATTGGCTGCAAGTGAAACGCGTAAAGCTTGGAAATGGACGTGCGAATGACACGCGTATTGGAGAGGAAGGATTAAAATAGCAGAAAGTAAGGAAAGCACGCCTGGATGGCTGGACAAAGCAGTGTCGCGAGGCTTGCTGTGCTTTTTGCAATGCCGTTCTAGTGCCTGCCTGTTTGGGGTGTTTCTTTTGCCTGTCTGCTTTCATTGCTCGTTCTTTCCCTCGTTGTTTCGTTCGTTTGAACTCTCCTCTCCTTCCCGGTTGGTTCTTGTCTTTTTCGTTCTGTCGCATTCAGACCCTGTCTCACTTCCCTCCCTCCCCCTCAACCTCTCAGTCCCTCACTCGTTTCCTCTATTATCTTATTCTCACCCACATGGCGTCGATCGGACGGCGCGAATTCCTGCGAGTGGCTGAACCGACCAATCACCAGCCAAAGGAGTGCAAAGAGAGAATAACAATATGAGAGAAGAAGCAAGCAAGGGTGGGATGGAAAGAAAACATTGAATTGACCACATCAAGATCAAGAAAGGATAAAAGGGATGGCAGTAAATGAAGGAAGAGGCTGAAGAACAAACAGAGCGAGCAAACGACGAAAAAGATGCCGAAGCAAAGGAAGTAACAAATCAATGCCGCGCAAGGAACTGGTGATGCCGCCGTGCTAATAAGAAAATGAATCGTGCGTAGGAATTACATGATGATGCGTTGTGGGAGTACGAGTACGAGTAGCTCAGCACTCGTAGACGAGGATGTGGTGCGAATGAAGTGCCAAGGCTTGACAGTATTGACATATACGAGTAGGTGTATGGCATATGCGATGAAGTCTGTTTATGGCAGACCACGAATCGAGCGTGTGGAGGACGAAGCAAAACTGGTGACACGGAAATTGTATAAAAGAAAAGATCCAGGGACTCACGGGTGCTTGGCCGGTGTAAGGTCGATTATACGAGATGATGGCGGCTGCGTACCAATTCGATGAATTGATACGACCTGGCGGCGAGATGATGACGCTGGGGTGGCCGGTTGTGATGAGCGCTGAGACAATGCTAGAGACTATGGTACTCGTGTGTGCTGGGGACCGGAGAAAACGTGGTCGATGGCGCAGGCAGAAACTATCGTATTCCAGTTGGCATACTTTGCTTTCGCGATCGGGAAAAAAGTAAGATGTGTAAAGAAAGAGAGAAAGAGCTCGAGCAATTTTGGAGGGGTACGTACACATACCGGTATTGAAAGGCTCATTCCTCGATAAATTTGATAAATGATAGCACTAACCTAATAGGGTCACACTACGTATTTCGGTACTTTTGCCTGTGTGGCGCATGGGCCGTTGACGTTTTCTTTCTTTTCGATTCGTTCTTTCTCTTCTTTTTTCATTCCGTGCTCTCTTCATTTCGTTTCCTCGTATCACTGATAATAACCCCCCAGCCATCGTCTCTTCACGAGCCACCGAGGTTCGTATTACGTACAGCCCCCAAGGTCTAGGCCCGAAAAACGGAACAAAACAGCAGGACGTATGAGGCAGGCTGTTGCGTGTCGCTCTCGGTTCTTTGGCAGCTGCCTTTTCCAGCTGTGTGTCTGTGCCGCAATAATTGCGGGCTACGGAGTACGGAGTACACCGGGTCTTGAAGCCGTTTCAATTGTCTTCCATGCGGACGCACATCCGATAGTTTGTCTATATGTGCTGCTCCGTCAACCAAAGTACCAGAGACTTGACGCTTCTGCGTACGGGACTAATGGATCGCGCCAAAGACAGGACGTAACGGTATCGACAACAGGGCTGAAGGGCAATGGGAAGAAGCGACGACAGGGGAAATGTGATATACGTACTCGTAGAGTATGAAGAGGTACTGACGGATGCAAGAAAAGAGTAAAAACGATAAAAGGAAACAATGCTTGCGCAATTAAAATAAAAGAAGACTACGAGTACACTGCTACCACAATCTCTATCGCGTCCAAGTATGATATCCTGGGAGGCATTGTCTTTACGGTTTCTACTCGTGCTTTTGTCGGCCACGGACTGCGTATCATGACATACTTGCTCGTAGCAAAATATCGTGATGATGAAGACATGTGACTGGTTTACTATCGTACTAATTTCCCCGACCTTTTTGAGCTCCCTTCCTCTTCTTTCTCCTTGCTTTCGTTTCGTGAAATTTCTTCCAACGGCTCAGTCCACTCGCCGGAGAAACAACTGTATATCCACAATTAAACTCCTCTATCACTCCACCAGAGCCCGCGCTCATCGTTTTCCCATCTTCTTTTTTTGACCTGTTCTCATCTCATCTATCCATTTGCCCATCTGCCCATTGCACATCTGCTCACTTCATCCTTCGCGCTACGGAGCAGATCATCTAGGATGCTCGGGTTTACACCACAGCTTTGCGTACATCAAAGTAGATTTATATCCTCCTTGTCGCTTTTCCATGATCATGAAAATATTTGCACGGAAGCCAAACATAACGACCCACACATATGGGGACTCTTCAAGGAACAGAAACAAAAAGTGGGTAAATAAAGGCGCGGAAGCTTCCCCCTGCCGAACAGATGAAAGCAGCAAGGATTTCTCCAAGACATTCGGAGTACGAGTAATACAAGAGAGAGAGAGAAAAAAAAAATCCGAATCAAATGCACGACCTCGAGCCATATGAGTCGTTCTATGCCGCCGATCATAGGCATGCGCAGACAATTATTTCGTAAGCGAGGAAAAGTAACGCAGCAAGAAGTAGAGAAACAGAGACAGGAGCAGAACGACTCGTACGGAGTACTCTTAGATGCAAAAAGACTCACCAAGACTACGAGTATTACGCGGGCTGATGGGGCATTAGTGCGGGTATTCCGACGTACGAGTACGGAGTACGGGTACTTCGTAGAAGAAATATCTGATGGCAGACACACAGTGATTTTTCTTTCAATTTATTTGAATCGTTTTCTTCTTTTTACGGAAGTACTGAATACTCCACTCCTCTTCTATTGTGACGTCTCGTATTCATCTGTTTTTCTTCGACTTCGTACTGAGTACCTCACGTACTCGTATTATCCCTGAAAAATAAGAATATTGAGCAATAAACTACGGAGTAAAGGAAAACAAGCCATTCGCTTTACGAGTACTCAGTACGAGTACTCGTACTCGTCCTCTAATAATAGCCTACTCGTACGCGTGCAACGCGTCTCCATTGCCGTCGTGACCGTTACAATCCTATTATTAGTAATCATCATAGGACGCGTCTGTTTTATCAGTTTGTGCTTTCTTGTCTTTCTTGTTGGACGGAAACGTACAATCACAGGTTATCTCCTATGTGGCACGCTTGCTGACGCTCGACCACACGCTGCCGGTAAACCTGTCAGGAACAGGAGGACGGGGATCGAATACTCTCATCTGGGCCACTTGAGTAGTACATACATGGTAGATAGTACTCGTAAGCAGAGTCAGACATCTTGACTGCCAAATACCCAGCTACATTGATGCAGAGCTTAAACAAGATGCAGAGGTAACTCGTAAGCTGTGCAAGGCACCGGCCCGAGACCGTTTGTGACGCATCGGACGGCCGTCCGCAATACCGTTCAGCGCCGTCCTAGCAAGTACTAGGATATTGGTGCGGACCACCTGTACTTGCCATGTCTTGACGACACAACAAGGCCTTGCCACCTCTGCTAGATGTCGATGCGCTCTGGCTTGCTAGCATCTTGCAGCTGCAGCTATGCAGAGCTATGCAGAGCCATGCTATCCCTTTCTTGATGCTCACAGCACATGCTACCGCGCTGGCCGCACAAGCCGACAGATTCTCATCCCCAGTCTATGTCGGCGTTCGTTTCTTCTTCCGCCCTGCGGCATCCGTCTCCTGTACTGATTTTGTCGCCGGCGGCTGGCACCCCCAACTTTCTATCACGAAGATTAGTCGAGCACGCCTCTGTGTCTATCAGTGGTAGTCTGTTGGAAGTTTGCTTTCACCGGGAGCATCGCCGGCGGCATCAGGACACTTTGCGAGAGAGCGCCAAAGTATACAAACCATGTCTAGATGAAGCACCAGGCACTTGCCCATTGGCGCTTCCCTACCTCGTTGTAATGCCGTCTGCGCTCATGATTCATTTTACCCACTGGCTGGCCCTTCTTTGTCTTTTCTCCGCCTTGCTGTGACACAACCGGCACCTGGCTCGGGGAAGAATGGCATATCAACTGATCAGATCCGGCTCGAAGATACTGCCTTATGAAACCGACCTGAAGAAAACGAGCTGGGGAACAACTCTGATAAGTTGTTGTGCAGCCCTCTCAAAGGTCGAGTCAAACGCCATCTTCTCATTTTGTGCACCTCTCGTATCACTCCTCTCTCCGCGTGCCATCATGAAACCGGGCTGGTCGCAAGTTGGCTGCGGCGACACTATGTGTATCATCTTGCTGCTGGCGTGTCCTACTATTCAGCCCAGTTATGTTTGGCATCTTACTCGTTCCTCACAATCCTCCCACTATTTTTTCAATTGCATTGCCGTGACGTGCCCGTTCCAAAGCGTAATTGCCCGAGAGATTGATCTGATGACGGAAGAGGAGAGTCAGCAGGCATGGACGCCGCAAGGCTCTACCCGTAAACACACCGGAACGTGTCCAGGCTGCGGACACACCGAAACGTGTCCAGGCTGCGGCATTGGAGCCGATGCCAAGTGCTCTCCGATCAACATCAGACGAGGCATTTGTGTATGTTTGTACTCCGTAGTCTTTTTTCAACTAGCAGCACAACAGAGGTAGATGTGGTCAAACTCGGTTATAATCAAATGTTGAAGTCATCATAGCAGCGATACCTGTCTGCTGCCCATGAGGTCACGGAGATAGCTAGTATGCACTCTGTGTAAAGTCTGAGAAGGGCAACAATACCGCTAGAGAAATATTGACATACCCTGTGGGACGAGCATACAAGTAGTCAAGAATCAAGTTTACGAGTACTCCGTAGAGACGGGCTGTAAATGCCAACAAGTGTCCGAAAAAAAAAACAAAAAAACAACCCGTCTCTACGAGTACTCGTAAACTTGCAGGGCTTCGGAAGCAGGCGTAGCCGGGGGAAACGAAACTCGGGGCCAGACCATAAGGAAGAGGCACTGAGACGGAGGGGTGAGACGGGGTTTTATTGCACAAAAGAGCATGTGTATGTACGAGTAGAACAATACCCATACAGTTCAAAAGAGCGGTAAGAGAAACACAGACGTTTCAACGCAGCAGCAAGAAAATATCCAGCCTTGTAAGATACTCGTACGTACTCGTACGGAGTACTTGTACGGAGTACGAGTACAAGGTGGGCGGGTGCAAAATGCGCACAGGCGGCAAGGGAAACATCGGGTAAAGTAGAGCCACACTATCCTGGTACTAGAAACACGAACACCCTGTAACGTCATGTAAGATATATCGCCGACATTAAGAATGAGGCTCCTAGGGTGTCCGAGCGTCGGGCCGTTTCAGGTTGTCTCCAGCTCCTTTTGCGCTTACATATCACGAATCACGATACTCCTCTTCAGCTTCGGTATTACCAGTATTTTTCATACTCGCACTCGTACAACGATACACAACGATACGCGTGCAAAGGTTAACGAGATCGACAATATATGTATGCATTGACTGTGTTTTTGATGATCCAGTTACTTGTCATAGCTATGAGTAATGTAGAGACTAGATTACGACATGATCCCCGTTACCGTACTTGTATGGCGGACGGTACGGGTCAGATAGTTCGAGTACTCTCTCGTACTTCCGTCACGTGTTCATCCTGTTTGTTTTGTTGATGATTTTTGTACCCGTCCAATTTTTTCTCGTATCTCTTCTTTTCTTTTAGCCTTTGAGTTTTAAGGTTGTCCACAGAGCACTACGAGTACGAGTATGGCGTTGTCTGATTTTTTCCCCTGCTTGATGTAAAACGGGTCACCATCTTTTTACTATCGTTTCAGCATCCTCTTGGCATTGTCACAGGCACTGTACGATTACGGATAGTCCGTACAAGAAAATCGAAGACAGAACAACCGAGGACTCGATTGGACTTCAATATCCGAGTACGAGCATTGCAAGTCGTGACAAGTATCGTGACGAGTGGCATACGAGTATTCGGTATTCTTTATCAAGGTGTATGAGTAGGTACTTGGCTGCTTTCATATGTCGTGCAAGTAACATTCTTGCTTGGCGGCGCCGTCTTGTGCTGGCCGGCCCAACGCAAAAAAAAGAATAAGGCTGATATGCCGTTGACCGGACCGGGATGGCTGTGTGCGACTCCAGCCCGGACGCAAGTTGATCTTGTCTCGCGGCCCCGGCTCGAAGAAAGGTGGTCTGCCAATGACGGCCAATGACGGCCAATGACGCCAGAAAAGCTTAAAGACAAGCAAGGGTCTCCGCATACGAGTACTCTACGGAGTAGGCATACGCCTGTACGAGTACGAGTACTCGTACTGCCATGCCGCCATTGTTGATGACACCTTGTCCTAGTCGACCTTGTGTCCGGTCGTTGGACTACTCGTACTCCGTACTTCGTAGGCATAATGACGAAGAGTGAGAACGACGAGTACGATACCCGTACTCTGTCTAGAAACTGTTTCGGTTTGGTGGACGCCAGCGTCAAACTACGGAGAAAACAGACGGAGACAGCCTCTGCGCATAAATGCAGCGTCTTGGATCTGCGTAGCCTCGAAACATACTCGCACTTCAACGGAGAGTTTTGCTTCAAACGTCTACGGAGTATGGCGTACGACTTTGAGTACGGCCCTCACCTAAGTGCCCTGCACCCTGTACTCAGCATGCCCCATACGCTGAACGGAGAACTGGTACAGCATGGTTTGCCCCAGTATCCGCAGTCCAAGCCAATCAGACAGAACACAATACATACAGATCCACTTGTCCTGTAACAGCCTTGTCTGGCGATACTCCGTACAGTCAATGAGGCTTGAAACCCGTCATCAAACAGCCGGATTTCAGCGGCAGACCTTACGGTAAACAAACGCTTTTTTATTTGCCGTGCTTTTGAGCATGATGATGTTTTCTCTCTTTTTCTTGTTTTCTTCTCTTCCGAAACAACCGGGGATGCTTGGACAGGCATGGGTCGATGGGGAGCGATGTCAGGAAATTTATCTACTGGAGCCTGTATTTACGAGTACTTCGTACGGGTATCCGACTGCAGAGTTGAGAACCCGTACATATTCCGCACTTCATACGCAGAAAATAAAGTATGATCGTACGGAGTACATCATTGCGGCTACTTCGGCGCGTCTACTCTATTAATGGATCGCTAGCGTTGTTTGCTTTTTGCCCGGTGCAGAACCTCAAGTCTAGCCTCCTGCAGCCGTCACCCTTAATTTCGCGTGCCAGGCGGCACTTGTCCCTGTGAGGAAAACAAAACGGACTCCATACTTAAAAGTACGAGACTGGAGCCGCATATGGGGCACGATCACGGATTTTCGCAGCGGTGATCGTCGGAGTATTCAGGGCGGCAGCGGCCCAGATCTTTGCTCTGAATCTCATTGCATAGTTTGAGGAGAGAATAGGCTTCCGGTTGTGAAATCGTAGCCTGTGGTGGTTATTTTCTTCTTATTCCTCGTTTTCGGTTTGCTGTTCCCCTTTCACCATGTTTCTTTGTTTGCTTCTGTCCCTGGCCATATGGAGTAAACACAACGGGTCATGGAGCTGTCAAACCTGGCCCCTGTCTCCCGTGTCTTATTCTTCTACTCCGTATGTCGGTTCACAAGGAAGATGTTGCAACAAAGATTCCGTAAAACGGTCAAGAAAGGTGAAATCAGTTCAGATTTGTATAGTAACCTACACCACCGTAGA
>JANSMC010000057.1:0-136724 GCA_029299015.1 Ophiostoma montium | reverse complement strand
AAAATCGCCTTGACATCTCGATCAGTCATTCCTTGCTGCCACTCTTTTCTTTTTTTTTTTTTTTTTTCTTTCTCTTTTTTTATATTTTTTTTTTTTTTTTGATTACATCAGTAACACACCATGCAGAATGGGATTGCTGTTCGTGGTGGCGTTGCCGTTGCTGTTGGCGCCGGTGCACACCAGCGTGCCGAGGCCGGACGTGTCCGTGTGGTTCACAATGACGGAGCCAAAAGCGGCAAACGGACACGCGTGGCCCAGAGCCACGTTGGCCTGCCGCATCCAGTACGCCCGCGTCGAGAAGTTGACGCCGTTGATCGTCAGGCCCTCCTCGGCACTGACGGGCGGCGGCAGACTGCCGTAGAGGCCGGCCGTGGCCAGGTCACGGTGAGCCACGGCCAGCTGGGCGAGCACGCCGCAGGCAACCAGAAGGCGGTAAACAAACATGGTGACGGTTAAGAGACGATGTTGGCTCTTCATAGGGAAGAAACAAAGGCCTGGCTAACGAGTATATATACTCCGTAGACAGTCAGCCGCCGACTGATAGGAGGTCGCCGGGTGCAAGCTTCCATGCTGCAAGAAGATTGCGATAGCCGGGAGATAAGTACTCTGTCTCAGCAGCCGGGACCTTGCCGGCATGTCTGCCAAGGCGCTTCATCACCCGAGCCTACACCATTTGGAATTGATGCGTATTACATAAGCTATCACGATGCAGTCTTTTTACGAGTAATCCAGCGCCGATGCAAAATGATCCTCATCTGCAAAACCAACTGCGACCGCCAATCACCCTTCGCTCGCGCGTTTCACGTTATTCCTCTTTTTGTTTATTTTTATCCGCGGCAATGCTGTGCCCTTGTATGCATCCTGCAGTTCCACCTTTTTGCAGAGTCGTGTGGGCGTGCTTATGTAATTTTAGGCCGGATACGATGACATAAGCACGACAACAACTGTGGCAAGGTCATTATTAGCAATCAGCTGCAGCGTCCGCCACCAGCCATCAACAAAGGTCAGAAGTCCTTGCCACATCAGCGGTGTCTTGTTCCTGCGTTGTCATCCTTGTGCAAACACTGCCTGTTTCGAATTCGATTTCTTGATCCGGTCCTTAGACGCTTGAATACCGTTTGCTTTGGTCTGTATCTTGAGCCTCGGCTTTGAGGACCCTGACGACTTTCTGACGACGCTTCGACGACGTTCCAACGGCCAACAACGCTCCAACGGCGCTGCGCAACGGCGATTCTCGACTGTTAGATCACTGCTTGCAGCAACCGGCAAAACTCAAGGTGGGTGACAAGAAGACAGCAGCAGCAGGATATCCCATCATCTCATCCCGCCTCATCTCGCCTCATCTCGCCTCGCCTCGTTTCTGCATGTCGTCACGGTGCCTGGTCCTGGACGACATCGCTCATTCTCCTACACAACAACACTCCCTATCATCGCCTGCCCGATCGACTATCGCTTATCCTCTCGCCGTCGCAGGCTGGTCTAGCTAGAGTCTCATCCGAGATATTGGCTGAACTGTCTCTCCATCTTCCCCTCGTCATCTATACTCCGGGTGCCCCCCGACCACAACAACACCCTACACTCCCTCTACCCCAGCGAATACCAATTCATCCTGCTGCACACTTCTGCACTGAACCAGGGTTCATCACCTTTCCGCGAACAACAGGCTAACACATCGTCTCCCAGTTGGGCAGAAATACAGGGCTCATCGATCACCAGTTCTGCCGCCTCTGACCGCCCCAGGGCCTTCATCCCACCCCTACCGACCGTGACAGCAGAAACCAAACAGACGTTGCCCACGTGTACGAGGCTGCTACACGACCTAGACGACCCGTTTTCCGTGTCGACTGCATGTATACATACATGGTCTAGACGTGGTCAGAGAGAAAGAGAGTGCGCGCCGGAGGCGATGTGATGGGTATGTTCCTTCCCCTGCCCCTCTTTTGACTTTTCACTTTGATCTGTTTATCTGGGGAAGCACTGGCTAACCGTTGCATATGCAACTGAACAGAATCTGGTCAAAATGTCTACCCAAACCGCATCACCCGTTTTCCCCGAACGGCTCATTCACCCGCTGCCCAAACGACGGCTCCGTGAACGGCTCTCTCCCGACGTGGCCGGCTCGATCAAATACCCGCCCAGTCCGGCAACCGGCACGCCCCTGTTCTACTACCCGTTCAAACTCAAGGATGAGGCCGTCGCGTCGAGCGAGCAGCAAACTGCCAGTGTGGCCAGGACTACCGCGTCTGTGCCAGCAGCCCCGGCTGTTGCAGCAGCAGCGGCTACCGCCAACGTAACAACAAGCATACAACCACCGTCCGGCCAGACTGCACGTCTTGCATCCCAACCACGGCAGTACAAGACGGAGCCGGAATCGCCCAGTGCTGCACGCGTGGCTCGGCTCGTCAGCCGCTCATCTATTCGGCCCGGTCAAGGCCTGCGCGCCGCGGCAATCTACGGACACCAGCCTCTGCCGTCGACGGCGTCGTCGGTGGACGGGTACGAGTGCTTTGAAAACACAAACAACAAGAAAAAGAGAAAGATCCCAACGGCCGGCGAGACATCCCTCAGCGGAAGCTACACGTCGACCGACCTGCACTCGGCGACGTCAGTGTCCTCGTCTGCCAACTCAAACGACGACAGCGGCGTCAGCAGCCCGCTGTCTACCAACTACTCGGGGACGGCCAGCTTTGCGTCGGTCTCGCCTGGCATATCGGGCCCGGGCCGGGGACGCTATGGACGGGCCCGCGGTGGCAGAAGCCCGCTGCACGCACTCACGGATGCAAACAGCAACTTGCCAGGGAGATACGGAAAGCTATGGACGCCGTGGCCCATACCACCAGGTGAGCGGACAATAGCGACGACACAGGCAGCAGTTGCAGCTGCTAACAACAAAGCCGACGTTGTAGGTGCCCCAGACGGCCACAATGGCATAATTTCGAATGCCATTGCCAAGGCGGAGAAGCACGTGTCGCACGGCAAAGAGAATTACGACCCGGTCTACGAGGGCCGGCCACCGGCCATGTCGACGCCTGCGTCAGCGCAATTCACGTTTACTTGCTCGTCGCAGGTGCCAGGCAACCTCATGTGGCCCGGGTCCGACCCGAAGATGCCGCCAGGCGCGTCCTATATGCAGGGCCGTGCGCGCGGAGCACACGGGCCGTCGTCCATGGCCGCTGTGGGCCCAGACCGCGGCAGTTCGGCGGCGTCATCGGCCGACCGGCGGGCACGGCAGGACGAGAAGAAGAAGCGTGCGGCCAAGCTGCGGCAGGAGCTGCGGATCCAGATGCGCGACCGGCGGCGGGCGCAGCAAGAACGCAACGCCGCGAACCCACAGACGGACGACTTTTATGTGTGCCCGTTCTGCGACTACGAGATTATCACGGGCCGCAAGTCGAAGCTCATTATCCGGTTTGAGCTGAAGGAGCGGCGGAAGCGGCTCGAGGCCGAGCGGCGCCAGCGCGAGCGGGCCAAGGACCGGAACAGGAACAAGGGCCGGCGCGGCCGCAAGGCGACGGTGACGAATGCGGATGCCAATGCGCGGCACGACAATGTGGCCGAGGAGCGGCCGTATGACGGAGCGATTGCCGACGACCCCGGGACCGGCGGACTGGACGACGAGACGTACGAAGACGATGACGACGGGGCGGGCGAGGCGGACGACGTGGTGCCGGAGCTGCGGTCCGGGATTGGGGATGCGCACGGCCAGCGAAGCCGGGGCGAAGGGCGTCTGCGAGAGGAAGCTGGGTGATTTTTCTTTTCCCTGGACCCTATTTTGAAGCATACAATTTGTTTTCTGTCACATCTCCTCATATCCTTTGTATCTTCATTGGCGTGTTGTTTCCTGGCCATTGTCGATGGTGTATAATTTGTACAGGATATACTTTCAGAAGTTGTATGGTAGACTTTAAAACATATTGTATTGCGCAGTACTAGTATCAGATGGATGCATTCGATTGTTCCTATCGGCCACGATAATATCAAAGTATGACGTAGCTGCCATCAATGCGCTAGTCCGTAAACGTGCTGTGATAGTGGCCGCTGGCGACATCCAAAGTGGTCCGATGCGTTGGGAGATGACTCTCTCCACTTGCACCATGGCGCCTGCCGAACGCAGCGATGAGCTGGCATGTGGTGTACACGTCAGATGTCAGCTCTTTCTTACGGAGGTACGAGTAGCGAGGGAGGCGGGATTAATCAGCATCGACGTTGATGGAAGAATGACGATGAAGCTCAATTGATTCTTGGCAGGAGGGGACATGTACGAGTACGGAGTACGGAGTATTCTACCCGGCCCATCGGTTCTTCCGCTCGTCATCGTTCAAAAAAACGAGGCGCAGCAGCTGAATGGCTGGCAGCCACTAGCTTTACTGAGTACGAGTACTGAGTACAGTTGAAGACCTCCCTGTACGATAGCATAAGGGACCTTGGTGCAGGTTTTTTATGCACCGCTAGCCCCCCCGAGTGGTGGTTAGCGGCTCGCCGGCCCCACTGTGGCCCCATTTCCTTGATTTCTGATCTTCTGATTACCTACGCCATATTCGTAGGTCTTCAGTACTGAGAGTGCTCAGTTGCGCAGCAGTCGCACTTGCCGTTCTGCATAGAGTGCACGTCGCTCCTTCTAGAGCCTAGATGCCCCCCGTATTCGTAGCTGTTCGGCACGTTCGTCTTTCCTATCCAGGCGGTTATTGGCATCGCATTCCTTCCCATTCCGGCCTCCTCTAAACCGTGTCTCATTTGGCCTTCTCGGACGTTTCCCGTCTTCTTCCACCTCCTACGAGTAATCATCATCAACGCAATGCCGCCATGTCTTGATGTTGCGCCGACAACCGTGGTCTGACAAACAAGGAGGCCTCAAAGCGGAGAAGCCCATCGCCCTGAAAGAAGCGTAAAGAGGGATAAACGACAAAAGACGGATAAGTCGTGACGCCATCGAGATTGCCGACGGGACACCCCCCCCAAGGGATAATTTCTGCACCGTCTGCACCCGTCATCAGCACCCCGTGTGCGGCGACGACAAAGCAGATCACATTCGAAAAAAAAAGTACCGCGCACATCATCGAGCGAGCCGCATCCCACGACGACGAAAGACGGGCACACGACGCGACGCGATTTGACGACGAAGATCGACGACGACGACGAGATCGACATCATTGACTCGACTCGACGACTCTAATCAAGACCTTGACAAAGAGTCAAGGCACGGTCTGCCGCGTCCATGACAATGTTCAGCTCGCGCAAGCGGAACAGGAAACCGTACACGGTATGTTTACTTGTGATTGGTGTCGGGGTAGCGAGCTGTTTTTTTTTTCTCTCTTCTTGTCCTACACATCCATCGACGACATCGACACGTGCTTCATTGTGTTGTCTGCGGCGGTCTGGCTTCCGTAATACCCTTGCTGCTGCTGCCAGCACAAAGGTTGCGGTGGTCCCCCCCCCCCCATCCGTGCGTCGACGTGCGTCCCTGCGACGCAAGCATCTTGCCACCGACGCGAGAAAGGACCAAAAACTGGGCCTGACTCAGCTGGCCTCGACCAGGAGAGCCTGACTGATCACCAGCAATTGTTGCCCAAGTTTCACTCTGCTGGCAGCCCTGCGCTGTGCTGTCGCGGCATATTCTGCTTTCTCTGATTTGCCCTTTTGGTCTTGTTACTTTTCGAGTTTGAAGTTTTGAAGCTTGAAGTCTTTTACTTGTCTTTTTTCTTTCTTTTCTGCTTTCTGGCTCCTGTTTTTTTGGTTTCCATTTTTTTTTTCTTTTACCTTTTCTCTCTCCCCCGACTAACAATGGCTCAGCCGCCAACCGCCGCCACCGTCAACCCCAACGCGGCCACCGCTGCCGTGTCGGCCTACAACCTTTCCTCTGCCGCTGCCGCTGCCGCCCTCCGCAACCTGCCCACCGCTCCGACCAATGTTGCCGCCGTCCAGACAAAACGCACGCAGCGCCGCAGCGCGTCGCTCTCGTCCGAGGGCTCGCGCCGGCCGCTCAGCCCTGTCCCGTCCATAAGGCGAGTCATGGGTCTGGGCGGCAGCGAGCCGTCGGGTCGCGCGTCGCCCATGGGCGTCAGGACCCTCCGTCGACGAGATAGTGCGTCGTCGATGCGGTCTGTGTCGTCCATGTCGGAGCGCACGTTTCGGTCCCCGAGCCCACACCGCTTCGCCAGTGCCGGCATCGCATCGCAGTCGCCCGGCCGCAGCACGACAGTCAGTGCCGCCGGTGCAGCTGCGGTTGCTGCGACGCGATCCGTGCCACCGCCGCCCGTTCCCCCGATCCCACAAAACGTCCTCGACGAGCACGCCGACGCAAACATGAAGCTGAAAAAGAACCGGAGGATAACAACCTTGGGGTTTGTCCAGCAGCCCCTGCGGCTCGCGTCGCAACAGCAAAAAAACCCAACCAGTGCGCGCGCGTCGTGGTTTGGGCCGGGTACCGTGGGCAACCTCGCCGACGTTCGTACCGCGGACGCGGCCATGAACATGAACAACGGGCATGCGCGGCCCATGTCGCCCACGGAGCGTCCAGGAAGCCGCAGCTCACTCCACAACTTTTCGTATCCCAGCCGGCAGCGTCTCAGCTCGCCGCCGGCCAGCCCAAACCGTGTCAGCTATGTCGAGCCGGCAAAAGCAACAGGATCATCGGGAGCAATGGGTGCAGCAGGCGCAGCGTTTGCGGCAGCATTGTCGGCGGGGAAGCCGTCCCGGGTGCGGTCTGCGTCGACGGAGCGCGAAAACAAGCCCCAGGGATCGGCAAGGCAGACCGGCTCCATGACAGGCCGGCGGTCCGTGTCGACACACCGCGTTGCCGGCCACCCCCGCGGGTCCTCCCTAGCCGACCACGAGCTGGTTTATGATGCCAACTCTCGTCGCATGGTGCCCCGCAGCGAGCTGTTGCTGCGCGAGCATGCCTTTGACGAGGCTCTGAGACAGCCGCATCCACAGGCGCATGCCCATTCTCACCCGACGCCACGCCAGCACAAGAAGAAGCAAGTACGCCAGGCAGCGTCTCTGCCACCACAGCCGACAGAGCCTCGGGTGACAGAGGAGCCAGTTCTTGAGCCAGTCCCTGAGCCAGCCGAAGAGCCCATTACAGAAAAAGCCGAGGAAGAAGCTGCCCTGCCCGTCCCGGCTCTCTCGACCTCGACATCCACGCCCTCGTCGTCCGTGTCGTCGCTGCCGGCCCTTGCATTGCCGCAGACAGAGTCGCCAGCGACGACAACCGAGGCGTCTGCCCCTGTTGCCCTTGACAGCCAGACCCCCATTGCCATTGAAAACCAGGCATCTCCGGTGGAATGCGTTGCCGACGAAGCGGTTGAGGAGAGCAGGCCCGCATTGGTGAAGCGGCCATCGGTCGTGCACGAGCACCCCGAGCTGGAGGAGGAGGAGGAGCGGCGCACGCGCAGCCCTGCGCCGCGCGAAACCGAGCCTGAGCCCGAGCTCCAGCCCGAGCCAGCGCGCTCGGCACGCTCGGCATCCAAGAGCCCTGTTCGGACGGCGCACTTTTCGCCCGTCGTCGCCGCCAACACTCTTACCGTGCACTCGCCGCCGGCGCGGTCCATCTCGCCGCGCAAGTCGGCCATGAAGCATTCCAGCTCCCCTCGCGACACGTCGCCGTCGGACTCGACGTCGGATGCTGCCACCATTCCGTCGCAGCCACCGGCGCCGAGTGCTGTGGAGACGGCGAAACGGCGCAAGGCCAATCGCGTCAGTTTCGACGAGAAGGCAACGGTGCTGTCCGGCCCACCGCCGGCTGCGCCCAGCCACAAGGCCTCGGCAACGCCGTCCGTGCCTGGCGCGGTCGAGGCAACCCTCGACGGCCAGGCCGCACAGCCAGCGGCAGGACGCAGCCGGTCGTGGTTCAGCAATATCGGCCGCAGCAAGAAGAAGCGGGCCGGCGACGTGTGCAATGACGACGACGATGTCGTCATGAAGCCGCGGCCAGCCCTGCCGTCGTTTGGCAGCGTGCGCGACAAGCCCTTTGCTGCTCCACAGCCAGAAGAGCGCGCGCTCGTGAAGCCCGGCAGTGAGACCCAGCCGTCGGCGCGGCAGCAGACAACAACAGCATCATCGACGCCGCCGTCTGCCCTCAAGTCGACCCCGTCCGACACCTCGAGCGCGGTGTCGGATTCGTCAGCAGCAGCAGGAACACGCAACACGGCCAACACGTCACGCTACCGCGAGCCCTTGCCGCCTGTTGTGACATCGGTCGATGGGACGGGTGATGTGTCGGACAGCGGCGCCGGCAGTGATGATGATGAGGAGAGTCAGGCTGTCGTTGTGCCGCGCGACGCGCTGGTGGAAGACGATGCCGAGCACTCGCCGGTGCTTCGCTTTGACGAGGAGCAGGACACGACGGTGCCGGCTCCCATGTCGAGCGCACTTGCTGCGCCCGAGGTGGTGCCCGCAATTTCCATCTCGCATCCGAGCCAGGAGGATCTGGCGGTGCTGGAGGAAGACGACAGCGACAGCGACCACGGCGACGACGGCGGCGCACCCGTGAATGGCGAAGCCGACAGCACTGCCGCCAAGAACGCGGCAGCGCTGCCGACCGTGGAAAATGCTGCCGTGCCGGTGCGCCAGTCTGCGTTTGAGCCGATTACGCACGACGACGACCTCGCGTACTCGTCCACGACACCCGCGACGGTCTTTGCGACGCACATGCCGACAGTGCACGAAGAGGCGCCGCTGGGTGCCGAGGCGCCGCCGGACGAGGACGATTCGAACGAGGTCTTTAGCGACGCGTACGAGGATCTGTCGGAAGTCGAGGGCGACGGGTTCTTGTCGCTCGACGCCGTGCTCGACAGCTCGACGCCTGCCCCATCCAAGCGTGGTGCTGGCTCTGCGTTTGTCGGGGGCACGAACATTACCATGTCGGCGCTCATGGCGTCGGCGGCCAACAAGAACGCAGAGGTGGGCACCGTGGACCCCGAAGATACAGACGACTGGGCCAAGGCCAAGGCGTTTTGGCGCGGCCTCACGGAAGAGCGGCGCCTGCAGCTGGAGCGCGAGGCCAGGGAGGACGCAGCGGCGGACGGCGACCTCGAGGAGGAGCCGTCGCCGCAGGCCAAGAAGCCGCGACAGAAAAAGTCGGTCGAGACGCGCCTGGCCGAAAAGCGAGCTGTTCTCGAGAGCTCCTCGCAGATCGATGGAGGAGTTGCCGGCGCCGAGACGCCCGAGCGCAAGCCGGAAGCAGCAGCAGTAACAGCAGCATCAGCAGCAGCGCCGATGACAACGCGCATGCGTCGGACGATGCGCAGTGCATCGGTGGGCGAAAAGGAGTCGCCTGCTGTGCTGGGCAACAAGGGACATCTGCGCACGTTCTCGGCGGACACGCCCTCGCGACCGGCGGGCCGGGCGGGCATGCAGTCGACACTGCGGCGCGGATCGGACTCGAGCGAGAGCAGCTTCCAGCGGCCGCGGACCGCGACGGGGACAGGGACGGGCTTCCGCAAGTCCCTGCGCGCCAGTGCCGACGCGGGCCCAACGGCAGCCGACACGGATGCCATCACGCTGGCCAACACCATGGCCAACGAGCAGGGCAGCCGCTATTCGGTGCGCTCGCTGTCGCCGACGGGCTCGACGACGCTGCATGGGTCGACGGAGTCGTCACCGCAGCACATCCGGCGGACGATGCGCGACGGTGCCGGCTTTGCCGCCAGCGAGGCAAAGCGCCTGTCATCATCGTCCGGGCCCATGGCGACGGGGACTCTGCGGCGGAAAGCTGCCGAGCCGTCGGGTGGTGGTGGTGGTGGCTTCTTCTCGTCGCTGGGCAAGAAGTCGGGCGGCAAGCACCTGCAGCGCAACCGGGGTTTTGGTGGTGGTGGCGGTGTTCCTTCGTTTTCCCGGTCGCGCCGCGACGACTCGAGCGACGACGACGATGACGACGACGACGTGTTTGCGCCGTCATCGTCATCGGGGCTTGGTGGCGGCGGCGACTACACGTTCCGCAGCCGGTTTGCCGACTCGAGCGACGAGGACGAGGTGATCCCGGAGCACCGCACCGTGCGGTCGCAGGACAAGACCCACGTCGTACCCAAGACGATGCGGTCCAGCGGCGGCGGCATGGGCGGCAGCATGGGTATGAGTGCGAGTGCCGGCAGGCGGCCAGGGACGGCGCCGGGGCTCAAGAGCACGCCGGTCCCGGAGAAGCTGATGGAAACCGGCTCGCCCGGGTCGGCGCGGCGTCCGCAGTCGGCGCGGTCGGCAAGTAAGCCGTTTGGGCAGACGGCCGCGGGCACGTCGCCTGGCAGTGGCAACATTGGCACGACGACGCTGCGGCGCACGCGGTCGGGCCGTGGACAGCTGGTGCCGCTGGCGCCGGGCAACTTTTCGACGGCGACGACGGTTGCAGGACCGGGTGCTGATGCTTCCGCTGCCACCGCCGCCACCGCCGCCGCCGTACCCAACCGGCAACGACGGGCCAGCAGTCTCATGTCGGTGCTGCGGCGCAAGAAGCCCGAGAGCATTGGCAGCGACAGTGCGGGCGGCATCGGACGCGGCGAGGTGGTGGACAGTGCTGTGCGGCGCGACGCGCAGTTGGCGGCCATGCGGGGCCCTGGCGTCGGCGTCGGCACCAACGCCGTCACCGGTGCGGGTAGTCGCACACCCCGCTCGATGCCACTCGACGGCGACGGCGACAGCGACGGGGACGCCAGCGGCGTGGCCAACAGCTGGCCGCTGCCGGCCGGGAACCCGGAGCTGTATGGCGAGCAGAAGAAGAAGAAGTTTCCCACTCTGCGGCGTATGTTCCGGCTGAAGAACTGAGTCGAAGTCGATACGGCCACGTCCAATCTTTTACTATATGTTTTTGGTTTTACTATATTTTGCCAGCTACGGCGGTTCTGCCGCTACTAATCTCGTTTGTCATTTTTGTCTGTTTGTTTTTTGGTGAACGGCGCGAGGATAAGAATACCAAGAGGGAAGGAGAGGGTTTGCCATTTATGATATATCAATAAACTCTGGAAATATAGTCATGTTGCGTACGATATGCGTTATACAGTACTAGCCGTAGGAAGATGTATGCGCATACATTCCGTGGTAGCCAGTAAATATACCATGCCTGGAGACTACAGGCCGACTTAAGTACACTCAACACTCAGCTTGACTACACCTTCAGCATGTAACAGCAATTGTATGGCATTGAAGTGTTACTCGGTAGATTAGTGCGCTTTGAGCGTGAATATTATGCGCCATCCCCCAGACCAGACGCCAGGCTTTCGGAAAGAAGACAGACAAAACAAAAGAAAGCAAAACGAGTCAAGAAGAAGGGTTAGAACAAGTCAAGACAAGTCAAGACAAGTCAAGACAAGTCAAGAACAAAAGTGTGACCAGTGCGCACACACTCAGATAATCGAGTAGCCACCATCAACCCGCAGGTCGGCGCCCGTGACGTACTTGGCCGCGTCCGACAGCAAAAAGACGACGGGCCCGGCCAGGTCGGACGGCACGCCGAGGCGGCCCTGGGGCACGCCGCTGGTCCACTGCTGGCGCAGGGCGGGCTGGTCGGCCAGGATGGCGGCCGTCAGCGGCGTCTCCATGTAGCCGGGCGACAGGCAGTTGACGCGGATGCCCGAGGGGGCCCACTCGACGGCGAGGGAAGCCGCGAGCTGGCGGACGGCGGCTTTGGAGGCGTTGTAGGGGCTGTCAGTCGCGGTCAGTACTTTTCTTAAAAAAAAATCGAGACAAAAAAGAACTCACGCCTGAGGCTGGGGCACGTTGACGACGTCGCCGCTCATGCTGCCGACGAGGACCATGCTGCCGCAGCCCGAGGGCACGACGCCCGTTTCTTGCGTCAGCGACTGCTGCTGCTGCTGCTGCGCCCGCGCGTGCAGGTGGCGCGCGACGGCCGTGGCAAACAGGTACGTGCCGTCGACGTTGACGGCCCACAGCGCGCGCATGCGGGCCGGCGGGTAGTCGACGGCCGCGACGTTCTCGACAAACCCGGCCGACGTCACGAGCCCATTGATGGTGATGTCGTCGGGGGTGGTGGTGGCGCTGCCGTCGGAGGAGGAGGAGTCGGAGGATGCGGCTGCGGCAGCCTGGGCCTCGAGCACTTCCTGGATGCAGCCGTCGACGGACGACTCGTCGGCCACATTGGCGTAGTGAGCCGTGACGCGGGGGGTCCTTAAAAGGTCAGAAAGAGCGAGACTATAGACTCGTAGACTCGTTGACGTACCGCATCCCCGGATGCAGCTCTTTAAAGGCATCCACCATGTGGGCGGCCTGGATCGCCGCCTCGTCCTTGTCCAGGTCGACCATGGCCAGGTCGGCGCCGCTGGCCACAATGGCCTGGCCCATGCACAGGCCCAAGCCGCGCGACGCGCCCGTGACGAGAACGAGCTTGCCCGCCAGCGAAAAGGGAGGGACCGTCAGTCCGGGCGCCGGGTGCAGCGGCGTCGCCGAGTACGCGCGGCGGTGGCCGGACGTGGCGGCGGCGGACGCGAACCGAGGAACACGGACGCCAGACCGAGACGGAACAGACAGGACTCGCCAGGCCAGGCGCGTAGCACTCGTAGTAAGAACCATTGTGGAAGGAGCGGTTATGTCTAAACAAGGAAAGAAGTGTGAAAGGAAGGGAGTACTGATGAGGAAAGAACAAGAGATGAGGAAGGAGAGATGAAGAAAAAAACAGAAAACTTCACAAGGAAAGAGCAAGAACAAATTTATGCCCCGCCCCCCAGTTGCTCCGGTGCTCGGTGAAGTGCTCAATGCTCACGGGGGGGGGGGGAGGGGACTCGCACGATGCAAAGAGGGAAAGAGCGATGGGCGCGCATGCCGCTCCTGGACATCGTGACACGCATCCCGCGCGCTGGTTTATTTATTTACTCTTTTTTTGTATATCTTTTTATATCTTTGACCAATTATTTATTTATCTCAGAGAGTCCCACTGCAACCTTATCCCCAGCTGAGCCCGGAACCAGTTGCCGCTGCATGGTCCCCCCCTCGTTGGGTTGACCTCGAGCTCATCTCGTCGTCGCATCGCCCTTCTCATCACCAACTCACGACACTCTCTTTCTGTGTTGCTCGTTGCGGGGGGGGGGGCGTGGGACAATGCAATGGAACCCGCTCTAGAACACACCCACAACGGTGCGATCTAGGCCCGATTGGGAAAGGCCTAGGTGAGCATTTGCGAGAAGACGCTCTGTATGGACTTGTACTGAGTACTGAGTATGGCATTTTGTGTGCCGATGGCTCCTTCCTTGGGCGCACTTGGGAGGTCTGTCTGTCTGTCCCCCCCCGTCCCCATAAAAAACCAGGTCACCGGGTCAAAAAGGCAAGCCTGTGCAGTTTTGCAGGCACGGTACGCGTGGACATGGTGGCATTGGGCTGCAAGGTAGCTTTACTCGTATTCTACAGCTACCAAAAAGAAAACGTCTTGGGAGAGATCGTGATCCGTTGTCGAAAGGATGTACTCCATAGTTCAACCGCCCCCTTGCCGCATCGCGACTAGCTCGGGGGAAAGAGCCGAGTCCAAATATAGAAAGTCCGACAGGGCTGTCATCGTGATCGGGATGGAGGTTGTACGGAGTACGAGGATGGGAGCCGGCGATTCACTTGTACAACGAGTTATTGACGAGCACTCGTACCAACAGTCGCAACTGTACGGCGTACACGTAGACACTGCCACCGGCATTTCCCGGCGCACGGCACCCCGGCACCTGGCACCCGGCACCCGGCACCCCGGCCCCATCCCGCCCTTCCAATCTGCTTACTAATCAAACCGTAAACAACCAGCGCCCGCGTACTAGTATGCCGCTACCACGATCGCTAGGATATGCTATTCCGAGCGGCCTTGGTCTAATGGTTAGGATTCCACTCTTCCAAAGTGGAGGCCCGTGTTCGATTCACGGAGGTCGCACTCACGCGTACTTTTTTCTACTTTTGCTCTTCTTTTCTTCTTTTTGCTCTTCTTTGCCCATTACTCCAAATCAATGCTCTACAACCACATATCCACATACTCCGTACACCACCATAAAGCAATGCGTCACATGCGAATCTACCATGCGCGTCAGGTGACCTACACCCTGACTATGCGACTGTTATGCTGACTATGACTAGGACTATATGCAGAGCCAAAGCCTACTCAGTACTCTATAAATTAGGCCCTGACCTACGGCCTCTTGTTGGGCTTCCGCTTGATAAAGGGATCGGCCGCCCTCTTGGCCGGCGGTCGCGCAGGCGGCTGGGGGTTAGCTGCTGTAGACGTATCGTATAGACGAATAAAAAATAACCTACCCGCTGAGCTCGTGGCCCTTGTGGTGCCCCGGGGGGTGGTCCACGCGACGGCCCTGCCGGCGGCTTCGCCGTGATGCCGAGCACCTCCATGGCGGACGGATCGGTCGGGCGTCGTGGGGGCATCCTTTTTGGAGGCTGCTCGCTGGCCGGCGAGCTGCTGCCGTCGTGCGGCCGTTTCTTGGGCGGCCCGCCGCTGCTGCTGCTGCTGTTGTTGCCGCCGCCGCCGCTGCCGCTCCCTGGACCCGCCGGCGTCGGCACAATCACGGGCCGCGTCGTCGTCGCCGGCCCGTAGGGCACAGGCTCGCCGCGCGCGTTGAGGCCGGCCATGCCGACGGCAGCCGACGGGTTGGGCGGACGGCTGGGGCGGTCGACGAGCGTGTACTGCGTGGGGAGGAGTGGTGCCGCCTTACGAGGGGGTTGTTGTGGAGGGGGAGGTGGAGGAGGTGGCGATGCCGCCGGAGGAGGCGAGTAGCTGTCGTCGTCGGGGGGCGGTTCGATACGCTTGGTGGTGGTAGTCATTGTCTTGCTCCCACCCCCCCTGCTCACCTGCAACCCCCCCTTCAGCACCCCCAGGACGTCCCCCCCCGTATACCGCCCTCGCTCCTTCGCATCCTCAATCAGCGCGCGCCAAAACTCGCCCTGCCGCAGCGCGCGCGCGTCGCCCAGGATCCAGAGCGACGAGCGCGCGCGCGTCAGGCCGACGTTCATGCGGCGGATGTCGGTCATGAAGCCGATGCCGCCGGTCGGGCTGGCGCGCACGCACGAAAAAATGATAATGTCGCACTCGCGGCCCTGGAAGGCGTCGGTCGTGTTAAAGTCGACGCCGTCCAGCACGTCGGGGGGGAACTGCTCGGCGAAGCGCTGCCGCAAAGTAAAAAGCTGGGCCTTGTAGGGGGTAATGATGCCGACTTTGGGGATGGCTGTATTTTCGTTCCCTTTCCCGAGAACCCCCCGGAACCGCCGAAACAGCTGCAGAGCAACCCGCACCTCATTCTCATTCACCAGCGACTGGCCCCGGGCCCCCCGCGCCTGCGCGCCCGCCACGTCAAAGAACCGGTACGGCCCCAGCAGCGACGGTTTGTCGGCCGAGCCATGCCACGGCTGCCGCCGCAGGGCCGCCATGTCGCCGCCGTCAATCAGGCGGCCCTCGTAAAACTGCTGGCTCGGAAACAGACTGATCTCCGGGTGCATGCGGTACTGCGTGTCCAGCAGGTGCACGTCGGCCGGGCGGTTGCGCTGCATGCGCACAAACAGGCTCTGGTCGTAGCCGTACTTGGCCGCCGACTGCGACAGCACCGTCGGCGGCAGCTGCTTGGGGTCGCCCACCAGCACGCACTTGCTGCAGCCGTACTTGAGCGGGATCAGCGCGCTCAGCTCGACGCACTGCGCCGCCTCGTCGATGATGACCGTCTCAAACTCAATGTTCAGGTTCTTGAAGAGATCGTGCCCGCTGCCGCTCAGCGTCGCACACAGCACGTGCGCCTCGTTCAGGATCTTCTGCTGCGTCTGCCGCCGCTTGATCTCCGCCTCGCGCGCATACGTGTTGCCGCTCTCCTTGTCGCGCTCAATCGCCGCGTTGACGCCGCGCTGCTCGATCCGCAGCGCGTCGTGCTCCCGCTGCAGCTCGCGCACCCGCGGCTGGTCCTCCTCGGCTTTACCCCGGGCCTCGTCCAGCATCGGTCGCAGCTCTGCCAGCCGCTGCTTGATCTGCCCGGCTCGCTGGTGGATCTGCTCGCGGCTGCTCATGCTGCCCTCGGGGGCTGCGGCTGGTACTGGACGTCCGTCCTTGTCGAGCGTCGTCGTCACCCCCGGCGGCCCCGTCTGCCGTGTCATCTCCGCCTTCACCAGCTCCTCCAGCGTCACGTCCTTGACGCCCGCGTTGATCGCGTCCGACCGCCCCAGCCGCAGCACGTTGATCTTGCGCGTCGCCCCCGTCGTCTCCTTGATGCCCGCCTTGAGCCGCAGCACCAGCTCGTCCACGGCTGCGTTGCTGGGCGCGCACACCAGCAGCTTCTTGCTCGTTGCGTCGCCGGTGCCACTTTGCATGCCCGGCCGCTGCACTGCAACACCTGTATTGCCCTTGATGGTACCCGTCAACAACGCACCCACCATGGCCACAATCGTCTTGGTCTTGCCCGTGCCCGGCGGACCCTGCACGAGCGTGAAGCCGTCGTTGGCTTTGCCGTGCAAAATGGCAAGGGCCTGGCCGCGGTTCAGCTCGTAATTTCGCTGGACATCCGCCACCGCCGCATCCCCAAACGTCAGCATCGGCGACGGCGTCGCCTTGAGCACCTCGTCCATCAGGTCATAGTACTGCAGACTCTCCAGCGCCGCATACTCGCGCTCAATCGTCGTCATGTTGGTAATCTTGACGCCGAAAAACTTGGCCCCCTTCACCACCAGCGGCAGCATCGCCCCGGCATTGATGTTGATCCGGTACGTCACCTCCAGCACGCCGCGCTTGTACGCCGTCTTCCACACGCGCGCCAGGCAGTGCAGCTCGCTGCGGCCCGTCAGGGGGTCGGCTGCTTTGCTCAGCAGCACAATATCACCCTCACCCAGGATGCGCTCCGTGTTGCCACCATTATTTGCTGCCTTGTCCTCCCCCCCCCGGCTCATCACCGTGCTCACCTCCACAAACTGGTCAATCGACGCCCGCAGCCCAATCGTCAGCGCAAACGGCCGGTTCGTGCACTCGTCCTTGGCCGTCACAAACGACCGCCACGCCTCGCTGATCAGCAGCGGGAAAAACGTGCTCTTGTACGTCGCCGGCGACACGTACGCGTCCGCCACCGCCGCGCACTGCCGCCGGTTCGGCGGGTCGTTGCCCTCGTGGAAAATGTCCCACTCCAGGATCGCCTTGTGCAGCGTCGTCATGTCCGGGATGATGCGCGCCCGCATGTCCTTGGCCGACCGCTGCAGCTTTTGTTTCTTCACGGGCAGCCGCGCCGCCATCTGCTGCATGTTGCGCCGCCGGCGGCGTTCCGCCTCGTCCAGCTTTTGCTCGCCCTTTTTGCTCAGCAGCTTCAGGTCGTCGTCACCCTCGTCGTCGTCGTCGTCTTCCTCCTCTTCCTCTTCCTCCTCCTCCGAGTCCACCATAATCTCACTCTTCGTCGCGTTTGTCCGCAGTGCTCTCGCCTTGGCAATCGCCTCCGCCTTGTGCTTTTCCATCTCGGCCTTGTCGCGGGCCCGAGACTCGCGGATCGCCGCCCGGTTGGCAATCAACGCTTTCTGGTCCGGCTTGGCCATTGTGGGCTTTTTGATTTCGTGCTTGGCCAACGCCGACGACGACGCTGCTGCACCCGCCTTTAGTTTGTCCAGCAGTGCCCGGTGCTTGTTCAGCCCGGGGGTCAGCTGTGCCGTCGCGTCTTTACTACTGAGCGACGGCGATGCACTGTTGCCGCTGCCACCCGCCCGCGACCACGCCTCAATCGTCGTCTGTTTTCGTTTGACGTCCACCGGCGTCGACACACCGCTGCCGCTGCCGCTGACACTGCCCGACTTCCACGACACAATCTCCACCACCTCGTCCTCCTCGTCCTCCTCGTCCTCCTCCTCGGCCCCGTCGCCAATTGCCCGCATCAGCTCCGCCCGCTGCGTGTCGTTCATGTTCGTGTTGACCGTAAACTTGTTGCGGTACTGCGGGTGCGGCTTGTACGTGTTGCGGATCGCATTGACGAAGCGGTCGGGAAAGCTCACATTGTACTCCTTGAGCCGCGTAAACAGCTTGACCAGAATCTGCACAATCAGGTTCACCAGGTACGGGTCGCGCAGCTGGATCATCTCAAACAGGCCCATCGAGTACTTGCGGGGGGCCTCGAGCACGGCCAGCATGCTGCCCGTCGCCGGTTCCGACGCAAAAGGCAGCGTGGCCGGTGTCGACGTCGTTTCGGTATTGCTACTGCCACCGCCGCCCAACGCCGACGCCACCAGCCCGTCCTGCTCCATCAGGCTGTCGGCAAACTCCATCACGTCGCGACAATAGTTCTCCATGGTCGCCTTCTCGACGTCCTCGCTCCACGCCCGCGCACGCAAGAACGAGTGGTCCACAAACTGCCACTCCATGGTCCACCACCGCTTGACCGCGCGCTGCTCGTCGGCCGTCAGCGCCCGCGACCGCAGCAGGCCCGACGACGTGTCGCACAGCCCGTTCAGAATGTCCTTGCTCGTCCGGAAGATGCGCCGCATCGGCTCGTACGGCGACGACGACGCCGTCAGCGGCGCTGCTGCATCGCCCCCCGTCAGGTAGCTCACGGCGTCGGCAAACGACGTCAAAAAGGCCACCGGGTACTCGTCCACCATCTGCGCAATCGCCTCCGACCGCGAGTCGTTGTCCACCAGCGTCATCACCAGCTGCATGCCGGCTTCGCGGATCGAGTCCTCGGCGTGCACCAGCGTCGCCGCCACCGCGTCCATGGGGGCGGGGGGGTGGCTGTGGTTCGAGGTTGGACTCGTTGACGCTTCTGCCTGCCCCTGCCCCTGCACCAGCTGCTGCAGGTCGCCCCGGCTCAGCGTCTCGCTGATGCGCGCCACCGTCGCCGCAATCGCCTCGCCCGCGTGGTCCAGCTCCTCGTTGAACCGCCGCTTGGCCGCGTCCTCCACCACCAGCTGCCGCTTCTTGGGCGCAAACCGCTGGATCCCGCGCAGCGCCAGCGTCGCCGCCAGCATCACGCGCGCCACGTCGATGCGCCCCGGCGCCAGCGCCCGCCGGAACCCGTCCCACAGCTGGCTCGACCGCCGCTCGTTGCCCGCCGGCGGCGGCCGCGCCTTTTGCCGCAGCACCATCCACTCGTCCTGGATCGCCCGCGTGTCCAGCGCCAGCGCCGACGCAATCACGCCGACCGCCGCCGCCGACAGCCCAATGTTGTACCGGTCGCCCGGGTGCAGGTTCGCCGACCGCACCACGTAGTCGTGGTGCTTGACCGTGTTGTTGATCACCGTGTTGACAAACAGCGTGCTCTCGCTCGTCAGCCGGTACCGCGTGTCCAGGTACCCATCCAGCGTCATCTGCAGCGCGTTCAGCCCGGCCGCAATGCACGTCGAGTGGCCCTCGCGCGTGCCCGTCACAGCGGGGGACGCGCTGCTCGTCAGAAACACATTCAAAAAGTAGTCGCACACGTCGGCCCGCTGGTTGCGGTTCAGCGACCGCATCAGCGACTGCACAAACGCCACCAGCAGCGGCACGCGTGTTCGGCTGACCACCACGGCAGAACTTCCACTACTGCCACCACCACCACCACCACTCGTCTCGGGCACCAGCTGCATGTGCGGCTCAAACGACTGCGCGAGCAACGCCGCAAACGCCGGGCTCGCACACACAAACATTGGCAGCTGCGGCGGGTTCATCAGCGACAGCGCGTCCCAAAACGCCTTGCTCGACTTGTCCATGAGCGCACAAAGACCCCGCAGCACGCGCGCCAGCACCGATGCCGCTGGTCGCTCCGTGTGCTTGACCGCCAGCTGGTACACGTCCAGCGGGATCTGCATGCCGCGCAGGCTGTGCAGCACGCGCTCCTCGCTCATGGCGTGCAGCAGCAGCAGCAGTCCGTCCCAGAACCGCTCGACGTCGGCGTCGGGTGCCTCGGCCCGGCTCACGGCCTCGATCGCGTCCGCCAGGTAGTCGCTGACGGCCCACTCAAACTGCTCCGGCGTCAGCGACTGCGGCGGACACCGCTCCCACGCCGTGCGCGCAAAAGTGCAGCGCAGCGGGTCGGCTTGAAAGAGGAACACCGTCATGCTCGGGATCACGGCCGACGCAATCTTGAGCGGCTTTTTTTCTTGCGTCTTTTGGAACACCGTATTGAACAGCCGCCGGTTCTCGGGCAGACTGAGAAACTCGACGCAGCACAGGGCCTCGTAAAAGGCCAGCACGGCCGGCGCGTCATACGCCACCAGCTTCGACGACGACATGGGCCCGTGCGTCTCGAGCAGCGCGACCGCCCGCCGCAGACCGGCCGTGATGCGTTTCGCGTCGTACTCGTGCAGCCGCGACTCCATAATGTTGGCCGTCATCTCGTCAAACTCCTTGAGCAGCCGGCTCTTGAGGGCCTTGCGCTCCATGTGCCACGCGCGGATGCAGCTGTCGCACTTGACCAAAAACGTTTCCGTCCGGCTGATCCAGTCGCCCAGCCACCGGTCCGCCTGCTCCGCGTTGATGCCCAGAATCAGCGACGCCCATGCCGTCAGCTGCAGCCGCTGCCGCCCGTCCTCCACCAGCTTCCGCCGCACCGCCAGCGTCTCGGCCGGGTGGGCCTGTGATAGATAGGCCGGGTCGTCATAGTCTTCCTGGTCGTCGTCGCTCGTGCGCGGGCAAAACAGATGCGCCTCGGGCGGGATGCGTTCGAGCTCTTGATGCGAGCTGATAATCTCCTCGTAGACCTCTTGAGGCGACTTCATGGTAGGGGGGTGTGTGTATGTACTCGTAGAATTAAAATGTATAACAGGAGGTTGAATCACCGTCGGGGCGAGGTGATGGTGAAAGATATGCCGCCGCCCGGCCGGCACATGTTCGGGGGTCGAGGTCGGGAACAAAGTCGAGCAGTCGTGTCTGCAGACGAAGCGATGAGAAAGAGAAGGACAAGTCCTATCTGCAGACGAAGCGATGAGACAGAGAGAAGGATGACGTCGAGTTGATCTTAATGTCGTGTTGCTGTCGTCGTCGTCGTCGATGATGTCGAGATGCCAATGAGATCAAGGTGCTATGGCGCTATGAAAGATGCAAGAAAGAAACAGCAATCAAGGATCAAGCTGATGCCAATACTGCCTTGCAAGGTGTCTGTCTGTCTGTCCCTGATGTTGACGTTGGCTGTTTTTTCTGGTCTGCGTCCCCACCGGTCGCCCTTACATAATACAGCAGGTTTTGGTTGGATAGGCTACGCTCCACCACAGCTCTACACGCGGCCAGTACGAGTACGCGACGCGCATGCTTTATATTGCATGCATGCTGACTAAGCCGGCGAAGCAGGGAAAGGAAGTCGGACAGAGATACGAGTACTTGTAAAAGTCGGAAAGAGGTTATAGAGTTCGGAATAGGTTTATAAGAAGTCGGAATTCGGCTTGGAATTGAAAAGCCTCTATACTTTGGAAGAGCTTGTCAATACTCGAAAATAGCTTATGAAGTCGGTATGATGAGGCGGAAAGAAGCAGCTGTACGAGTACGAGTAGATAGAGCATAAGCAGTCCAGGAAACGATGTTCATTTGCATTTGAATCATAATACTTGAAAATTCTAGAGACTCAGAGATTCATAGGAATTCAAATTAAAATAAATCAGTCAAACCAATCATAAGAAGCCATAGGAATCGAAATTGAATCAAATCAGACAAATCTCAGAGTAAATCAAAGTAAAATACCAGTCAGTTCACCTATGGAATTCATGATAACTCAAGCAAGTCAATTAACTCAGTCAAATAAATACTATTAAATCAAATAAATGAAATCAATCAATCAAATCATCCGAAGCAGCCAATTAACCAGACAAAATCATATTAAATCAAACAAATAAACATCAATCATAATCATATTCAAAATCATAGTACGCCCTCTGCGTGCCCGTCATTCAGCTGCAGCTCAACCACCACCTGCAGCCCGGCCACCTCGGGATGCGTCATGCTGATCTTGACCGTGCCCTTGGAGTCCTGCCCCAGCGGCATGTCGGACTGCGGCGACGTCGGCGTGCCCAGGCTGCTGCTGGCCGCCGTCGCCGACGCATTGTCGCCGCCCGTCGGGCCCCTAAACCCGTAGTCGAGACAGCGCACGTCGTTGCCGGCGATAATCTGCCGCAGCCGCCCGTTCTCGGCATTGCGCACCTCGACGTAGTCCTCGTTGAACAGCACCAGGTACTGCCCAAACATGGTCGCCGCCCGTGCCTTTTTCTGCTTGCCCGAGTACTCCATGATCAGCGTGCGCGACACCTCGCCGTGCTTGTCGGCGTACACGGCACAGTCCTCGTAGGCCAGCAAGAACTCCTGGTCGTTGAGCCGGAACATGCCCAGTGGTCGCTGGTCGCGGATCCGAGCTGCAATGTTTTGCGTCGCCGGCAGCGCGAGGCCCTGCGGCACCGACATGGTCTGCTTGCGGTCCAGCGTCAGCAGCTCGATGCCCTTGGCCGTCGACACCGCCACGTAGGTCTGGAACAGGTTGAGCGAGTAGCACTCAATGGGCAGGTAGAACTCGTCAAAGTCGCGGAACGACTCCGTTGCGCCCGCGTTGCCGCGTCGGCTGCCAAAGAACCGCGACTTCTTCTCCGACGCCTTTTGGAACACCGGCTCCAGCACCTTGAACTTGTTGTGCATGCCCTCCTTGCGCTTGTAGAACAGCAGCGTGCGGTCCTTCATGCGGGCAATCGCAAAGAACGACACATCCTTGGCCAGCCGCTGCGGTGCGTGCCTTGGGCTCTCGCTCGCCGGTGCCGCAAAGTTGGACACGGGTGCGATCACGTCCAGGGGGTATGAGATCAGTGCCTTGTCCGCCAGCACCAGGCAGACAGAAAAGGCTTCGAGCACGGCGATTTGTGTGACCTTGTTGATTTGCACGCTCTGCAATGTGGTTAGTACGGCAACGGATTTAACTTGCAAAAAGACAAAAGACTCACCCTCGTCCATCCTCGCGGATTTGTCGCATCCGAAATGTACACCCCGAAATCAGTCCCAATGGCCACCACCGACTTGCCAAACGCCGTAAACCCTGCCGAGCAGTTGACTGCCGCGCGGCACACCGGCGCCGGACTGCGGCCCGCCCCAAACACCGTCTCAATCTCGCGGATCGCCCGGTCCAGCGGCGTGCCCCGGATCGGCACGCCCACCTGCTTGCCCGTCGCCGTTACCGAGTCGTACGCAAACGCACTGTCCGCCAGCACGCGCAGTCGGAAGGGCTCAGCGTTCTGCTCCAGTAGTGCGCGCGCATGCCGCGTCTTGGCCTCGATGATCTTGTTGCACCAGTCGTCGCGCGACTGCTGCGACGTCGCATACAGCGTGTACACCTCGTGGCCCAGGTGCTTGACGCGGAACGGATACAGCGTCTTGCCCTCCTCGCCGCCCAAGGAGCCCACCGTCGACGAATGCTCCAGGTCCGGCCGTGCCGAGCCGTTGGTCACCACCTTGTTGAGCCGCGTGTCCGTTACCGCCGTCGCCGCTGCCGCCGTGCGCGTCAGCGGCGCCGTCAGGCCCTTTTGCTTCGTGATCGGGTCGTCGTGCATGCTCTCCAGCAGCAGCAGCGGCATCGGGATCGGCTCCTTGCTCACGTCGTACTTTTTGTCGCTGCGTCCGTCCTTGGTCGACACAATCTTGGTCAGGATAAAGTAGTGGTCAAACAGCAGCGCGTGCGTGTCCACCCACCGCACGCCCTTGGTGCCCATCCGCTGCAGCTCGCCCTGCATCAGCAGCTCGCGGCCCAGGTGGTCCAGGTTCAGCACCGTCTGCGACCCGGGCCGGAACACCAGCTGGCTCTGCAGCTCCTGCAGCGACACCTTCTTGCCCATCTCGTCCACCAGCCGGTCGCAGTCCTTGGTCACCATGCGGATCTCCTCAATGGCCCGTGCCAGATTCGTCTTTTCCTCGCTGTCCTGGACCGTGTTTTTCAGAACGACGCTCAGCAGCAGCGAGTACCGCTGCAGACGCGTAATCGGCGCCTTGAGGAACGTGTCCCATCCCAGCCGGTTCGACCGCTCGTGGTTGCGCACGTGGTCCAGAAACTGCCGGAACAGCATGTTGCGCGCTGCCTCGCGTCGCACCGTAAACGACGCCACCGGGTACGCCGTCGAGTAGCCAATGTACTCGTCCTTGGCCTTGCGGATCCATTCGCGGAAAATGTCGCTGAAGCCGGCGATCCACGGGCCCTGCTCGTTCTGCCGGTACTTGAGCTGCGCCAGCAGATGGTCCTTGTTGACGCGCTGCATCGAGTCCACCTTGCCAAATACCGTCTTGATAAACTTGTCGAGCCGATTCGCCGGGATAATCGCCGGCTCCCAGTGCCGCAGCTGCTCCTTATACAGCACACGAAGCACGTCCAGCTGGTTGTTGTACTCCTCCTCGGACGTGACAATCTCGTGCAGCACGTTCTGCCGCTCAATCTCCTTTTTGCTCTTGCTCTCCAAAATTTCACTGGTGATCTTGTAAAACGACACCCAGTCTTCCGCCTTCTTGGCCGACTTGTCCGACATGATGCCGTCCAGGTTGGCCTTTTTCAGCGTCCGCGTGCAGTAGTACGAGTAGCACCGCCCCGGCGTCTCCTGGTCGTGCAAGCGCTGCGCGTAGCAGCCCGCGCCCGTCAGCTGCCACAAGACACCGCTGATCTCGCCCGGCCCAAACTTGACCCATTCCTCCTCGGGGATCAGGATCCCGGCCGCGAGCATCGAGTCCACAACACTGGCCGCCAGCGTCTCGGCATCGGCAACGTTCATATTAGGCACCTTGGCCGTGAAGAGAGCAACGAGGCCCTCCTCAACCGTCTTGCGCTTGAGATCCGGCTCGCCGTCCGCCATCTCGCGCACCCAGTGCGCAATGTTGCTGAGCGCCCACGGCTCGTGGCAGCGACGGAAGTCGTTTGGCGTCAGCCTGGACGGCACGAAAAACTTTTTGCGCCGGCCCGTCGGAAGCGTAATCACATCGTACGCCAAGGAGGCTGGCGCACCGGGCCCGTCATAGCCATCATCGTGCAGGGGGAGGCCATGGCTGACGAGCTGCCGATGCGCTTTCCTGCGCTCTTCGGCTGCATCGGTGCGCGACCGGCCCGGGACATGCACAGCGGGCGTTGTGCTGTGCTGCAACATCGACGTCGACCGCTCCACAACAAGCTGTTGCTGGTGCTGCATCATGAGCTGCTGTTGCTGCTCCTGCATTGTCATATATTCAGACGAGCGCAACTCGGTGCTTGGCGAGTAGCCGTGTTGCTGGCCGGGCGGAAGCGCAGGGAGCGGGCGGCTGGACAGCCCGGGGTGGTAGAACAGGTTGGGATAGTCCTCCTTGGACGGCGACTCGCTGTCCAAGTTGACCGAAACATGCTCGTCGCCCTCGTCAAAGCTGAGCCGGTGCTGCACCGGCTGCTGCAGGCCGCCCGTATCGCCGTAATCCACCTCGGCGCGGGGGTAGGGTGCATTGGCCTCGTACGGGCGAGGCGTGATGGACTGCGGCGGCAGCTCATTCGGCCCCAGGCTGCCTGCGCTTGTGCCGACTTGGCTGCCATAGACCAGGCTGCCGGTAAAGCCGCCACCGCTATAGAGCCCAAGGTCCATACCGACAGGCTCCGAGTCGCTGTCGCTGGGCTCGCCGGGCAGCCGCGGTAGAGGTGCAGGTGCCTGCGTACGAGCATGCGTCGGCAGGGCACTGTTGCCATAGTCGTACTGGTTGGCCGTGTGGCTGCTCATACCAGACGAGACTGATGCGCCGCTGCCGCTGAACCGCTGCGCATCCTGATCGGCCCGCTGCATCTCATAGACACCAAAAGCACCCTCCGGATCGCTGTCGTTGTCGTCGTCCGCATTGTACGGCGTGGACGGCGTGGCGACGCCGGAATCTTGGCTGCCGGCGCCATTTTGCGTGTGGCTACCGTTGAGGGAAATGCCGAGATCCGCTTCTATATCGTGGAAGAGGTTGTCCTGTGTCACATAGTCGTCGCTGTCAGGCGTGGACGGCACGTTGCTGCTGGACGGTGTACCCCACGCAGCATCTTCTCGCAGATCGTCCATCGGGGGGCGGACTGGAAGGGGGGCGTTTGTGGGGTGCCTCTGCAGGCCGGGGCCTGGTGACGGGGTGGCAGCAGCCGAGACGTTGGAGTTGGAACGAGACCCACGGCCGGGCAGTGGGCTGGGGTCACCACCAGGCGAGTAGGTGCTTGTGGGCATATGCGAGCCGCTGGGATAGGGAGCCTGCGAGGTCATGGTGCTCGCAATGGCACCGGGCGATGGCGTAGGGACCACGCCGTTGGGAGCGTGCGTAAAGTAGCTGTTGCTGCTGTTTGATGAGTAGCCGGACAGATACTGCTGCTGCTGCGGCGGGGCCGGTGGCGATTGCGCCTGCTGATCATATGCGCTGGGCGAGGGCGATGCAACGGACGGCGTGGAGCCGTAATACGACCCGGGCTGGTAGGAGGATGCCGAGGATAGTCCAGGCGAAGGCTGGCCGGGAGCAGGTGGCGAGTACAAGGCCGGGCTGCCTGTCTGGATGGCGGGGGCGCTGTAGCTGTGGGTTTGCTGGTAGTTGGTGTAGCCGGCATGCGTCGCGTTCCTCTGCGGGACCGGCGGCTGCGAAGTGGCATAGGCAGCCGGGTTGTAGGCGGCCGGCGTGTAGCTCTGGGTAAACGTCTGCTGCTGCGGCTGCGGCGACTGGGCCTGGGGTTGGAAAGAGGGGAAGGAGGGCATTGTCGGCGAAGCGAGGCGGGCCGAGGGATGGGGGTGGTAGGGCAGGCTATGGGACTGCGAGCGGGCAAACGCCTGCGGGTTGTACGACGATGTCGGCGACGCTGGTGTCTGGTACTGGTGCTGGTAGCCGGCCATGGCGGCCGAGGAGCCCGGAGTGGCGCCGTACGAAGTCGGCTTGGCGGGGACGGCCGGAGCCGACGATGCCGATGGGGGGCCTTCGCCAGGGCTCGTCAAGAAGAGCTCGTCGTCGCCGCCACGGCTGGAGACGGTGCCGTGAGTACGGTGTCGTGGGTGGGGTGGCGCGGCCGGTGTGTGGCGGCCCTGGTCAAAGTACGAGGTGTCGTCGCCGGAGTTGAAGCTGGGCCGGCGCACGGGGTAGTGGCTCTGGTCGTACTGCGGCTGTTGCGGCAGCGGCGTGCCGTATTGCTGCTGCTGCTGTTGGTGGTTGCCAGTAGGGTACTGGACAGGCGGGATGTGGCCGTAGCGGCCTTGGTCGTCGCCACGAAACGACATTTCGGCGGTGGCAAGAAGCGGGTCGAGGGACCGACAAAAGGCCCAACAAACAGAAACTAAACGGGAGAGGAGAAGAGACGTAAAAGGGTCGAAGGTCTTTTCCAACGACAAACGGCAAGGCCAAAAAGCGTAGAGAGATGAAGCCGAAGCAAACGCGGATGTAGATGACGCGGGATGTAGATAATGCAACCGTTGCGAGGCCAAGTGGCAGGAATTCCTGGTCGAAGATGGGAATGAGGGAGGTGATAAGGCGACACGACGATGCCGGCGATGTGTCTTGTGCGATGCTCGTGCTCGTAAGAGGTGGTGAGGAGGTGGTGGGGGAGGATACTTGATCGAGCTGGATGCGGTGGGCGTGACGGTCTCTAAGGAGCCCGGTGGGTGGCGCTGGAGAAAATAAAGCTGGAAGCCGTTGCAGTCGCAAATTGTGGTGGGGACCTCGGTGCCGAAGTAGTGTTTACGAGGGAGAAGGGTAAAGTGGGAGGGCACAGACACGATGCGAGAGACAAAGAGAGCGGGAGAGCGGGAGAGCGGGAATGCGAGAGCGCGGCAGTAAATAGTAGGGCGTTGGTGTTGGCAGCCGACAAGATGGCGAATGCAGGTGTAAATGTCAGGTACGAGTACTCGCTCAGACGGCGATGTAGGCAGGAAGAGGGAAAGCCGGCGGAGAGAAAACAGGACGAGGCGAGGGACAGTGCCAAGCCGCAGGAGATTGGGGGGTGCGTGTAGCGATAGAGTCCGCCTTGCCTGTACAGTGCACTGTATTCACTGCCAGCATATGCGACCAGGCCGAGCACTGGGCGACAGGCTTTGTGCTTGGCGGAGGGGCAGACGCGAGACGTGGTGAAGAAAGCAGTAATGAAAACGAAAATCAAAAGAGATCATTTGGAACAAAGTTGCAATTGGATGGAAAATTGAAAGCCAATAATGCGATACATTGTCGGAAGGAACTCCTACTCGTACGAGTAGATGCCACACGTCGCTGAGACAGCTGCCGGGGTTGGTGCTGTCGTCGGGTTTCGCGTGCCCAAAAGATGTATGCAGATGAAAGATTCCAAGATGTGGCACTTGGCGATAGTTGTTGTGTTGTTCACTTGGGCGCCTTGCCGGTGGCTCTTTCCTTGACTGGTTTACAAAACTGCATCTTCTCCGCTCCTTCCGAGTCTGATTCCATCATGGACACGCCCAAGATGAAGAAACGGTCGCTCCTGCCCAGTGAGAACTACCTGAAGCTGAAGAGTGCAAGGATAGCGGGCCAATCAGGTGCGGCCGGCGATTCACTATGCTGTGCGGTGGCAGTAAGCACTGGCCGGCATGGCCTCAGGCCTCTACGAGTAATAAGACCCCTCGTCTCCACGTGACGACCGCAGCAATACGGCTGAAGCGTGAAAAGAGGCCAATATGGCCGCCGGTCTGTCTTTACATCGTATGGTCTTCCACACGGAATGTGGCACTGTTCGTCTCTCTGCATGTCATTTGTCCTCATCGGGCTCAGTTTGATGTCCTAGATGAAACGTCAACGGTCCAGTGTAATAGGACAATAGGACAGCACCCTTTGCAGTCGTACTAAAATGCGGCTCTATTCACAAACGGCGGGGCAAAACTGCCACTGGCCGCTTTGGGCCGTCACGCGGATTATTAGCAGGGACGCCCAAGCGACCGCCTAACAGCACTGCCGCTATGCAGCCAATTCCGCCGCCTCCGCGTTCCAGGCGAAGCGAAGCAATGCTTGTACGAGTGCAAATAGTCTTTGTGCACCTTTGAGGCTTTGACGCATGAGAACAAAGACGGCCTACAAAGGATGTAAGACAGCCCGAGCCGAACAGGGCTGGCATCGTGTGCCTCCATTCAGCCTTTCCACCCTCCGATACATGCTCGGTCTATCTTACCTGCTCACTGCTCATAATGAAGCATAAAACTCGGAATCGATACACGTGCAATCTGAGACGAGCTCGTACTCGGTATCCGTCACGGCGTCCGTGCTGCACGTGATACATACTCGTATCGTATTTGTCAGCAAGACTAAACAGACCCCGCCTCGGCAGCAATGACGACAGCGCTTGTAACGCGCTGCGGGGCAGGCACGACACTCTTTCGTGCTTTTGGTTGTTTTTCTGCGCTTGTCTGCCAGAGCTTGTGCTGGTCGATGGCGTCTTTGCAGCAAAGTCGCGCTGTCTCTGGGCAGTTGGGGCCTTGCACTCTCGGCTGTGTCCTTATCTCGATACTGAGCACGAGGGGCAAACTGAAAAATTAGATTGAAGAAGGTGCCTAAGCAATGGCAATTCGTTGATCCAAACTCGACTCGAGACGCGGAAGGTGCGACCAAAGAGCCGTTCATCGTAGCCGTAGTCGTAGCCATAGTCGTAGCCGTAGCCGTAGCCGTGTCGTATGCCGAACAAGGTCAACTGCAAGACCTACCACTACCCGCGACAGAGCGACCTCGGACCTCCGAGTCTGGCCTGCGTGCTGGAGCTTGGTCTTCCACTTGCAGCTTTCCACGCTGTTCCCTGGACTTCGCCGCTGTGCTCTCCCATCCCCGCCTACCTACCGACTTCCGCCGTCGTGTCTTCTACCCCGTACTTCCTTGCTATTCCCTCTTCTCCCTCCTCTTTCCTCTCCCTCCTTCCTCCTCTTTCTTCTTTCCCTCTCCTTCTTCTTGATCAACCTCACGTTCAACTATACCCTCTCCCAACCACACAAACCATATCCCAAATCAGTCAAAATGGTCAAGGCTGGTAAGCTCTTTCCTTTCCTTTGTGTGCCCCCGCTTTCGTCTGTTCTGCTGTCGGGTATCTGCTGCTGCTGTGGAAGGTCGGGTAGTCGGACTTGCTTGCGGAAAAGAAAAGAGAAGAAAAGAAAAGAGAAGGAGAAGAGAGAGCAGTAGACTCGAGAGGAACAGACAGACCCTTATGTACATTTCCAGCTATGCACCAGCTCTGAAAAAGGCGCCAATGTGGTCATATCTAGCTCAAGTGAGCAAGTTTTCGTGGCGCCGCGTGCCAGAGAAAAAAGAACGACCGAGCTCCCCTTTGCCTGTATCTGGCCATCCGGGTGCTCGTCGCAACTACCTGTCACAGCAAGAGAGGTGTGCAGATGGAAGCTTGACAGAATGAGCAGACTCTAGAGAAAGACAAAACAGACACTAACAACCCAGTTGCTGTCGTCCGCGGTGACGCCAAGGTGTCCGGCACCGTCACTTTCGTCCAGGAGTCCGAGGATGCTCCCACCATCATCACCTACGACCTGACCGGCAACGACCCCAACGCCGAGCGCGGTTTCCACATCCACACCTTTGGTGACAACACCAACGGCTGCACGTCGGCCGGCCCTCACTGTATGTCGGCCTTGCCCTTGCTTTTTCTTTTTCTTTTTCTTTTTCTTCCCACTCTAACAAACAACAGTCAACCCCCACGGCAAGACCCACGGCGCCCCGACCGACGAGGCCCGCCACGTCGGTGACCTGGGCAACGTCAAGACCGATGCTCAGGGCAATGCCAAGGGCACCATCGAGGACAAGCTGGTCAAGCTGATTGGCCCCGAGAGCGTTATTGGCCGCACTGTCGTCGTCCACGGCGGCACTGACGATCTTGGCAAGGGTGCCAACGAGGAGTCGCTCAAGACTGGCAACGCCGGCCCGCGTCCGGCCTGCGGCGTCATTGGCATCTCCAACTAAGCCGACAGTGAAAGCCATGACAAAAAAAGGGGATGTTGTTGCAGGATGGCACCGGCCTCTTGAGAGCACTGACGTTCAACAGGGACCGGCCGGGGCCGGGTGACAGCCCCATAGCTCCGGGTGGACCTTGTGAGTAGTTACTTGCCGATAGCAGCCACCAAACATGCAAATCACGTTCTCCAAGTCTTTGATGTCGTCATGCTGTTGCTATTCGTGTAATTGTTGATTAATACGCAGCCACTGGCTTACATCAGCCAAATTCGGCAAGCAGCGCTTCCGCCTTAACCCTCCGCAGACTATAAGTATTAGGGCAAGCTCCGGCGAGGGGCTGCCAGAGCTTCCGCCCCACATGTGGCCCTTCCGCCTGAATCACTCGGCCGGGAGGTTCTGCAACACAGCTTCCGTCATGGTCATGGCGCAAGAGGTGTCCAAGACAGGGGGGAAGCCATGACAAGGGGGATGTCGAAACAGGAAACAGGCAGGGGCAGACGACGGAAGGGAGCTTGTGTGCAGTTGTGCCTTACTTCCCCACAAAACAGTCCAAGCTGGATGCGGAAAGCACGAGCGACCACGCACACCACTCTGGCCTCAATTGTTGAACTGTGTCCACAACGGCGGAAGGGGCCAGAAAGACAGCGTGCAGCTTCGGCGGCTGCTGTGACAGCATTTTATTAGCTAATCCAAGCTATCCAGCCGTAGTGCGACCTACCTAATACTCCGTACACCTACTCGTAGAACGTCACAGGCCACCTGCATCCTGGCCTCACCTCACGCCTCCCCCTCTCCTGCTTGCAACTTTCCACCTCCTTTCTGCCCAGCTGCCAAACCTCATTTCCTTTACTGTTTGTCTCTTTCTTCCCTATTTCCTCCATTTTTGGACTTCATCTCTAGCTTGTATATATATATTTGCTTCTGTGAGCTTCTGTTTTTCCTGTTTTGGAGCTTCCACAATCTTCCTGTGAATCATCACCAGTTTTGTAAGTCGCGTGCCCCGTCAGTCTGCTTTCTCCGTCTCCGTCTCTGCCCCGTTACCTGCCTGCATCCGACTGCAATGTACAAGCTCGAGTGTCTACCTGGTGCTTGCTCGACGATTCCCATCCGTCACAGAAACGAAGCTGTCGTGGTCAAGGGCGGTGAGGTGGTGCAGCCCATGCCTGCCAGCAAACGTGCCATTGTGGTACCGCAACACCTCGAAACCAGACAGTGTCTCTTGAGAGTCGGCTGGTTTACCAGAGACACTCGAGCATGTGCTTCCGGTTGCTTGCAGCTCTATTGTGCTATCGCCAAGACGCACGCGGATCAGGCGCATTGTGGTGCAAAATAGCTTCCTTTGTCTTGCACTGACTCTACCCCATACATGTGCTTTTGATTTTTGTCGTCTGCTCTGCTAACAGTTGGTGTTGTCCAGCCCGTCCGCCGCCCCCGTCACCATGGCCAAGGTCTTTGTCGCAAACGTCAAGTCCGTCTTGAGCGGCGACACTCTTATCCTCACGAGCCCCAACAACCCGACGCTCGAACGCACCTTTTCCCTAGCCTACGTCAGCGCACCCCGCCTGAGCAAAGACAACGAGGAACCCTTTGCCTTCCAGTCGCGCGAGCACCTGCGCACCACGGTCATTGGCAAGCAGGTCCAGTGCACCGTTCTCTACACCGTGCCCAGCTCCAACCGTGACTATGGCACCGTGCTTGTCAGGGACGGCCCCAAGCTGCCCGACGCACTCGTCGAGGCTGGCTGGCTGCGCGTGCGCGAGGACGCCGGCAAGAAGGAGGACAATGAGGACCTTGTTCTGCTGATCGACACGCTGCGCGACCTCGAGTCCACGACACGCTCCGAAGGCCGCGGCCTGTTTTCTGGCGCCAACGGCAGCATCACCGTGCAGCACGACCTCGGCGGCCCGAACTTTTTGAAGGAGTGGAAGGGCAAGACCGTGGACGGCATTATCGAGCGCGTCTTCTCGGGCGACCGTCTGCTGGTGCGCCTGCTGCTGTCGGACAAGAAGCACGCCCAGGTCGTGACGCTAGTTGCCGGCATCCGCACACCGGCCACGGAGCGCACGAACCAGTCGAGCGGCACGACGCAGCCGGCCGAGGAGTACGGCAAGGAGGCACAGCAGTTTGTGGAGCAGCGGATACTGCAGCGCCAGGTCAAGATCCAGATTGTCGGCGCCAGCCCGCAGGGCCAGCTGGTTGCGTCTGTGATCCACCCGCGCGGCAACATTGCCGAGTTCTTGCTGCAAGACGGCTTTGCGCGGTGCAACGACTTCCACTCGACGATGCTGGGCGAGGGCATGGCGGCCCTGCGCCAAGCAGAAAAGGTGGCGCAGGCCGGCAAGAAGCGGCTGCACAAGAACCACGTGGCCAAGGCGGCCGAGAGCCACCTCGACGTGACCGTGACCAAGGTGATCAGCGCCGACACGATCCTGGTCCGCGGTAAGACGGGTCCGGAGAAGCGGTACGTATTGTCGAGCCATTTTGTTGCCTTGCCCGTACTAACAAGACAGTGTCCAGCTCAGCAGCATCCGTGGTCCGCGCACCAACGAGGCATCCGAGGCGCCGTACCGCGACGAGGCCAAGGAGTACCTGCGCAAGAAGCTGATTGGCAAGCACGTGCGCGTGACGATTGACGGGTCGCGGCCAGCCACAGACGACTTTGAGGCGCGCGACGTGGCGACAGTGACGCACAACGGCAAGAACATCAACCTGGCCGTAGTGCAGGACGGCTACGCGTCGGTGATCCGCCACCGCAAGGACGACACGGACCGGGCGCCCAACTACGACGAGCTGCTGGCAGCACAAGAGACGGCCAAGGAGGCCAAGAAGGGCATCTGGTCGGGCAAGGCGCCCAAGGTCAAGCAGTTTGTGGATGCGTCGGAGACGCTGCAGCGGGCCAAGATCCACTCGGCAGCCCTGCAGCGCCAGAAGAAGGTGCCCGGCATTGTGGACTTTTGCAAGTCGGGCTCGCGGTTTACGATCCTGGTGCCGCGCGAGGGCATCAAGCTGACGCTGGTGCTGGCGGGGATCCGGGCGCCGCGTGCGCCGGGCCGCAACGTGCAGGAAAAGGGCGAGCCGTTTGGCGAGGAGGCGCTGGAGCTGGCCAACCGCAAGCTGAACCAGCGCGACTGCGAGTTTGACGTGCTGGACGTCGACAAGACGGGCGGCTTCATCGGCGAGCTGTTTGTCAACCGCGAGAACTTTGCCAAGCTGCTGGTCGAGGAGGGCCTGGCGACGGTGCACCAGTACTCGGCCGAGAAGTCGGGCAACGCGGCGGAGCTGAACGCGGCCGAGACGCGCGCCAAGGAGGCCCGCAAGGGTCTGTGGCACGACTGGGACCCGGCACAGGACGAGGCTGCCCAAGAAGCGTATGCTGCAGCCAGTGCTACGGCCACGAGCGGCGAGGGTGCGACGTTGGAGAAGCGGCCGCAGGACTACCGCGACATTGTGGTGACGCACATTGACACCAACGGCCGGCTCAAGGTGCAGGAGGTGGGCAAGGGCACGGCAGCGCTGGAGACGCTGATGAGCGAGTTCCGGCGCTTCCACCAGGACAGCAAGAACAAGGCGTCGATTGGCAGCAGCCCCAAGACGGGCGACTACGTGTCGGCGCAGTTCTCGCTGGACAACCAGTGGTACCGCGCGCGCATCCGGTCCAACGACCGCACGGCCAAGGTGGCCGAGGTGGTGTACATTGACTATGGCAACACGGAAAAGATTCCGTGGGCCAAGCTGCGGCCGCTGGACGCGACGTTTGGCACGCAGCGTCTCAAGCCGCAGGTGCTCGACGCCGTGCTGTCGTTTGTGCAGCTGCCGACGGGGTCCGACTACTTCCGCGACGCCGTCAACTTTATCGCCGACGTGACCGAGGGCCGGCAGATGGTGGGCAGCTTTGACTTTGTCGATGCCAAGGAGGGCCTGAGCTACATTAGCGTCTTCGACCCCAAGGTGGGCAGTGCGGACCGCAACGACTCGCTGAACCGCGAGGTGCTGCTCAACGGCCACGGGCTGGTGCCGCGCAAGCTCAAGGCGTGGGAGCGCAGCAGCGTGTTTGAGCCGACGCTGCAGGCGCTGCGCGACGCCGAGAAGAGCGCCAAGGAGGACAAGTACGGCATGTGGGAGTACGGCGACATTACCGAGGATTAAAGCCGGGGGATGATGTAAAAAGCGATACTCCTGTTTCCTTTCCTTTTGGCTAGAGAAAAGCTGCATGTCTTGGATGGACCACGGTTGGAATATATAAGGACGGACGGCTGCACAAGGAAATAAAAGCATTTGCACGCGGCGGGCGTTTGTACTCAATACGATATAGTCGAGAGTTACTGTGAGGCGGATCACGTGTCGTCGTCCTCGATGGCGATGCTGCATATTAGCACGAGCACCAACCGCATCACGGCAAGTCAATGAGACCAGACGAATACTCGTAAACACAACGCACGTTCCCTTTACGCCTTGATTGCAGGAAATGGAGTATCGGAAAAACAAATACGAAACAACACAAAATATAGCACAAAAAAAAAGTGATGCCGACAAGATGGGTAGTAAAAGTAAAACGCCAATGGTCCCGCGTGTTGTTGCTGTTGCAGCGTTGTCGTGAGCCGGTCGTGAGCAGATGGTCACCTGCAGAGTCGTGGGTAGATGGTCATGGGCAGACGGCAGATAGTCGTGGGCAGATAGTCGTGGGCAGAGGTCGTGATGCTCGGTGGTCGAGCTCGCGGCTGTGTGTCTCGTTCGAATGCCATCGAGGACAACTTTGCTTGCAAAACACTGCCATGCCGCCGCTCGTCAACACAGACATGCCTCTGTCGCCGCATAGCACCGTCATGCCGCCCCTTTGCAAAACACAGACTGCCGCCTATCCCTCCATGTGCGTGTCCTTGTCGTCGCCGCGGATCCAGAGCACATTGTTACACCTGATTGTTAGCTCTTAGCTCCAGTATAAAGAAAACTCCCAGAGAAAGAGACAACCCACCGGATCAGCACCTGGCCCAGCTTCCCCGTGCTCTCGCCGTCAATGTACTCCTCCGTGTCCGACAGCTGCAGGTTCATGTAGCTGTCAATGGACACGAGCGCGCCCTTGTACTCGGTCTCGCCCCACTTGAGCCGCACGGCGACGGTCTTGCCGACGAGCTCCTGGAGCATCGGGCGCGGGTTGACAGGGGTGAAGCTCATTGTTGGGTGCGGGGGGGGTGCGGCGTGGTGGTGGTGCTGCTTAATGGTTAGAGGGGTGATGTATTGTCACGACAAGGTTAGAGGTCGGCGGCTGGCGACTGATATTTTGAAAAGTGGACCCGTCGAGCTGTCGTCTGGATAAGATAAGAGGCTGGCAGGTGGCAGGTGGCAGGTGGCAGGTGGCAGGTAGAAGCTGACAGCTGGCAGCAGTACTAACTACTTCGTACAAGGACCCACTCGATCGGCTGGAGCTAAAAACGGAGCGCGGGTCTGGCTCGCGAAAAACTGGCCGGGCCTCGTGGACAGCTGTTGCCGAGTCGCTGACAGAAAACGGCCGTGCTGGAAAAGGCCGCATAATTTACGGTGTGCGAGTATTTTTCATGCGAATGGAATCATTTGGGGGTCCTGTCAACCAGGACGCAGAGATGTTACAGAACTACTACGAGTACCTGTATGCTCATGTCAGATTTGTCAGATTTGTCACCATCAACGAGCTATTCATAACTCGTACTCATAATCGATACAAAACGCTGACCAAGACTGGACTGCTTAACTAAGCCAGTGAGCAGATAGACAGCTACGGAGTACAACAACAAAACGAGGGAATTCCATAGCCTTCTGCAGCAAGGTACGGACGAGGCGGAGGACGACTAGCGGGGGCGTGGGTGGATGGTTCGTCGAAACGGCAACTGCCTCTGGGAGTGTGGAAGTGGGAGTCAGGCGGGCGACGTGCGTGGTCCGACGTGGTTCCGGTCCCTCCTCCACTGCGAACGGCAGTGTCCGAACGCTCTTTCCTGGTTTTGTTGGAGACTCTTTTGGTTTCGTTCCCGTCGCACTTGCCGTTGCGCGTAGCCGTAGTAAAACGAGGAGCAAGTCACGTAGAGGCGAGACCAAACTGGTTCCAAGCAAGCACAATCAAGATCCGATTGATTCATAACAGTAAACACGGGCTACGAGTACTGCGTACTCCTAATGACACAATATACTTCGTACTCGTACAAGCTACCAGATGTCATTGCAGCATTTAGCCGTGTGGTGGGGGCGTCAGAGCTGGACAGACAGGGAAACAGCGTCGGGATAGAGGGGCAAGAGGGTATGACGCCCCTCCTTTTGCTGGGACGCACCTTCCTGCGTACCGGAGCGCAGCCTGAAAGATTCCTGATGATTTATTGATTTTATATCGTATATTAATAAACAAATCGTCCCGGAGCACCCTAGCTATAATAATAACTATACGTCTTGTTGTCTCTCCATTTCTCTTTTACTCTCTTCATATCCAACATCTCTCACAATCAACCTCTCTTTCCGCCTTTCACTCAACAACCACCACAATTCTCTCTCCAATTCAACATGTCTACCTCTCTTGACCAGCTGAAGGCCTCGGGCACCGTAAGTCGCCTCTCTTCCATTCTCCGGAGCAGCATCTGTCAAAAGCCGGCATCGCATCGTGACGAGACCCGGGTCTCCCGGTGTCGGCACCTGTCCTCCGGCTTGCAACTGCTCAGACGCACCAGTTTCTGATTCTGCTGCCGGACGGCCCTTCCGGCCACTCCCGCGCTCATCCCAACAAACATGTTCTAACTGCGGTGTTTACCTCTAGGTTGTCGTCTCCGACTCTGGTGACTTTGGCTGTATGTCTTGCCCATCCCTCAGCCGTCGCGTTCCCCTGCTAACGAAACAGCCATTGCCAAGTACAAGCCCCAGGATGCCACGACCAACCCGTCGCTGATCCTAGCTGCCTCCAAGAAGGCCGACTACGCCAAGCTGATTGACGATGCCGTTGCCATTGGCAAGAAGTCGGGTGGCTCCGTTGACGAGCAGGTCGAGGTCACGCTCGACAACCTGCTGGTCGAGTTTGGCCGCGAGATCCTCAAGATTGTCCCCGGCCGTGTGTCGACCGAGGTTGATGCCAAGCTGTCGTTTGACACCAAGGCGTCGGTCGACAAGGCCCTGCACATTATTGAGGTGAGCTATCCCGATTGAAGCTGTTCCGCTCTCGTCGGAATCGATGAACCCAACTAACGCCTTCCCCCCCCCACCAGCTCTACAAGGCTCAGGGCATCTCCAAGGACCGTGTCCTGATCAAGATTGCCTCGACCTGGGAGGGCATCAAGGCCGCCGAGATCCTGCAGCGCGACCACGGCATCAACACCAACCTGACGCTCATGTTCTCGCTGCCCCAGGCCATTGCCGCCGCCGAGGCCGGCGCGTTCCTGATCTCGCCGTTTGTCGGCCGCATCCTGGACTGGTTCAAGGCCAACACGGGCAAGACCTACAGCAAGGAGGAGGACCCCGGTGTGGCGTCGGTCAAGGCCATCTTCAACTACTACAAGAAGTACGGCTACAAGACGATTGTCATGGGCGCGTCGTTCCGCAGCGTCGGCGAGATCACGGAGCTTGCTGGCTGCGACTACCTGACAATCTCGCCCAACCTGCTGGAGGACCTGCTCAACTCGACCGAGGCCGTCCCCAAGAAGCTGGACGCGGCTGCCGCCACGACGCTCGACATCCCCAAGAAGGCGTACATTACCGACGAGCCGACGTTCCGCTTCGACTTCAACGAGGACCAGATGGCTGTCGAGAAGCTGCGCGAGGGCATCAGCAAGTTTGCGGCCGATGCCGAGACGCTCAAGGCCATTCTGAAGGAGAAGCTGAGCGCATAAGTCACGATTGAGGGGGGCCGATGCGGATAGGATAGCCCGTATGAATATACCAAGAATGAAAGACATTGAATGTTGCTAAAACTGCTTGCCTGCTTGCCTGAAAGAAAGAATGATACAATGACACTATGAAAGATAACCCCAAAACAAGACCGGGTATACGCAATACGCAATAATCATACAAGCTGCTCGCTCTAGTCGGTGCCCTTTTTGGCATAGGCCGGACACGGCACCTGCTCAATGGTATAGCGGACGTGGCCGGTGGCGTCGGCCTGGACGACGAGGGCCGTCAACTTGCCGCCGTAGACGGCGCCCGAGTCGAGGCCGAAGGTGTAGCCCGTGTCGGCGGCGGTGACGACGCTGCCGCTGCGCACGCCGTTGCCGCCGCCGCCCAGCATGCGCTTCCACGCGCTCGGCAGCGTCTCGGGCACCAGCAGGCCCGTCATGGCGTCGTGGCCGTAGATGACCGTCGTGCGGTCCGCCGGGTCCGGCTTGGCGTGCTGTGCCTGGTTCCAGGCTGTGGCCCAGTGCACGCGGCCGTCGTCGGCGGCGGCGCCGCCGCCGCCTTTGCGGAAGTGGCCCTCGACGGGAACCATGACGAGATCGGCCGGTGATGGGTTGCCTCCGGCGGCAATAGATCTCTGGGGGGCACCCCGCGGACTCGGTCGCCGCGGGTGGTGCAGATCCGGCCCGTACACGGCCGTCTGCATCTTGTGGAACTCGGCGTCGGCGCGGTGCTGCGGCACGTTGACGGCCTGGTCGGGCCGGATGCGGCCGCGGGACTCGGCGCGCATGTGCAGCTCGGCCACCAGGCGGGCGCGGTCCTGGCGCACCTCGTCGGCCGGGTGCACGAGGCTGCGCATCGCCATGACGGCATAGGGGTCTTGGTGCTCGAGCGGCACGTCGGGCACGAGCCCGGCATGCGCCACGACGACGTCGTTGAAGATGGATGGCTGGTCAGGAGACTGCACCGCCGACGCAAGCTTGCCCATGTGCAGCATCACCGGCAGGTCGGCCAGCCAGGCCGCCTGCTCGGGGCTCAGCGACGCCGCCGTCTTGCGCTCGGCCGTGTCGCCGTGCGGGAACGGGATCTGCTCGAGGGGGTCGATGGCATCGTCAATCGAATCGTCAATCTTGATCTCGGGGTTCTCGGCCGCCATGGCCGCCAGGGCCGCTGCACGCTCCTTGATGCCCTCGGCGGCAATCTCGGCCGGCGTCGGCGTCCCGTGCTTGTGTGCGCTCTTCGATGCGCTCTTCGAAGGGGCATGGCCATGGCCACGGGCATGGGCCTGCATGGCATCGTAGGCGGCCAGGACGCGGTCTTCGTGGTTGCCGCGCACGGCGCTGGCCCCGAGGTCCATGGCGCGCTGCACAACACCGGCGCTGTCGGGGCCCTTGTTGACGAGGTCGCCGACGAGCACGAGGTGGTCCTGGCCCGTTTGGAAGTGAATCTTGTCGAGTAGGGCGTCCAGCGGCTCGCGCTGCCCGTGGACGTCGCCGACAAAGACGACGCGGCGGCGGCGGAGGGGACCATCACCAAGGGTGGCCGACGGTGAGGGTGCCTCCTCGTCGCCGACGAGCAGCTCCAAAGGCAGCTCCTCGATGATCTTGTCGAGTCCCCGAACGGGCGGGCGTGCCGTGGTGCCGTACTCCATTGGTACCATGGGCTGGGAGCCCGGATCAATGTACTTTGTGCCGCCCACCATGACCGTCTTGACGCCGGGCGGAAGCTCGTCCTCCTCCTCGTCGTCCTCCTCTTCCTCGTCCTCCTCTTCCTCCGTCTCTGCTGGGGGCTCGTTGTCCTCATTATCTGCCTTTGCCTTTTCCTCGGGCTTATCCGGCACTGCTGCTGCTGTCTCTGGCTGTGTTGGAGGTGCTTGTGCTTCAGCGGGGGTCGTGTCGGCACCCATGTCGTTCTTTGCGGGCTCTTCGTTGGGCGAGGCGGGTACGGGCGCAGGTGCAGGTGCTTGTGCATCGGGCTCTGATGACTGGGCTGTCGTGTGCTGCGCGGGTGCTGTTCGCAAGTACAAAAAGATGACCAGGACGGCCGCTGCCAGCACAAACAGCCGGCGGCGGCGCACCCGGCCAATTAGCGGTAGCATGGCGTCGTCGGGAGGTTAGGCCGGCGTGTGTCTCTTAGCATCGGACGTGCTGGATATAGTGATGGGGCATCGGTGGGTGATGCAGCTTCAAAGAAGCACAGAAAGAGAGAGTAGAGAGATGCAGACAGGTGCAGACAGAAAACAGCAGTAAAAAGTTGGCCTAAGTCGAGGTCGGGCGAGGAAGGTGCGTTGACGTGGTCGCGTGCGCAACTGCCTCAATGGGACGAAGCGGCTACCGTTGGCGACGGCGGTTGAAAGACGGCGGTTGAAAGACGGGACGGGACGGCGATGCAACGTGTTGGTGGGAGTACCAGTAGAGCAGCAGCCAAGCCAACAAGAAAGGTTCACAAGCAGCAGTTCTGTCCTTTGTCTGTTGCCTACGCTCTGAAAGGCAGTGTGCAACCAACCGCGGGGAGGGGGCACACAAAGGCAAAGAGCAGGCCGACGACGGGACGGCAGACTACTCCGTCTAGTGTTGCAAACGGCTGTGTCTCTACGGAGTACGGAGTAGGGAAATGGAAATAGAAGAACCACCAACCAAGCAAGGATGGGGAGTCTGAAAACCAGGAAACAAACAGCCCCGAATCAAGAATGAATAAGGAGACGACGACGACGAGCGGGGTCTACAAAGTACGGAGTACTGAGCACAAAGTAGCAAGCAACGTCACGGTTGATCTTGTCTGGGCCGCGCGCCGTGCCCTTGTCCATCCCTGGCGCTGCAAACAAGCTTGCTTCTGGAAGCATGTCTTGGTTGAGAGATGTTTTGGTTTAGGAGTACGGATTACGGTATTTTTGGACGAGTACTTTTGTACTTTCTTACTTGTCAACAAGCCTCGCCAAGCCTGCACACGATACCACAAGAGTATATTTTGTCGTTCTCGCGTAAGCCTGCGGAAGGCGATCTTACACATCAATGCGCAAGAGTGTCGATGAACGTCTTACTTTGTCGTCGGTCGTCGGTCGTCTTCGTCGGTAGTCGGAAGCAGTAAATAGGGATGCGATTGGCTGCAGGCTGCACCTTCCGCATGCATCCACGCTCCTTCCAATGACACGGGCTGTGTAACCAACGTCGCGTGTCTTGTGCGAGGACGGTTGGTATCACGCGGAAAGTACTACCGTGCAAGATAAGAAGGAAGGAACGACTGCCACTCGCAATAGGATACGACTAGATATCATCCGCAAAACTCAAAAGCAATGAATTGACTCGTGCGATCTGAAGGCGATAACGGCGTGTTACGTATGCTTTTCATTTCCTTGCCGTGGGGAACAGTCCCGGAGCAGACGGAGCGCTGGTGGGTTAGGTGTACACTTTTAAATTAACGCGGGTACGTACCTGATGGGGTCGCTGCAGGCTGCATTCTGGCTGCACGACTATCCAATGCAGATCTCAGCAATGCGTACGGAGTATGAGAACTGGTAGAACGAGTTGCTCGTAAAAGCAGATCGGTATGTATTACTCCGTATGCCTCCGTATGCTTACATGCTTACTCCGTACGGAGTATTACTTTGAATCCCACTTGCGAGGGGTGAATGCAGATCGAGGTTGGCAGAGCTGTGTACGGAGGAAGATGGAGACCAACTGACCAAGCTTTGCTCTCCGTCAAATGGTAACGAATCCTGTGAATTTGACTGATATCCATTCTTCAAGAATGTCATTGCTATCCGCCCAGCCAAAGTGAAGATGTCCATAGCCCTGAACGCCGTATCTGCTGTTGTTTCCATGCAAGTAGTGTATATACAAAGGGTAGGTAGACATCGTCGTGTCGTGTGTCGCTGCGTTCTACCAGACGAGCGATATTCATAATAATAACATGTTGTACAGAGTACAACCACCACCACCACCACCACCACCACCACCGCCATCATGCCTTCTTGTTGGCCTGCTCTTGTCGGAACCGCTCATTCTCCAGCTCGCGCCAGTCGGGCGCCTCCTTTTCGTTGCCCGACGTCACCTTGACGACGCCGCCAAACGCCGACCGGCCCGCGTACAGCTGGTATCCCTCGTTGGCCGCGGGAGATGCCTTTGGAGAAGCCGCACCGTCGGCGGCGGCAGCCTCGCCATCAGCATTTTTGGCCAGCAGCTTGGCAGCGGCGGGCTGGTTGCCGCGAAACCGCTTGCGCATGTCAATCATGCCGCGCTTGCACTCGCCAAAGCCCTTTTTCAGCTGCTTGCAGGCGGGCGGCAACGTCTCGGACAAGGGGGCGCGCAGGCAGTCGGCGGCCGAGTGGCGCTGGACCATGACGCAGTCGGACTCTTGCAGGCACTGGGCCAGCGCGGCGCCTGGTTGTTAGCGGGCGGCTAAAGAAAATAGATCGAAGCGAGTTTCACCTACGAATCTCTTTGCATGAGCTCGGCATGGTGACGGGTGCTGTGCGCTGCAAGGAGCAGTACTCAGTATGCGATTGACATCACGAGATGCACCTGAAAATTATCGGGCTAACCGGCGGGCGCTGATTGGCTGGGCGCTACGCCACACGTGGCGTCCCCATGCGAGTACTCGCTCGTACGACATGCGCTGTACTCCGTACTCCGTACGGGTACAGCACAGCTCTGGTGGGTCTAGACCAGCTGGTTTCGGAATTTACATGTGACATCACCGCGCCCTGTTGCAGACGCTCGAATCGGGCAAGCACGAGAGCTGCCTCCTAGCCATCAACAACATTCATCATCAACAAACCGGCCGCCAACACATCAGGATGCATCGCCACGCCGCGGCGACTCTAGTCTCGACACGACCCTGACCATATCGGCGCAGTTAGCAAGCACAAAACACAACGAAAGAAACGACGGCGTATAACGCGTCTCTTTGCCCTGGCCTCGCCCGTTGGGCTCAAACAAAGAAACATACCTCGAAAACAAAGAAATCCCCCCAAAAATACCACTGCTGCTGGTCGGCCCCGCCTCACCTCGCCATCACCATGGCTGTTCCCTTTCTTGGACGGCTCAACGTGTACGTGTACGTGTTGGGCGTTGTAGGCGTCGCAGGCGTCGCGTGCTCACAAGCTAACATACTAGGCCCGAGTATACGGCACTGGTGAGCTCGTTCTGCCTCGTCATTCTCGAGGCGGTCGTCCGCATTCTCACCTTGGCTTTGCGTACGTTTTTGTCCCTTGTGTTAACTTGCCGTCGTTGTGGTCTTGTGTGATGTTAACGTTACTGACCACGCAGCCCACTCCCTTCTCCTCCTCTTTTACCGTGCCTCGCGACGGCTCTTTGACCGGTTTACGAGCCCGGCACAGAAACGCGCCGGCGAGCGGCAAAAGTGTAAGTCTCCCGTGGCAACTATCCCCTGCAATCACTCACCATCAGCCATCTCCACATCCATCCGCGATGCGTCCGACTTTGTCGAGCTCTGCAGCCTGTTTGGCTACACGGCCGAGGAGCACGTCTTCCAGACAAAGGACGGCTACCTGCTGGGCCTGCACCGGCTGGCGTGGCGTCCCGGTGAGGAGGACCAAAAGGTCAATGCGGGCGCCAACAGCACCAAGAAGCGCGTCGTGTACATGCACCACGGCCTGCTGATGAACAGCGAGGTGTGGGTCAGCAGCACCGAGGCCCGGCGCAACCTGGCGTTTGTGCTGGTCGAGCGCGGCTTTGACGTGTGGTTTGGCAACAACCGCGGCAACAAGTACTCGAAAAAGTCGGTCAAGGCGTCGGCCAAGGACCCCGAGTTTTGGAATTTCTCCATGGACGAGTTTGCGCTGTACGACATCCCCGACAGCATCGCGTACATTCTGGAGACGACGGGCCAGGCGTCGCTGTCGTATGTGGGCTTTTCGCAGGGCACGGCCCAGGCGTTTGCGTCGCTGGCCATCCACCCCAAACTCAACGACCAGATCAACGTGTTTATCGGGCTCGCGCCCGCCATGTCGCCCGCGGGCCTGTCCAACGGCATTGTCGACGCGCTCGTCAAGGCGTCGCCGCAGATTGTGTTCCTGCTGTTTGGCCGCCGGTCCATCTTGAGCTCGGCCACCATGTGGCAGTCGATCCTGTACCCGCCGCTGTTTGTCAGCGTCATCGACTACGGCATGTCGTTTTTGTTTGGCTGGCGCACGCAAAACATGAGCATGTCGCAGAAGCTGGCGGCCTACACGCACCTGTACTCGTACACGAGCACCAAGTCCGTCGTGCACTGGTTCCAGATCATCCGCACCAAGTCGTTTCAGATGTACGACGACGACGTGCACCCGCTGCTGGCGACCAACGACAAGCATACCAAGGTGGCCAAGTACCCGACGCGCAATATCAAGACGCCCGTGGTGCTGGTCTACGGCGGCAGCGACTCGCTCGTCGACATCCGCGCCATGCTGCGCGAGCTGCCGGCCCAGACGGTGGCCACGGAGATTGGCCACTACGAGCACCTCGATTTCTTGTGGGCGCGCGACACGGACGCGCAAGTGTTCCCGCACGTCTTTGACGCCCTCGACAGCTTCACCGATGCCGAGCACACCAAGGAGGAGTTTGCGCGGTACCGCGTGGCGCATCATCAGAGCGTCAGTGCCGGGGCCAGACAGCAGCAGCAGCAGCAGCAGCCGCATGTACTCCATCCTGTCGACGGCGACAGCGACACCATCAACGACGGCCTGGTCGACGACGATGCGACGTGGAGTGCGCCGGCAACGCCCCCGCCAATGGCAGCGGTTGAGCCCGTGGCCGAGCCCGTGGCGACAGCAGCACACTTGCCCAAGCTGGTGGACTCGCCGATGCCAGTGCCGGTCTCGGTGCCGGTCTCGGTGCCGGTCTCGGTGCCGGTCTCGGGTACGGTGCCGGCCACACCCCCCGCACCCGCTCCCAAGACGCCGTCGCTGCGCAGCGTCGCGTCGTCGCCCCGGCGTCGCAACAGCGGCCTGGGATTTGACTCGCTGCGCATTGGCAAGGGCGGCAGCATCCGCGTGGGCAGCAGCAAGGCGGTCGGCGGCATCACGACGGAGGCGGCCGTCAGCGTGGCCTCGAACCGGATTCCGTCGCGGGGGTCGTCTCGGTAGTGTAGGTAGTTGTAGTCTGTATATCTGTTAAGTTGTTGTTGTATCTGTGCATTTGTTTAGTGGTCAATGTATAGCGTGTTAAAATTGCAATTCAAAAATTTTCAAAATAATCATAATCCAAAATTCAAAATTCAAGTTCAAAATGACTATATCCCAAAAATAAACAAAACTTCAGCCAAAATCCCTACTCCATCTCGACAATGACCTTGAGTGCGCTGTGCTTGGAGGCGGCGCCAAACGTGTCATAGGCCTTCTCCATGTCTTCAAACTTGAACTTGTGCGTGATGAGCAGCGCCGGGTCGAGGCGCCCGGCCTTGACGAGCTTGAGCAGCATTGGCATCGTGACGGTGTCGACGAGGCGCGTCGTGATGGCGACGTTGCGGTCCCACAGGTTCTCGAGGTGCAGCTGCACGCTGGTGCCGTGGACGCCGACGTTGGCGAGCGTGCCGCCGGGGGCCAGCAGCTGCTGGCACAGCTCAAAGCTGGCGGGCACGCCGACGGCCTCGAGCACGGAGTCGCAGCCGACGCCGCCCGTCAGCTGCTTGACCTGGGCGACGGCGGCGTCGATGCCGCTGCCGTTGTTGACGGTCTCGTGTGCGCCCAAGGCTTTTGCCACTTTCAGGCGGTTCTCGTCCATGTCAATGGCAATGATGAGCGCCGGCGAGTACAGCTGGGCCGTGATGAGCGCGGCGAGGCCGACGGGGCCCGTGCCGACAATGGCGACGGTGGACCCGGGCGCGACTTTGGCATTCTGCACGCCGCACTCGAAGCCCGTGGGGAAAATGTCGCTGAGCATGACGAGCGCGGCCTCGTCGATGCCGGCCGGCAGGTTGTACAGGCTCGAGTCGGCGTGCGGGATGCGCACGTACTCGGCCTGGGTGCCGTCAATGGTGTTGCCCAGGATCCAGCCGCCCGTGGTGCAGTGCGACGGCATGCCGCGGCGGCAGTACGCGCACGTCGAGCACGAGCACACGCACGAGATGAGCACGCGGTCGCCCTTTTTAAAATTGGTAACAGACGTGCCCGCCTCCTCGACGACGCCGACGCCCTCGTGGCCCAGCACGCGGCCGGGGCTGCACGAGGCCACGTCCCCCCTGCGGATGTGCAGGTCGGTGCCGCAAATGGTCGTCTTGGTGACGCGGATGATGGCGTCTGTGGGCGTCTGCAGCGTCGGCTTGGGCCGGTCCTGCAGCTGGACGGCACCCGTGCCCGTGTAGATGAGGGCCTTCATGGTGTCGGCTGACGATGTGGCGTACAGACGGCGCGACGGGCTGTAGCGGCGAGCGATGGCAGGCTGTTGGTGCTGAACTGGGCGTCGTGGGATCACAGACAGACGCGGGAGGCACGAGGATGCAGATGCAGATGCAGATGCAGTCGTGTAGCTGCGGAGGGCAAGTGACTTGGAGACCGTTGTCGTGACGGACCGAGAGCTGAGCGTCCTGATCGAGTTCATTGTGGCCGGTCTGTTCTGTTGGAATGAATATATACTCGAGTGATGCCGTCTTTTCGCCGAGATGGTGTGAGGGGTAGTGGGTTGTGGTTAAACACTTCCGGCCAAGCAATGCCAGCACGAGAGGAGGCGTTACTTATGTGTCCGTATTCCGGCTCCGCCGATCCGAGAGAGGCTGCCGCCCCGCCCCACATGCAGTCGGGCGAGGAGTCACGTTGCCGACGTGCATGTTGCAGCAGGTGGACACAATATGGTTTTGTCGACTTTAAAAGTGACCACAACAAAGAAAGGCTCGGACGGTGTCCTCAGCTAGCGCTCGCATGATCGAGAGTCTGATGAGCAAGTGGTCTGACTCGTGTAGCAGAGCTGGCTGGACCGTTGGTGTAAGTCGAGGTCCACTGGGAATGTGGAAAAAGTCGAGACATCACCAGTTTGCAGCCGGGGAAGCGTCTGGCGAATCGTCGTCGGCCGATTGCAGCATCGCCTTTTCGGGAGATAATGCCCCGATGGTCTTGCTGGTCAAATCATGCGTTTTTTGCATGAATGAAACAAATTCCAATATCCAAAATAGTCTAACTCTATCCAAGATGGGCGTACTCCCGGTTAAAGACTCGTCCGATGACCATCCTCCGGACCTCGCTGGTGCCGGCCCCAATCTCGTACAGTTTCGCACTATGGTAGCATGTTAGCATCTGATTTCACGATAGATTGTGAATTGGGAGGGCAAACTCACTCTCGCAGAATTCGGCTGGCTGGCATCTCCTCGACATAGCCCATGCCGCCCAGCAGCTGGATGCTGTCGAGAGCACACTCGGTCGCGCGCTCGGCCGCGTACAGGATGGCCCCGGCACAGTCCTGCGTGCGGATGACGCCCGTCTCGTCGACCTCGCGCGCCGTCGCATACGTGTACGCGCGCGACGCCCGCATCTTGGTGTACATGTCGGCCAGGCGGCCCTGCACCAGCTGGAAGTGGCCCACGGGCACGCCAAACTGCTTGCGCTGGTGCACAAACGGCAGCGTGACGTCCAGCGCGGCCTGCATCAGGCCCAGCGGGCCCGCGCTCAGCACCAGCCGCTCCAGGTCGAGGCCCGACATGAGCACGCGTGCGCCGCCGTGGAGGGCACCCAACACGCGGTCGTGCGGCACAAACACATTGTCAAACATGAGCTCGCCCGTCGGACTGCCGCGCATGCCCATCTTATCGAGCTTGCGCGCACAGGCGAAACCCGGCGAGTTCTTGGTGTCGACGATAAACGCCGTGATGCCCTTGGAGCCGGCGTCGGGCCGCGTCTTGGCGTAGACGACCACGACGTCGGCATGGGGCCCGTTGGTAATCCACATCTTGCTGCCATTCAACACGTAGCCCGCTGTGCCGGCGACTGTGACCTCGGTGGCCGTCGTGCGCATGCTGACGACGTCGCTTCCCGCGCCGCTCTCCGACATGGCCAGCGCGCCCACGGCCTCGCCGGCAATCAGAGCCGGTAAAAACTGCTGCTTCTGCGCGGGCGTGCCGTGCAGCTGCAGCTGGTTGACGCACAGCTGCGAGTGCGCCGCGTAGCTCAGGGCCACCGACCCGCTGGCGCGCGACAGCTCCTCCATGACGACGCAGTGCGCCTGGTAGCCCATGCCGAGCCCACCAACGTCCTCGTCGGCCGTGATGCCCAGCAGACCTGCGGAGCCCAGCTTGGGCCACAGTCCCGCCGGGAAATCATTGTTCTTGTCGGCCGCCGCTGCCACGGCCTCGGTCACCTCGCGCCGCGCAAACACCTGCACGCTCTCGCGCAGCTCCTCGAGGTCGTCGGGCGTCGGTGGCACGAAGCCTTTGGGGTGTTTCGAGGAAGTCCATCGTATTTGCCGAGCCAGAGGCACGGTGCGCGGTGCATGATGCCGGAGCAATGTAGCCGGCCGAACCAGCGGCCGCAGAGTCCTTAAGCTTGCCATGGTGTAGCAAGGTTGATTGTGGGAGGTAAGCTGAGGATAGGTTGGATGTAAATGAAAAAGAGAAAAAGGGGGCAGAAGCAGAAGAAGAGGCCAAATAGTCCAAATGAGAAAGTCTTTTGTTAGCCAGGGTCGTGCCTGCCCCGAAAGCCCTCGGCATAAAGTAAGGAGCGGAGGGGAACTGTGGGACAGTCAGGGCCAGCGCAGGACTCTGTGTATGGATTACATGGGGAAGGAGCTTTTAGGGCACGGCTTAGCGCGGCTGTTCGCGGCAAGCACCGCTTTACCCCAGAGTCCCACAAAGCTAACCCCCGGAGACGTCACTGTCGGTGATGTTGTGAATGTGTCTTTTTTTCTTGAGTTGTGTTTGATTTTAAAAAAAAATACGAAACTTGATTAAAACAACTTCCATCAACCACGCACAACGCAACGGGATCATCTGCGCAAATGTCCCTTGCAAAATTGACTCTCGTGCGGCAGGCCGGCCGGGCGTGTCTGCAGACGGCCCGCGCTCAGCATTCTACCTCGGCTTTGACGGCGAGGTTGTTAACAGTCAGAAAGCCACCACCACACGCCTCCCGCGGCATCGCCTCTTTCGCTCCCGGCGCCCTGTCCGATGCCACCCTGTCGCGCCTGCCCACGGCCGTCGACCCCACGGCCGACGATTTTCGCGAAAACCGCCAGCTCATGAACGACGCCATGGCGCGCCTCGACGACCTGACCCGTGCCGCGCAGCAAGGTGGCTCCCCGAAAGCACGCACCAAGCACGTTGCGCGCGGCAAGATGCTGCCGCGCGACCGCGTCGCCGCACTGCTGGACCCGGGAACCAGCTTTTTGGAGCTCGCGCCGCTGGCCGGCCACGGTTTGTATCAAGACACCGACGGCCGCGGCCCTCTCAGTCTACCAGCCGGCGGCTTGATCGCGGGCATCGGCAGCATCGAAGGCGTCACGTGCATGGTCGTGGCCAATGACAGCACGGTCAAGGGCGGCACGTACTACCCGATCACGGTGAAAAAGCACCTGCGCGCGCAAGAGGTGGCCGCCCAGAACCAGTTGCCGTGCGTCTACCTCGTCGACTCGGGCGGCGCCAACCTGCCGCACCAGGCCGACGTGTTTCCCGACCGCGAGCACTTTGGCCGCATTTTTTTCAACCAGGCGCGCATGTCGGCCAAGGGCATCCCACAGCTGGCCGTTGTCATGGGCCCTTGCACGGCCGGCGGTGCCTATGTGCCGGCCATGTCGGACGAGAGCATCATTGTGCAGGACCAGGGCCATATTTTCTTGGCGGGCCCGCCGCTCGTGAAAGCGGCCACCGGCGAGGTCGTGACGGCCGAGGAGCTGGGCGGCGGCCGCATGCACTCGTCCGTGTCGGGCGTCACCGACTACCTCGCGGTGGACGATGCGCACGCCATTGCCTTGGTTCGGCGAAGCGTGGCCAATCTGGGCTATCCCACTACTACTGCACCGGTTGGTGGCGGCGACATTGCCGAACCCCTCTACAGCCCCGACGACCTGCTGGGCATCGCGTCGCCCAACCTGCGCCGCCCCATTGCCGCCCACGAGGTCATTGCGCGCATCGTCGACGGCTCTGCTTTCGCCGAGTTCAAGCGCGACTACGGCACCACGCTCGTCGTCGGCTTTGCCCGCATCTACGGCCAGCGCGTCGGCATCGTCGCCAACAATGGCGTCCTGCTGTCTGCTGCCGCTCTCAAGGGCGCGCATTTCGTTGAGCTCTGCGCCCAGCGTGGCATCCCGCTGGTCTTTTTGCAAAACATCTCCGGGTTCATGGTCGGCCAGGCTGCCGAGCGCGAGGGCATTGCCAAGCACGGCGCCAAGCTCGTCGCCGCCGTGTCGTGCGCCGACGTGCCCAAGCTCACCGTCGTCGTCGGCGGCAGCTACGGCGCCGGCAACTACGGCATGTGCGGCCGCGCCTACAGCCCGCGCTTTCTCTGGATGTGGCCCAATGCCCGCATCGCCGTCATGGGCGCCGAGCAGCTCGCCACCGTCATGGAGACCGTCGGCCGGCCCGACCCGGCCCTGCGCGACCGCATCGAGCACGAGAGCGACGCCGTCTTTTCGTCGGCACGTCTATGGGTGGGTGCTCTCTCTTCGTACTCTCTCTTACTATCTCGACTTATATGCTGACTAATACTTCCAGGACGATGGCGTCATCCCGCCACAGCACACCCGGCGGTACCTCGGCCTCGGCCTGCGCGCGGCCATGGGCGGCCGCAACCAGGTCGAGCCCAATGCGACAAAGTTTGGTGTCTTTAGGATGTAGAGATCTATTTAGCTGTCTAGCCTAAGCGTATACGTTTTTGTCACTTGTGGTGCATAGCATTGACGAGATTAGACGCTCAGTATTAGATTGTCATCGGACAGGCGTGATATTAAAGACATAAAGCAGTAATCAAAACAAAACGACCCGCTACCCAACGCCTGGCATGCAAACAAAACAAACAAAAAAACAAGAGACGACATGTGATGCTCAGCTCATGCCCCAGGGTGGTCCCGGCTGCGCGACTCGTTCCACGAGTTGTATGTGCCCTTGCCCAACCGCTCCTTTTCGCGGTCGAGAATCACATTGAGCTGGCTGCGTGTGCGGGCAAACGGAATCCGCGGCGTCTGTGTCGGCCGCGTCGGCGCAAACAGCGGCCGCTGCGTGGCCGGCGTTGCATCGTGCGAGCCCGACCCGAAGCTGCTGCTGGTCTCGCCCTTGAACGACGACGACATCTCCGGGTCGTCGTCGTCCTCCTCCTTGTCGTCGTCGTCGAGGCCCGTCTTGGCGTAAAAAGAAAACGTGTCGGGACCTTCTGGGTCCATAAACTGCCCGTTGGCTGCAATCATCGACGGCGCCACCACCGTCGCCGACCGCATCGGGCTCAGCGTCGGCGACGGGTGGTTCTGCCCCAGCAGTCGCGGACGGTACCCATAGCTGTCCTGCGAGATCGAGCGGCCCATCAGCGGTGCGGCAAACGTCGTCATGGACGAAGGCGGCGTCGACGGTGCCGCCGTGCTGATCTGGCTCATGTATGCCGACGACGGCCGCTGTGCTCCCATTGGGCTCTTCATGCGCGCCAGCGAAGTCGCGGAGCCTGCGCGCATCATTTGTTGCCGCGGGATGGGGCTGCGTTCGAGTGGCATCGTAGACTGGCGTGCCAATCCGGGCATGGTGGGTACTGACGGCATCGTAGACTGCCGTACTAATCCAGGCTTGCTGGGTGCCGCAGGGCCAACCGACTGGCGCACGGGCCCGGGCATGTCGGGTGTCGAGGTGCTAACGACCACCTTGGCGGGCGCGGGCGACGGCTCAACCCGAGCGGGCAATTCCGATACCGAGCTCACTGCAGCATCCACCGGAGCACCTGTAGCCACAGATGCTATGGTCGATCCAGACATGGACGAGATGACCGTGGACTCTGAGGCCTGCGAAAGTGTTCTCTCCATCGGACTGGCAAAGTAGGGGCGTATCGGCTGCTTTCCGGCCGCCTTGTCCGACCGCTGTGCAGGTGTCTGGACAGAGCCTTGCTGCGGCTGCGCTTGATCGATTGGCGACACCAGTGCAGACAGGTCATCTATTTCAACCGCACCAGGCATCGCTTCGTCTTCTTCCGTAATCTCCGGGGCCAGCGTGCGGCGTGTCGGGTGAGACGTTGCTGCTGCTCCTCGCGCGCCGGGGCCCTCTGACCCGACCGACGAGTGCGAGCCTTGGGAGCTATGCGACACCCCCCGGCGAGCCATGAGCGGTCGTTTCTTGGCGGCACCCGCCGCGCTCACAACAAACTTTTTCTTTGCTGGCTTTGCCTTGACGGTCTTTCGGGGCTCTGGTTTCGAGGCTGGGGCTGCTTTGCTGCTGCTGCTGGCGGCGGACGACGACGCCTCGCCGCGGCTGGGCTGGACTTTGCGTGTGTCTGTGCTTTTGCTGGCACTGCCAGCGCTGGCGGTTGTGGCATCGTCAATGCTGGCGACGGAGCTGTTCTCTGGAAGACGCGGTCGGTTGGCGTCTTCCGTTCCTTGGCTGGAGGTCTCCAATGGCGGGTCGACATGTGGTGTTGGACGGGCTGTTGGCGACGGCTGCGGCTGTTCCTGGATTGATTGTGTCGGCGGTGCGTCACTCACTGGAACGTGTTTTCGTTCGGGCTCCATGTCTTTCGAGCTCTTGACCTCGTCTGCGGCCTGTGATGTGCCAGTGTCAGCTTTTCTAGAACGGACAGGTGAGAAATTGGGAATCTGCGAAACGTTAGTGTCGCCCTATATATACCATTGCACAATGAAGCTCACCGTCGGGCCATCGTATCGCGTAGCAGGTGTTTGCAAAGGAACAAAGGTCGGGCCTGTTGATATCTCCTTGTACAGCCTCGCTACTGTCTTGCCACTGAGGGTGCGGCGCTGGCTGCCCCAGACATGCCACCAAAAGTTCTCCAGTCGATTTGCAGTCGGGTGAAAGAGCTTCTTGTGGGTGACGGTATAGACTGCGCTGTCAGCAACACTGCCCCGAGTCCGTAGTCGCCTCAGCTTTGAAGAAAAACATACCACGCCAGTATTTATGCAGCTTCTCCGGAGGAATGGTCTCAAAGCCCGCGACTTCGCGGTAGACCTCAGCCGTGTTCTCAACAATGCCAGTAGGGAGGATGGGTAGAGGCTGTTCCACGACAACGCGGGCACTGCTTTCGGGACGATTGCCTTGGGCAGCACTCATTCTGCCACTCGAACCTGGCCGTGCTGTCATTCTGGCTGCCAACGAAGACAAGGCACTGCCTGGTCAAGCAGAAGACGATGGGTGGACCTTGCTCATGAGATCATGACTCGACGATGGCCGTTTTCCGGTATTGCCGATATTGTTTAAAAAGACACAAAACATGCACTGATTCCACATACCACTTTGTCGAGGTGGACCGTGGCAAACGAAAAATAAGCGGCTCGAACGGCTCGAAATAAGGGGTTTGGCGGAAGAGCAAACAAAGACCAGCGGGACCGCGCTGTGAAGAGAAGACGCCAGGTTGTACTGAGTACTGAGTAGTGAACTGGGCAAGGGAGGGGAAAGACGCAGGCGCAAAGCAAAGCAAAGCCTGTTCCACGGCAAACCGCAGGCGGAGCGGTGTGAATGGGTTAGATTGCACACGACGGTGGTTTTCTTTGTGATTATTGGATCGGGGGCGACGCAGGGTTTCTGTAAGCGGTTGAACGCCAAGTCTCGTGGCCGTGAAAATAGAGGGAGGATATACGGAGTATGGCAAGCGACTAGTCTTTCAGCTCAGTAGATTGTTTCGTGGGACGGTGAGGTGCGGTGACATGGAGGTCAGGGCAGGGCCCGGGCGTTGATACTGATATGCATAGGTATTAATAGGGTGCCGAAAGGGGAAGTATGGAGTGATGGAAGCGGTTTGCCGGGGGGCAGAAATGAGGATAAAGCATGTGAAAGCAAAGGTTGAAGTACTGTGTAATAAGAGACAGAAAAAGACGAAAGACGAAAAAGACAAAGACAATAAAAGACAGGAGAATGGAAAAAGGCTGAAAATGAAAAAGACAGAATAAAAAAGACAGAATAAAAACAGAGAAAAAGTGCTAGGGACGGCGGAGCTTCAAGCTGCACAGAGCTTATGACAGATGGTCCCACAGAAGCTCATATGGAGAAGTCTATATGGGGAAATTAAGGTGATGAAAGGGGGCGATCGTTGGGCAGCAGCAGAGACGAGAGGAGGATGATGCGGCGACGTTGAACAAGGTCACGAGCACGGACACATGCCAGGTGAGGCAGATGGATCAGAAGGAATGCGGTGCTGCGGGAGGGGAGGAGGGAGAGGCTGATGCTTGTCTGCATGCGACGGTTCACAAAAATGTGGCTCAGTGGGGTGAAGTCGTAAGGGTCGATGCGAGGCACGAGGTTGCGGGGGCTCTGCAGTACTCAGTATGAGTACGGTACTCGTCCGGCGTACGGCGTACGCAGTTCTCAGTACTGAGTGAAGAATGTGGGGGACAGCAATGCAGAAAGCAGGCAAAGCAAGAAAAAAAAGGCAGAACAGGCAAAAACAGGCAAAAAACAACAATGCAGGCAAAAGCCACCGCGGAAGAAAGCGAAACAGACAAGGGAGGCGGAGAGAGAGGAGACGGGCAAAACGGCGAGACTGTGAGACAAGCGAAACAAGGCGAAACAGGAAAGCATACGTACAGACGGAATGATGACGAGCTTGGGTGAGTCGAGTCGAGCCGAGCTTGAGCTTGAGGTGCTTGTTTCTGAAGCTCCAAGAGAGAGAAGAAAAGTCGATAAAGCTGTATTTTTGTAGAGTTTGATCACCTATTCGGATTGCTGCAATGTGGCGTCTGGTGTACGAGTACGACTGTCTGCGCAGCCGAAAGAAAAGGGAGAAAGGGGATCTGAATACTCGTAAAATGCGTAGCGATGTTGTAGTTGGGCAGAAAGACAAAGTGAGGTTATCCCCAAGACCCCAGGCAGAAAGAGGCAAAGAGGCAAAGGGGGGGCCGAGATGACGGGACGGGGGGGCCGAGCTGGAAAGGGAGCAAAGTGGAAGTATAAAAAGGAAGGCGGCAGCGGCAGCGGCAGCGGCAGCGACAACTACAGCGACAGGATGCAACAGGAAGGAACGCGGGAGGCTTCGCGCAAAAGGAAAGAGCCAGAGGGGGAGAGAAAGAGCCAGAGGGGAGGAGAGATAGAGTGACGACGGGTGGGAAGGCGCAATGCGCGTGTAAGCGACAAAGAGGGAAGGAGCGACGAGGATGCGGTCAGACGACGACGACAGGCGACCGACCCCCAATGCCTTGTCAATGTTTGCAGTTGGGGAACATGATTTTGGTGTCCTCAGTATGAGCACGAATGGAAAGCACCTAGAGGAGCCTTTTCTCCTCTTTCCGGTTTCTCCTCTTTCCAGAAAACAATAAAAAATAAAACAGCAAAGCACACGACATATTTCGTACAGGCGACACGTGACTACTCCGTACAGCACACACACAAACAAGAGTTGGCGATATTGACGTCGACGTGGACGGCAACGAACAAATCGGCCAGAACTCGGGGAATTGTGCGAATGAACAACCAGGGCTAGGGTGCGGCTCCCCTTCCCAACTTACGTACGGAGTACTGCAAAAAACCAAGCGGTCAAGTGATTGCTGGCGTGGGGGGTCGGCGGATATATATCACGGATCCTCGGTTATGGCGAGAGTTTTGCTGTGCGGTGTTCAGTGTGTATATTGTAGATCACTCTAGGTCCCGCCAGAAACGAACAGAAATGGTAATTCCTAGGAATTGACAGAAGAGGAAGAAAGAGAGAGAGAGAGAGAGAGAGAAAGAGAGAAAGAGAGAGAGAGAGAAAGGCGGAAATGAAGGGAGAGAAAGAAAGAGAAGCCAGACAGTCAGATAGACACACAGACAGATAAAATACAGACAACAGACAACAGACAACAGACACAGACACAGACACAGACAGCCAACAACCTACAACGCAACGTCCTGGAACGAGTTGCCGTCGCCCGACGCTGCCGGCTTGTCCAGGCTGCGGTCGGCCTGGTCCGTCTTCTCCTCGTCGTGGCCGTCGTCGTCTTCTTCCTCGTCGCTGTCGTCTTGTTTTGCTGTTTGCTCGTCTGCTGCTGCTCGTGCTGCTGCCGCCGTCTCGTCCTTTGGCCGTAGCGCCACCTTTTGCTCGGGGCCGGCCTGGCCGCCCAAAAACACTTTCTGCTCGACCTCGTCGCGCGTCTCCTTGTCTTGACTCGGCTTGGCCTCCTTGGCCTCCTTGTCTTGGCTCTTATCTCCTTCCGGCGCCTGCGGCAGCTCCTTGTCCTTGTGCTGAGGTTGGGCCGCCGGGGCCGGTGCCGGTGCAGCCGGCTCGTGGTGGTCGCTGGGCCCGACGGGCGGCCGCACGGCGTCCAAATAAAACTTGGTGACGCCCAGGATGCGGCCGCTCTTCTCGCAGGCCTCGACCCACTCGGGCCGCACAACGGGGATGTTGAGCTCGACGGCCTTTTCCCAGGCGGGGCCGCGGCCCTCGGTCGTGACAAAGTGCGTCGTGTCGATGCGCACGCTGCCCGGCTCGGTGACGAGCTTGGCGCCGATGCGCTCGACGGCGGCCGTCAGGCGCTCGCGCGCGGCCGCCGGCAGGATGCCCGTGGTGATGGTGACGCCGCTGAGGTCGGTCATCTTGTGGGTGCGCACGGTGATTTTCTCGCTCGACAGGGTGCCGGCGCTCGTGCGCAGCACGAGGTGGAAACTGTAGTCGGTGTCGACGGCGAGACCGGAAATCTTTGTAGAGTACATTTGCAGCGGCCGCGGGATGTTGCCGGCCTTTTGGCCGTTGCGGAAGAGCGACAGGCTGATGAGGTCGGCCGTGGCCAGCTGGATGGGGTCCCACTCGAGCACGATGCTGGTCTGGGTGGCGTTGCGGCAGCGCAGGATGGGCGTGGCGGGCGGCGTGACACCAAACGTCTCGTAGATGCGGTTCTGCAGGGCGGCGAAGTTGTCCTTGGCGGCCTGCTCCGACGTGCGGTTGTGCGAGACGGCAATGTCGACAATGGAGCCCGACGAGATGTTGGGCGGCAGCAGGATGGACGGGAACTCGATCTGGCGGGGTTAGGGTGTGTGTGGTGTATCAGAGAAAAGTTGGACGTACCAGTCGCTTGTCCTGGGTCAGGAGGACGGTCACGCCCGCGTCGACCTTGCCGACGGTCAGCGAGACGAGCATGGCTGGTGGTGGTGGTGGTGGCTGAAGCTGGTGGTGTTAGAGCTGATGGAGTTGGAGCTGGAGCTGGGTAAAGCCGACAAAGGTCAAGGCCGGCGACAGTCAGTCAGTCAGTCGGTAAAAACTCGTCGATTCAATCGTGTGCGCAGGCGCGATGCAGCGGCAGTGGTGCAGATCGGGCAGATGCAGGTGGTGATGCGATGCGCGGCGACGTGATGGATGCAGAGTGAAGACGTTGCTCAAAGCGGAATAGCAAGGGGTGGCAGCGGCCCGCTTATGGTAGTGTATTTGATGTAGTGTATTTAGTGATTTTACTGGCGGCTACTACCCTATTAACACCGTCAACTATCAACAGCTACAACAGCTATCAACAGCTACAACAGCTATCAACAGCTATCACAGCTACCATCACCTTCGCTGCGGCATCCGCTTCGTCGGCCGCGGCCCCAGCGCCGGCCCGTCGTACGTCACGACGCCGTCCACCACGCGGCCCTTGCCGCCCAGCTCCGCCTCCACGCCCGCCAGCAGGACCGTCATGTACGTGACCAGGTCGTCGTACTCGGCCTCGAGCACGCGCTGCAGCACGGCGTCGATGCGCACGCTGCCAAAGAGGTGGGAATATCTGGTATCGCCCTCTCCCTCCCTCTCTGCCAGGCGCCACCCCGCCGCACTGTACCCGCGCCGCGCCAGCGCCGTCTTGAACGCGTGCTGCACCTTGGCGTGCGTCTTGCTGCGCACGACGTTTTTGATCGTCGCCAGGTCCGCGCCGCCCGCATTGTCGTTGGCAATCAGCGCCACGTACCACCACAGCGGGTCGGTGCGGTTCTTGTTGGCGTACCAGCGGCGCACCACCTCGGACAGGCAGTGCGGCAGGGCCGTTGCTGCCGCGTCGGCGGCCGCATATCCCGAGCCGTGGTGGCCGTGGTGGCCGTGGTGGCCGGGGTTGATCCGGCTCGCAATGACCTCGTCGCCCTCGCCCAAAAACTTGACCGAGTACGGGTGCAGCACGTGCGTGTCGCAGACGCGCAGCTTGACGCCCATGCGCTTGGGGCCGCCCAGGGCACGCACAACTTCGGCGTCGGCCTCAGCGTCGGCGTCTCCTGTCGCTGTAGCTGTTGCTGCCGCCTTTGGCGGCCGAAACGACGCGCCGCCGAGCTGCCACGGCGCCACAACGCCCGGCCCAATCTCGGTGTAGTCCGTCTCGGTATCAGGCAGTCGTGGCACGCCCAGCGAGAGCTCACCCATATCTATATCATCATCGTAAAAACGGCCGCGCATCCCGTTGATCATGACAATGTTGTTGGCGAGCAGGCGCGGCGTCATGTGCGGCCGGCGCGCCTGCTTGGCCTGTGCGGCCGTGCGCGGCTTGGGCCACGGCGGGTCGGGCGGGCCCGGCTGGGGTCGGTGTTCGCGGCGCCGGTGTCGGCGTGGCTTGGCTGGGTCATCGGAGGGGGGTGTATCTGTCGTATCTGTCGAAGCTGTCGAGGCCGGCGATTCCGCTGTAGACAACCGCCGGAAGCAGCTGGCGCAGATGCGCATAGGCTGGCCCTTTACGGGCAATCGAGTAATGAGCATCGTGGGTGTGGGCTGTCGTTGTTCGGATCCAATTGCAGCTCGCGCTGTGGCGGCTGGTTGTCGCGGGGAGAAGTGGTGCTGTTGGTGAAGCTATTAAAGTCAGAATTCATGCTTACTAATCACGACTTTTGCACTTCAGGAGCATCCAGTTCACTATCACAAACATCAATCTTCAAAACCCGGCTGCAGCAGACTTTTCTCTATTGAAATACAAAAACCAATACAATACCGCCCAGTAACAGTTTTGGAAAAGAAAAAGAAAAAGAATAGAAACAGCCGCAACAAAGGATACTACTTGCTACTCTGCATCGCTCGCTCGCTTATCCGCTCCCTATCCGCCCCTTTCCCTCTTTCCAACCCAACTCACCGTCGTCGCACACCTATGTCGTCTTCTCTTTGCCGTGCATCACCTTGACGCGCGCGCGCGTCGTCAGGCAGCGCTTCGGACGCGGCGCAGGGGCCATCTAGTCCCAGTCATCGCCGTCGTCTTCGTCGTCTGTGGGTGTTAGTAGAACGTAACAAAAATAAAAAAGAGACTGGAAAAAAACCTACCACTCTTGCTGACTTTCTCCTTGCGCTTCTGCAGCGCCGCCATCAGCGCCAGCGAGCCCGCCACATTGCCGCCGCCCGCTGCCGCCGCCGGCGCCGCCGCAGCCGAGCCGCCCACCATGGCCTCGCTGCGGTCGCGGATCTGGCTGCGGTCCACCTTTTTCAGCGCCCGGATGCCGCCCGCGCTCTGGATGCTCGCCAGCACCGCCGACTTTTCGGTGCTAGCAGCAGGCAGCGGCAGGCTCGGGCCGCCGCCGCCGCCTGCCGGTGGTGGCGGCGGTGGTGGCGGTGGCGGAGGCGCACCACCCATGCTCGGAGGCGGAGGCGGAGGTGGCGGCGGTGGCGGCGCACCACCCATGCTCATACTCGGAGGAGGAGGTGGAGGTGGAGGTGGCGGCGGCGCACCACCCATGCTCATGCTCGGCGGCGGTGGCGGTGGAGGCGGTGCGGGCGGCGCAAAGCTCGGCGTGCTCGCAGCTGCCGGTGCTGGTGCCGGTGGCGGCGGAGGCGGCGGTGGTGCCGCTGAGAGCATAGATTTCCGCGTCGGCGGCGGCGGCGGTCCGCTCGCAGGGATCCGTGGCGGCGGAGGCGGGGCCGCTGGTGCTGCTGCGTCGCGCGACGGAAGAGCGGGCACGGCACGGCTGGCCGGTGGCGGCGGAACCGCACGCGGTGGCGGCACGCCGAACCGCCGACCGCCGCCCGCACTGCTGTCGTCGTTGCTGCCGTCGTCGACTGCGGTCTTGGGCGGCCGTGGCGGCGGCGGCGGGCCGGGCACGCCGGGGCTGGGCGCGGCCGGCACGGCCCGCGGTGCCGGCGACTGTTGATGCGCATACTTACCGGCATCGGGCAGCGCCGGCGGCACGGCGAACCGCGGCCGTGGCGGCGACGCTTCGCGCACAGGCTCGGCGGCATCCGACTTGTTTCCCCCCTGTCGCCGTGGTGCGGGCGGCGCGGGCGGCGGGCCTCCGCGCTTTGATGTCGATGAGGACGAGGCCGGAGGCGGAGGAGGCGGTGGCGGTGCCCGCATGCCCGGCGTGCCCGACGCTGCAAACGCGGCTGTGGCGGCGGCAACGGCTGCCGGGGCGGCTGCTGCTGCGGGCGGCGGTGGTGGCGGCGGCGGCGGACCAGGAGTGGCTGCAGGTGCTGCGGCTACCGGCGGCTGATCCCGGAGAAACTCGACGATAAAGTCTTGGTTTTCGCGGATAAACTCGTCGGTCAGGCCCTTTTGCCGCAGGTCGTCGCCAAAGTTTTCGCGCCAGTTGGGGTCAAAGGCGTCGAGCGTCGCAAAGTCGGACGACGGCGGCGTCGGGCCGCGCATTCCGGCTCCGCCACTAGGCGTCCGACTGTGGCCGTGGCCGTGGCCGCCGTAGGCATGCGGTGAGTCGGGCGGCGTCGGCGCGTTTGTCGCATGCTTGTGTCCGCTAAAGATGCCGCCAAGCAGCGAGTGTTTATGACCACCACCACCACCACCATTTCCGTTACTCATGGCCGCCGACCCGCCAAAGGGCGTCGCCCGCGTCGCTTTGCTGGCATTCTTTTCGCGGTCGTCCATTTTCTTTTTAAACTGCTTGGCTTCTTTTTCGTCGGCAAAGCTCAGCCCGGCCAGGCAGTCCTCGAGCTCAAACGAGTGGAAAAAGACGCGGTCCTGGTTGTAGTTCCACGTGTCGTAAATCTCCTGGTCCCAGATGACGCCGCGGCCCGCGGGCGAAATGTCCACCATCTTGACCCAAAAGGTGTTGCCGACGAGGTCGTTGCACAGCACCACGGCGCCCTGCAGGCCCGTGTACGTCCATTTGTTGCGCTCCGGGTAGGCTACGTACAGCTTGGCCACGCCGACCGCCTGGATCTTGTTGCTCTGCTTGGGCACAAAGCGCTTGACCGTCTCCTTGTCGGCGTCGCTCAGGATGGACGGCATCGTGAGTGATGATGTATGTGGTCGTGTGCCGATCGGGCGTACTACAGCCGGGGGGGGGGGGGGGTGCAGTTCCGATGGCGCGAGCTTTTGCTGGCTAAACTAAAAGTCGAATAGGTTGTACTCTCTCCGGTCCGGTCGTTGGACGGAGGTGTTGGGCGGGGGTGTCGGAGAGAGTAAGATGTTGGAGGGTGTTGTCGGAAATCGACGATGAGGTTGGATGAGAGAAGACGTTAGACCGCCGACGACGTAAGAAGAAGGAGGGATGTGGATCAGCCAATCAGCGCCAGGTGGGGAGGGAGCTACCATGTGTTGAATTAGATTGGATTTATCGTGCTTATTCAGCGGGCCGTCACTATTCACACCGTACACTACGAAGTACATGTTTTGTGCACGTTGACTGCTACTTTGTTTTGCAAAAAAAAAAAGCGCTTTTATTTCATAACATTAAGATAGTAGCATGAGGATATTAAGGCGTAAAATGACGTAAAAAGGAAAAAAGGTAAAAAGGAAAAAAGGAAAAAGAAACAAGAGTGGCGACATGGGAATAAGTAGAATGGGACGGAGATTAGCGAGTAGAGGAAGTGAGAAACATTAGATCAGTGAGAGTGAGCAGTGGGAGTGAGAGTAGTGGGAGAGCAGCGGGAGAGTAGTGGGAGAGCAGCGGGAGAGCAGCGGGAGAGCAGTGGGAGAGCAGTAAAAGGCAGCAGCGGAGTGAGAATAGAGCGATCACAGCTTAAACTTTTGCGACTCGCGCAGCCGCGAGCCGTACTTGTAGATAAGCATGGGCACGGGGATCATGGCCACGCTCAGAAAGCCAAGCAGCGAGTTGCCCCAGCCGAGACCCAGGCTGGCGTACATGCGCGGCCCGGCCAGCGGCAGCATGGCTCCGACCAGACTGCGCAGCACCGTGTTGGCGGCAATGGCCGACGCGGCGTACATGGGGTAGGCGTCGACGAGGTAGGTCGTGATGGGCAAGAAGAGGCCGATAATGCCAAAGCCAAAGGGAATCAGGCTCAGAATCGTGGCCGCCCAGTGCACGTGCTTCTCGGCGCACCAGCCGTACCAGAAAAAGGTAATGGGCAGGAAGCCGCCAAAGAAGATGGTCGTGGCCAGGCGCATCTCGGGCACAAACACGCCGTTGTTGGCCTTGGCCAGGCGGATGACGGTGCGGTCCGAGTACAGCGTGATCAGCAGCCAGCCAATGACGTTACCCAGCCCGAGTGCCAGGTACACGAGGCCCGTCAGGCCGACGTTGAAGCCGTACGTCTTTTGGAACACGTTGGGGATCGTCGTGAACAGCAGGTACAGCACGCCGTACACAAAGGCAATGTACACGGACAGCGAGAAGACCATGGGCGACAAGAACAACAGCTTCATCGGCCGCACCAGCCCCGTCTTGAGCAGCTGCATGGACGTCTGCTTGGGCTGGCCCACCTCGTAGCAGCTGACCAGGTCGTCGCGGCCCAGCTCCTTTTGCAGCCGCTTGACCTTGCGCTGCATCAGGATGCGGTGGCTGGTCTCCTTGTTGAAGACCTCGATAAGGATGGTCAGGAACGCGCCGGCGATCAGCACAATCCAAAAGTCCCAGCGCCAGCCAATGGTCTCGGCGATGAAGCCGCCAATGAGCGGGCCAATTGTTGGGCCTGGTTGCTGTTGTTAGTTGTTGTGTCACGGGAAAGTATCGTGAGATGGTGGACTATAACATAACATACCGAATAGAGGACCAAGAGCCCAGACGCCCATGGCCACGCCGCGGTCTTCGACACGGAAGATGTCACTGATCAAGCCGCCACCGAGGGTCTGAAGGTTAGTCTTTGTCTGCATGGAATAAAGAAGAGGAGAGACAAAAAACTTACAATACACCCTGCTCCGCCAACACCAGACATCAGCCGAAACACAATCAGCGCAGGCACATTCGGAGCCCGCGCACAGCCAATCTGCCAGCAGCAGAAAAACACATTCGCGCACGTCAGGACAATCTTGCGGCCGTATATCTCCGACAGCGGTGCCAGCAGCAGCGGGCCCAAGCTGTAGCCCATCAGGTAGATGCTGACCATGAGCGACGCCACCGGCACGTTGCTGTTGTGGAACTCGGCGTTGACGTGGCTGATACCCGGCGACAAAATCGACGACGCAAACGGCGTGATAAAGGTGATACCTGAAAGCAGGCCGGCGAGAAGCCACTTTTGCCGCGCGGGAAAATTGAGCGGCATCTCGGGGTCGTCCTGGCTCTCCCAGCCGACGATGCCCCGGTCCAGGTCCATGACGGGGATCAGCTCGGCACGCAGGCCTTCCTTCTTGGTCTTGGACGCCTTGCTGCCGTGCGTGAACACGCGCGAGATCTTGCTCCGGACACTACCGCGCGTCTCGATGCGCTGAATAGCCTCGACGTCGGGGGCCTGGGGTGTTTGTTAGATTAAAAATTCACAAACACTTTTACTCAATAATAGAAAGAAAAGAAGAAAAAAAAAACTCACCATAGCCAGCTCAACATCTAGGTCATGCCCTGGACCCAAAGCCTCGCCCGCATCGTGGTCAATGTCGGGCGACCCATGGTCCTGGCTCTTAACACGGGCCAGCCGACTGCTGTAGTCGGCCGAGCGCGTGTCGTCGTCGTCGTCGTCCGTCTCCGTCTGGCCCTCGGTGTGGTCCTCGGACTGGGCTGCCGCACCGCTGCTCTCGAGCACTTCCTCCTTGTCGTGTGACTTGGCAGAGTCCGCCGACCCAGTGCCGGGCCGCGACGGCTGGCCGCCGTCCTGGTGGTGAAGATCCTTTTCATCCATGGTCATTGTGAGAGAATGATGAGGTGGGATTTTTGCCAACAGAGGGCGAGGGGTAAACTGCTGTCGTGAGTTAAAAATATACTTTGTCCAGAGTAGATAAGAAAGAAAACGAAACAGCAAGAAAAAAAAGAGACAGACAAGACAGACAAGACAGACAAGACAGACAGACGGGGAGGAAAGAGGAAAAAGGAAAAAAAAGGAAAAACCCTCCCTTTTTACCGTTTGTTTATCGGGAATAACCCTATTAGCCTAGTGGCCACAGCGCCCGCCGCCCGCCCCACTGCGGGTATAACGGGCAGGGCTTCGTTGTGATATTCGCCCAGCTTGTACTCGTACTCCGTACTCGTAGCTGGGTTCAGGGGGGTCCTAGCGCTGCGCGTCGCCCCGAAAGGCCAGCTGCTTTCAGTCTTTCAGTGGACTTTCAAAAGTTGGCCGGCCGACCGGCACTCCCGACAGCGCGATCGGGGGCCGGCGACTGCGATAAACGACGATAATCACGACTGTTGATTTCATATAGGCAACGGCGCACACGGCGGCGACAACGAAAACACGCAGCCATTGATTTTGCATACCGTTTTTCGACGACATTCTGCATCGCGATTTCTCGCAGGGCGCATGACGCCACCCCCCCGTCACCCATGCATATACTCGTATGAACCTGCACCATGCACATGCTCCGTCCGTACAAACGCAAAATCCGCGGACTGCTAATCCGCGGAGGGAAGAGTACGAGTAAAGTACGAGTAAGACCGGGCATTCAATTTCCGGGGTGTGCAAGCCACACACGCACACACGCACACACACACACACACGGTCAGGCATCAAAAAACAAAGAGCTGCACTAGCGCAAAGCGGGCTGCCATGGTTTGCCGTTGTCTTGTCTTTGTGACAACCCGATCGTGCAGGTGTGCATCGCCGGCTTTGCCAAGGTTACGTCGCGGCGGCATTGAGGTCTTGGGTTTTGGGTTAGTGGTTGGGGGGGGGGAGGGCTTTTCCGAGCGGTGACGCCTGTCGCGTCAGTTTTGCGTTTTTGACACCGCTTATTAAGACAGACACGTAAAAAAAAGCCCATCGGTTTCAGTCGGAAGATCTTGCATACGAGTACTTGTACACCGTAGTCTAAATTAGCTATCCGAAAGGCCGAAAGGGAATGGTCGCCGAATGTCAAGGAAAGTGCGACCCGATATCGTAGTCACGAGATGGCACGATGGTGGGGTTCTTTACACCGCATTCGGTACAAACTTGCTAGAATCTTCGAGTAGTCGTAAGCGCAGATGATGTTTATATTCTATTCATGATATGTACTGAGTAGCGTACGACAATTGATACAAATAGATCATGCTCAGTTGTCCTTGTTCAACTCCTTGGCGCGCGCAAGGCGCTCCTCCTTGGTGCCCTCCTGCGGCACGTTGATGTTGTTCATCAGCGCCGGGCCCGGCGCGGCCGAGTGTGCCGAGAACTTGTTCTTGGCGTCCTCGAAAAGGCCGTGCTCATGCTGCGGAGCGTCGGGCTGGGCTTGTCAGACGGGGGGTCCAGTTCAGAGCAACGTGGAAGAACGGGATAAAAGGGGGCACGAGCGTCCGGGGGGGGGGGGGGGAGGGTCGACATACCTTGGACGGGTCCTCCACCTGGGTGGACAGCTTGTTTTCGGGGATCGACTGGCTTGTGTTGGACATTGTGGATTGCGGTGGAATATCGTGAAGAGTTGTGCTGAATTGAATTGAATCGTGTTTGCAGATGGATGATGAACGATGGACGAGTTCGGAATCTTCTTTTTTATAGGACACAATGGTGATGCCTAATCCAGAGGCAGCCTTTATGCAGGGAGCAGCCGAGACTCGTACGTAACCAATGACGTCGGGCGGCAGGTGCGTGACTGTCGGCAGGTTGGCAGGTTGGCAGGCTCCGCTTAGCACGTGATACGAGTTTGGGCATCGGCAGTTGTAGCATTTCGCAACGTCAGCTTCATCTTCGTAGAAAACTATGGAAACAGTTTTGACAATGGAAGATTGGAAATGTAATAAGGGCAGAGAGCTGTAAGAAAGGTGAGACAGAACTGCCAATTATTGAGATAGGTGATGAAAAAAGTCTTGAAGGACAATAGAAACTCAGAACAAATTATTCAAAAATGAATCAATTCGAAACAGCAAAAATAAATAAAAACAAAAAAGCACGACTACAAGTAAACTCATAGAGAATGACAAAAAATCAGACAATCTAATAGCAGCTCCTCGTTTCGATCAAGGGACCTCCGGGTTATGAGCCCGGCGCGCTTCCACTGCGCCAAGCAGCTTGTCGTCTGTGACTTGATGTCCGGTCAGCCTCACCTCGGCTCATGTGCTTTTGCGAAAGTGGTGTCGAAGAATAGTCGTGACTACGATACACCACAGTCAATTCATATCATACACCCCAACATGATGGTATTCTGTACTGTCAATCGTGATCTCATAACCAAAACGCCTGCCAAAAAGGGTGCATGAGTCAGCGCCACCTTACTAAGCAAATATAAGTGGATCAATGCGGCTGCTGCCTCACCTCATGCAATCTCACATCGTCACGCATCTCAGCCTCGTCAGCGTGACATACCAAACGACATCCCGAAATGCCAACTATACTTGGCACCCGGCATGTCGTCGTCTTCGAGCGCGCCGCAGCCGGTGAAGCTGTCGCTGCCTCTGGTATGTCCTTCGATAACTTTCTTGTCTGAACAGCAGCTGACCACCACCAGGAATACCAGCAAACCCTCTTCCAAGAACTGCGCGCCGAGGATGAGCTGGTGGTGCTGGCGCGCGGGCTCGGGCTCATGCGGCTCGTGACTAATCTGCTGCACTCGTACGACGCGGCAGGCAACAACCTGGTGCTGGTGGTCAACGCGGACGAGCGCGAAAACGGCTGGATCGGCGAGGCCCTGGCGGAGCATGCCGCCATTAGCATGGCGACTCGTGCACGGGGACTGACGGTGGTCAACACGGATTTCACGACGGTGGGCGCGCGCGAGAAAATGTATGCGGCAGGCGGCCTGTTTAGCATCACGTCGCGCATCCTGGTGGTGGACCTGCTGACGAGCCTGCTGAAACCCGAGACGGTGACGGGCGTCGTGGTGCTGCACGCGGAGCGCGTGGTGGCGACGTCGCTCGAGGCATTCATCCTGCGCATCTACCGGCAAAAGAATAAGGTCGGGTTTCTCAAAGCGTTTAGCGACAACCCAGAGTCGTTCGCGACGGGGTTTGCACCGCTGGCGACCATGATGCGCAACCTGTTCTTACGCAAGGCGTCGCTGTGGCCGCGGTTCCACGTCAGCGTGGCGACGGCGCTCGAGGGCAAGAAGCGTGCCGAGGTGGTCGAGTTTGAGGTGCCCATGACGGAGCACATGCGGGCCATCCAAAACGCCATTCTCGAGTGCGTCGAGGTCAACATCCAGGAGCTCAAGCGGACCAACTCGGGCCTGCTGGACATGGAGGACTGGAACCTGGACAGCGCGCTTCTCAAAAACTTTGACGTCATGGTGCGGCGGCAGCTGGACCCCAACTGGCACCGCATCAGCCCCAAAACCAAGCAGATTGTTGGCGACCTGACGGTGCTGCGCGGGCTGCTTCAGGCGATTGTGGCGTGCGACGCCGTGTCGTTCCTGCAGCGGCTCGACACGATCCTGGCAGCCCATGCGCCGCCGCCCGGGTCGACGCGCCACACGCAGTCGCCGTGGCTCTTTCTCGACGCGGCGCAGACCATTTTCGACACGGCCAAGCGGCGCGTATACACGGGCAAGCACGACTTTGCGCGGGCCGACGACGACGACGACCACGCAGCCGTCAACGCAGCCGTCAACGCAGCAGGCAGCAGCAACAGAAGCAGCAGAAGCACCCTGCGGCCGGTGCTCGAGGAGCAGCCCAAGTGGAGCGTGCTGGCCGACATTCTCGAGGAGATTGACCGCGACCTGTACCTGGAGACGCAGCCGCGCGACGACAGCAACGGCACGATCCTCATCATGTGCGGCGACGTCGACACGTGCCGGCAGCTGCGGGATTTCTTGCAGGTTATGCACATGCGCGCGCGCACCGAGAAGGACAAACGCGTCGAGGAGTTTTTCGACGCCGACGAGGACCGGCCGTCGGGCGCGTTCATGATGCGGCGCAAGCTGCGCAACTACTTGCGGTGGAAGCGCGAGTTTGCACACGTCAACGCGACGCTGTTTGCCGAGAACCAGCGCGCCCTCAGCGGTGCCGTCGACCCGCGCACGGGCCGGCCGGCCAACGCGATGCGCAACGGCGTGCCGGCCAACAAGCGGCGGCGGATCCGCGGCGGCGGCACGGGCATGGCGCAGGCGAACAATGCGTCGGCCATTGCGTCGGCGATTGTGGGCAGCAGCAGCGGTGGTGGTGGCAATAATGACAGCTACGGCGGACGGGCAGCCAACGGCAGCGTCGCGCAGTACTTTGAAAAGCCCAACGAGGTGGCCGAGCTCATGGCCGAGATGCAGGCAGCCGACGGCAGCACGACGACGACGATGACGACAGGTCCGTCCAGCAGCAACAACAATGCGGTCGTTGACAATGACGCAGAAATAGCCGCGGCACAGCAAAAGGCCGAGATCCTGGCGGCACTCAACGACCCGCTCGAGGACATGGACGACTACTACCAGCTGTACGAGATGCGCGACCTCGTCGTGGTGCACGCGTACGACGGCGACCAGGACGAGCACGTGCTGGAAGAGGTCAAGCCGCGCTACATTGTCATGTACGAGCCGGACGCGGCCTTTATCCGGCGCATCGAGGTGTACCGGTCGTCGCACAACGACCGCGGCGTGCGCACGTATTTCATGTACTACAGCGGGTCGGTCGAGGAGCAGACGTACCTGTCGGCGGTGCGTCGCGAGAAGGATGCGTTTACGAAGCTGATCCGCGAGCGTGCCGGCATGGCCGTGACGTTGACGGCGACGACGGCGGCCCACAGCAACATCTCGAATGCTGACGACCCCCAGGAGTCCTTTTTGCGGACGGTCAACACGCGCATTGCCGGTGGCGGACGGCTGGCAACAGCAACGGCACAGCAGCCCCGTGTCGTCGTCGACGTGCGCGAGTTCCGGTCGTCGCTGCCGTCGCTGCTGCACGCGCGCAACATGGCCGTCGTGCCGTGCATGCTGACGGTGGGCGACTATGTGCTGTCGGACACGATGTGCGTCGAGCGCAAGTCGGTCAGCGACCTGATCTCGTCGTTTCGCGACGGCCGCCTGTTTGCGCAGTGCGAGAGCATGTTCCAGCACTATGCGAGCCCGATGCTGCTGATTGAGTTTGACCAGAACAAGTCGTTTACGCTCGAGCCGTTTGCCGATTTGTCGTCGTCCTCTTCCTACTCGGCGTCCGCGTCCGCCGGCAACAACCCCAACGCCCCCGACTTGCAGAGCAAGATTGTGCTGCTGACGCTGGCGTTTCCCAAGCTGCGCATCCTGTGGGCGTCGTCGCCCTACGAGACGGCCGAGATCTTTGAGCGGCTCAAGTCGCAGGCGGCCGAGCCGGACCCCGTGGCGGCCGTGCGCGCGGGCCTGGACGCCAACGCGCGCGCCGACGACCAGCCCTTTAACATGGAGCCGCAGGAGATGCTGGCAGCCGTGCCCGGTGTGACGCCGCAAAATCTGCGCACGCTGGTGTTTGAGACGGAGAGCATTGCGGCGGTGGCGGCCATGGAGGAGGCGGACCTGCAGCCGATCGTGGGCGGCGAGTCGGCGCGGCTGATTAGCAAGTTTTTCAAGCGGGACATAATTGAGGAGTAGTTGCGGTGGTCATTTAAGAGTAGGATATATTTAAATTATTCAAATTTGTTTGCATTTATTTGAACAGATATAAATCAATACAGTCAAGTCAGACAAGACAAGTCGAATTGACCCAAAGCACGAGTAACTTATATAAATTTATCAGAGTAAATCAGAGTAGATTATATCAAAGTAAAGAGACGAGATAAATCATATCATATCAAATACTATAGAATGAAAACAACCAAAAGCAAAAACACATCAAAACCTGCTACTGCGCCTTCTTCTCCGACAGCCCTGACACGTCAGGAACGAGATGATCTGCAGGTTAGCATTCGTCTATTGTTGGAAGACTGGACTCGACTCACAATGTCAATGACGGCAACGACTCCATTGACAATCGCCATGATGATGCTCCCAATGGCGTTGACAACAGCCATGATGCAGGACCCAATGGCCTGGAAGACGCCGGTGATCTAGACAGTCAGCGGGAGTGTGCACAATAAATTCATGGGTATAACTTACACAAGACATAACAGCACCCATGTTGAAGATCGTATGGATTGTCGGGACTGGATTGTTGAAAGTTGACAATAGCTGAGAGAGCTGATGATTGGTGACGATTAACAAGAAAGAGGGACTACAATTTACACTTCCATCGAGCCAGCTATATATCTCTTTTTATTTTCATTTTTTTCTCTCTCTCTCTCAAACAACAGGTATCATGCAGTTTGCCATGACGCAGCCCGTTGCCAGGCAGCCTGTGCCTGGATGGGCGGTGTCGCGTGGAGGCTGGCAATAGGTGCCGCCCAGGCACGCTGACGTCATGGATGCCGTATTGGGACGAGTACAGCACGTCCGCAGCGGCAACCCTGTCGGTGCCCTTGGGGCCAATACGAGAAAGAGCCAGTCCAAACCGGTTGTCGACCTGCCGTACGAGTACTCTGTACTTTACGAGTATTCTTTGCTGCAGCGTGATGTCACTTTCATAAAAGATGATGAGTGAGATTGATTGATTGTATTATCGCGATTCAAGATTCGCAGGGTTTAGTTGAGAGTCTGTCGGATTCCATATAGTCTGTCGGAATGGCGATATAGTCTGTCGATTCCGACAATATAGTCGTCGGATCGCAATATAGTCAGGCTGCCTTGGAATTCAAGTTCATCAATAAATCAGTAATACTTCTTCCGCATCAGCGCCTCCCGCACCATGCCCAGCCGCCGCAGACGCTCGCGGCTCCGTGCATCCAGCGGCGCATTGGCCAGCCCCGCCATGGACGGCGTCGGCGGCAGCGCGGCAAACGCCTCGGCCGCACTCAGCGGACCGCCGCCACCACCGCTGCTGCTGCTGCTGCCGCCGAGGCCCCCCCAACCCGCACCGCCGCCGCCGCCGGCCACGTGCATGCCGACGCGGTTGATCTTGCGCAGCTTGACGAGCCCGTACCAGCACACGAGCAGCGAGAAGCCAAAGGACGCGCCGACGACGGCGCCAAAGCCCCAGTTGGTCTCCTCGATGAAATTCTCCAGGTTCATGCCGTAGAGACCCGCCAAAAAGGTGCCCATGGCCAGCCCGAGCGTGCCAATGCTAAACTTGAGGTCCAGCAGCATCAGGGCGTTGCGGTTGGCGTCGAGGATGGCGCGGATGATTTCCTCCGTGTTGCGGATGCTCGACACGAGGCTGCCGGCCTCCTGGGCGACCTCGTCGCAGATCTTGTGGTACGACTCGAGCAGCATCTCGACCTCGGTGTGGTCGTCCTCGCCGCGGTAGACGTCGTGTTTTTTCTCGGTCAGGTACATGGCGGCGAGGTCGTCGTCGGCCTCGAGCAGCTCCTCGATGGCGTCGCGCACCAGCTTGGCCTTTTGCTCAAACGTGCTGACGCGCTTGGACAGCACCAGCAGCACGCGCAGCTTGTCGCGCGTAATGTCCTGCTCGAGGTCGTTCAAGATGCGAATCACCGGCTCGCTGACCGTGTCGAAATCCGCCTCCAGCTCCGACGTCACCGACAGCAGCACGGCCTCGAGCGCGCGGAACTCGTACGGCAGGCCGCCCCCGATGGTTGTGGCCGCTGCTGCGCCCGACTTTTGCTGCTGCTGCTGCTGCTGCTGCTGCTGCAGCCGGCCCTGCAGGTCGTACATGAACGCCGACTGCGGGTACGACGTCTTGCTCCCGTACACGTCAAACAGCAGCACGCGGTCCGCCTTGATCAGCACTTTGAGATGCAGCAGGTTCAGCAGGATCGCGGCCGGCCGCACCAAAATGTGCGGCAGGTTGGACGAGTCAATCTTGCGCAGGTCGCGCGGCAGCAGGCCGTACTTGGCAATCAGCTCCGTCTTTTTGAACTCGCCGTCCACCAGAATCACCTCGCCGTTCTCGTCCACCTCGGTGCACCGCAGCCGCGGCTCCAGCGCTGCCTTGGCCGTCTGCAGCCGCCGCGCATTGAACATGACCGACGCAAACTCGGCGCCCGCCGCGTGGTCCGGCAGGTCGCCCGGCAGCAGCGATGTCCGCCGGCGGTGTCCGTCACCACTGCCACTGCCACTGCCACTGCCACTGCCACCGCGTGGCCAGCCAAACAGCTTGCCGTACCATGTCGACGCTGCTGCCGGGCCCTTGCCTCCTCCTCCTGCACGCCGGGACCGCTTGTCGGGACCTCCTTTTCGCCAGAGCAGGTTTCGTGATGATGTCTGCGCATGTGCCTGTGCCTGTGCCTGTGCCTGCGCATGCGTCTGCGCCTGTGTCTGCAACTGCGACTGTGTGTGGAGGCCGCAGGACCGCCATCGATTCGTGCGGCATGGCGTCACGGTCGGCCGGCCATCTGTCGCAAACACGCGCTCGGACTGGTGCCGTAGGAACCGCAGCAGCCCGGCCGACGGCGCCGGCTGTACTAGTCGTTTGGGGACCATCTCTTTTCTCGCATAAAGGTGTGTCGTCGGATGCGCACACGCGCTGTTTGCTCTCTGTGACGTTGTCGAAAGAAGGCGGCCTGTCCCCGCCTAAATTTTGTCGGATTGGTCCACTATTGTCAAGAGCACAGCTTTGTCAGCTGGCAGCAGCTGACAGACGTCCAATATTAATGTGGGTCATCTCATCATCGAGGAACTTTCAAAGCATCGCCACATTCATTGTTGTTACTTACAAAGGTGCACACTATGTTGGCGGTTACTCAGATGTAGCGACGTCTATAGTAGGCCGTCGCTATATAAGCCTGCGTCTTGTCTTTTACGTCCTTTTTTCGCTGGTTTTTGATTTTATCATTCCTTCTTTTCTCATCTCTATCTTCCTTTTTTTTCTTCTCATCTCCAACTTCTTTTCATCTTCTCATCTCCATCTTCATTTGATTCTTTCCCCTTACTCTCTTCCCATGTATATTGTCTTGCCCTTTTGGATCGCGTCTTCATCCCGACGCGATGAAACTGACACCTATTCGCGTCCGCGGCAAACGCAAGCGGCCGGCACCCGCACCCGCATCTGCACCCGCCTCTGCACCGGCACCCGGTCACGTGTCCAAGTTTTCATGTACCACCTCGGCGCCCGCGCCGCAGCACCAAGCACCACTGCCGCCGGCCAAGCGCATCAAGTGCACCACCCAGTGCACCACCAAGCCCGCCAAGCGCACTGCCAAGCACACCACCAAGCGTACCAAGCGCAAACCCGTGCCATTTGATCGGCGGTTCCCCTTTGAGATTTTGGAGCGCATCTACTTGCTCTCGGGCAACGTCGACCTGCCCCGGGCCAGCCCGCGCCTCGGCCAGCTGCTATCGGGCCGGCGCACGCGCGTCGAGCTGGTCATTGACGCCTTTGGGCCGACGTGGGCGAGTAGTCATGGTGGGGGGGCGGCAGCGTCGCCCTCGGACTTTATTAAGTTTCAGGTAGGCCTCTTGTACTCGTCTCTTACTCTTGCTAAAAATCTAACAACCAGACTTCCATCTTGGCCTGCAGCTGGGCCACGGCCGACCTGCTGCTCGACGCCGAGCACCTCTGGACGCAGCGCACCAAGACGCCGCTGCAGCTGTGGTCCGCCCAGGACGTGCAGGTCGACTTGGGCAGCGGCAGCAGCAACAATATCAATAAAAGAATTGTCGTCAACCCGGCGCGCGCGCGTGAGCTTCTCGAGCTGGTTGCGCCTCGACAAGACGACGACGACGACGACGACGACGACGACGACGACGACGAGACCAAAAATACCCAGGCTGCACCGTCTGTCCACGCCTACTTTGCCCTCAGCCAGCTGAAGTACATGTGCCGTGGCTGCAGCAGCCCGTCGCCCTACAACAGAAACGAAACGACCGCCGACCCGCACCGCCTGCGCATCATCGGCCTGCCCGACACGCCGCTTATGGACCTTCTTGAAGAGACGGACCCCACTTGGGACGTCGACTGGAAGGTGATTGTTGCGGCGACGCAGCAGGCCGCCGAGCACAGCAGAAGCAGCAGCAACAGCAGTAGCACTTGCGGCGGCCGCGGCACCCACCACCACCACCACCACCGCCACGTCGACAGCAACGTCTACATTCCCGAGTGGCTCCTGCTGGCCGGTGGGCCGTATCCGCCAGCATTAACAACAACACCCACGACCACCACCACCCCCGACGACCGCAACGCCGTCCGCCGCCGCCTGCGCACCGCCTTTGACGCCTTTTTCTGGGCCGTCCAGGCTGGCGCGCGCATGGCGCCCTCGGACAGCTGGGAGGTGGTGCTGCAGGGCGTGCGGCACCTGTGCGCCATTGACGCGCGGCGGTATGATGACGGTGGCGGCGGGGAGGAGGCGCTTGCTGCCGCTGCCGCCACCGAGAAAGAAATGCGCGCCCAGCGGCTCGCCGACTGGGGCCCCGCGTCGGGCGGCGTGCGCCACGACCTGGTGCACGTGGGCTACTCGGTGCGCGCGCTGGTCACGGGGTACCTGTCGCTGTATGGCAGCCTCGGGGCCTTTTACCTGGCGCCCGAGGTTGCGCGGTAGGGTCGTATCTCTTGCAGCCGGTTGGCCATGACTCGTCTACGATTAATCACCCGAGGTACAGAGTACCGAAAATAGCAAACCGGACAACCGACAACCGAACAACCAAACAACCATACAATTCAGACTTGCCGTATGACTCAAAACGCCGTGGACCGGAGCCGCGGGATATGACCCGTCACATCCCACACCCAACCATCATCGATCGGCTGTGCGTTGGGCACCATGATTCACTCTAAACATCGTGGGGGCATACTGTACATCACGGCGTGCAACGGTAGCCCAACCAGCCCGGATGCGTCAAAAGTGCTTCGCTTCTTATGCTGGCCATCGTGAGTGAGAGTGGGCCCCGATCGTTTTTATTTCTTCGGCTTCTTTGCAGCCGAGAATTGCGTGTCAGACCGGCCGTGTCTTGTTGACTCCTTGGCCGTACTCTTTTTGGTTATGGTTAGTCATGCAATAATGAATAGCACCAGAGAAACATATGAATTAGACAGGACTTAGCAGCTGCTTGTAGCGTGCGAGGCACGTCCAATGTCAGTATTCGAGGCACAGGTTAACGGTAAGACGTGCTGGAGCCAACACTATACTTCCACATCCACTTCCACTTCCAGCATCGTCCCCAATAGCTAGTTAGCATGCAAGACATTCAAAGACGAGACGGCAAGATCAGACAAGGCAACGAGAAAACAAATGACATAAGAAACAAGTGGCCCGTGTTGGATCAGGCTCGACTTATCAAAATGATTAGAGAACGCGTAAACCAGTCCCTTCCAACGTTTAAAATAATAGTTTGATTCCATAAGATTGTCCGGTTTGGTGGTGGTGTCCGTCACCACATGCATGGCAGCGGCAGTGCTGAGCTAGATAACAAAGGAAGTGTGTTGCTGGTAGACAGTAAGTAATAGGTGGACAGAAAGGCGGCAGCGGCAAACGGCCAGCTAAACAACGTAGAACTGGGAAGCAAACAAGGGTATTCGCTCCATCAAAAATGGCGTTTTTTCCAGTCGTTTTGAAAACCTTGACAAAAATAGAAAGAAAAAAAAGGAAAACAACGCAAGGTGTCGTGTGGCAGTGTGCTGCCGAGGATTTGTACAGGCGGCGGGTGTGTTTGGGGGAAATACTAAGGGTTAAAGTAAAAAGGGTATCAAGATGAAAAGAAAAGAAAAGAAGAGCAACGTCTCCTTTGCCTAGTTCAAAACACCCTGCCAGCTTCCGGGACCACACAGGCTCAGAGGAGGATGCTGCAGATCCGAATTCAAGCTGTATGCGTAGGTCGCCGTCGGGGGGACGGTGGGTGCTGACGACATGGTGCGGCAGAGACGCTTGCGGCTGCCCGTGAGGCCCGCCACGCGCGATGCCTGCATGTCCATGTCCAGCGTCGAGCCGTTGGGCGTCACGACACCAGCCGCACCATTCTTGGGCAGGCTGTCGCAAAGCAGGTCCCGCACATTTTCCTGCAGGAACGACGTCTCCACGGACATCGGACGGCTTCGCTTGAGGCTAGGCCGGTACGCGCACGGCACGCCGCACTGCAACAGGGGCTGCGCCATTGGCGGTGCCACCGTCTGCTGCTGCAGCTCCGCAAGGGCAAGCGCAGCAGCTGTCTCGGCCGTGTCGACCTCGTTCGCGGTGGACTGGCGTGCGGCCAGTCCAAACTGGTACTGCTCGCGCAGGCTGTTCATGCTGCAGTGCTGCTTCTGCCCGTGCACGGCAGGGCCGCACTGGGGCCGCGCCTGGAGCTGCGCATCCGGCTTGGGGAGCTGGAAGGCACAGTTCGGCGCGTTCACCATCGGCCACGACGAAGCCACGGGCATAGCAGCGGAAACAGAAGAGACAGACGACAGAGTCGACGAGCGCGAAAGAAGCGACGAGTCCGAGACCATGGACTCGGGTGACGACACAGTCGACACAGAGTTGGCCAGCGACGAGCGGCGCGTCAGGACAGAGCCGGCGGGGGACATTGTGGACAGCGAGGACATGCTGCTCATGCTGGCCAGTGCAGGGGGCCACCGGTCGAGGAACTGGCCGGTGCTGGCATTGGACGCCTGCGACACGGCAAAGCCCATCGACGACCGGCTGCCCGCCAGCATCTGCGAGGCACGGCGTGGCATGCCCGGCACCGACGCCGACGCGGTCGGCACGGGCGGAGGGGTCATGGGACCGCTCGCCATGGCCTCAGGCGACGAGCACATGGACACGGGCGACAGGGGGTACGCAGTGGCAGCAGCGACATGCGCGGCGGCGGTCAGCTCGTCAACGTTGTCGAGCGTGGGCGACAGCCTCTGGATAAAAGTGCGGAAGTCGGCGCACTTGCGCTCAAACGCCACGTCGACGTACAACGCGGGGCCGGGCGAGGGCGGCAACTGGGGCAGGTTGAACTTGTTCACGCACTCGATCCAGCGGTTGTACACCTCGGTGGTGATGTGGAGGCGCCAGTTGATAGCATGCAGGAACGCGGTTTCGTTCTGGTTGATTTCCGAGGTGCTGAGACCCGAGATCTTGCTCCAGGCACGAGCCGAGTAGTTGCGGTCTTGCAGGTACTTTGACGCCAGAATCAGCGCGGCCAGAAACATGCGGCGACCGCACTGCAACGCGCGGCAGGCGTGGCTATCGTTGGGCTGCTCCATCGTGAAGTTGTGCGCGGGCAGATGGGGCTTGATCAGGACCAGGTAGTACAGGGCAACTTGCAGCGTAGAGTAGCTGGCGCGTGAGCGGCGCAGCGTCTCCTGGATAAAGGTGCGCAGCGGCAGCAGATAGCTGCCGTTGCTCGTGGTGCTTCCAGTCTCGCCGCGGCCAATGACCGACGACAGAGGCCAGATGGCCTGGACAACCTGCGTGGACGCGTCTTAAGGTTTGCGTTTAGCAAGTGAACAGTGAGAAAAGGAACGTCGAATGTACTAACCGACAAGGTGATCAACAAACGTGGTCCGGCGCTCCGACTGGCGAACAAGCGACGGAACTACCGCTGGGGCAGCACCAGTGCGCCGGGGGTGCTGGCGCTGCTGCTGCTGCTGTTGTTGCTGCTTCTGCTTCTGGTGCTGCTGTTGTTGCTGCTGCTGCTGCTGCTGGTTCTGCCAGGAGTCCAGTGACTGCTGGCTGCTGACGCTGCCGACCGAGGTCTGCGACGAGGAAAGGGACGCGTTGTCGGCCGGGTCGTTGGGCGAGACAGACGACGCGTCCGACGCGTAGTCGCTGCTCTGGGATGACGACATGGACGACATCGAGTCGGACGAGCCGTTGGACCAGGCCGTCAGGCCAGCCTCGTAGCCAGGGACATAGTTAGTAGCGGGTGCCGGCGTGGCAAAGGTGAAGGAGGAGATTTCGCGGATGCGCGGGTGTAGGAGGGCGGAGCCATAGCCGTCGGCGCCCAGCATTTTGGGTAAGATTTCTGACTAGATAATAGGTGCTTATAGCGCAAAGTAGAGGCGGAGATAATACTGGATGTCGATGGACATGGAATAGGTCGAGGGAAGCAGAGGAGAAAAAAAAGTAGCCTCCAGTCGCTGCCGGAGAAGTGTCGAGTAGGTGTTAACCGTAATGATAGAGCCGAGGACTGTTCGTAGACTTGGTCTGGCAGTTGCAAAAAAGACCAAGAAGAGAGAGGGTCGAGAAAGACAAGCTAGATGGAGGACACCACAGCAGAGTCTTTACGAACGGCAGAATTCACGGTCGACACGGACAGGACGAGGCAAGCGACTGGAGCAGAAGAGATTCTCGCAGCAATCATTGTTGACTGAAGAAGAAAAGAGGGAGGGTAGAGGAGTGAGGGGAGAGGGTGTGACGAGGGAGAGGAGAGTGGGGAGAGACGCGAAGACGAAAGACGAAGGACAGAAGACGAAAGAGTGAGGGGAATGGGAGGGTTAATTAAGTGGTGATGATGATATCTTCAGGCGAAGATGATGACTCGTGTTCGCGTCAGGACCATGTGTAGAGGAGACCGGTGAGTAATAGACAATGGGGTGGTTAGGCAGAAGGACGTCGGTGAACGTGACGCGGGCGAAGACGAGACGAGCGCGTTCACAAGACAATGTAGTAGGAAAACATATCTTGGACCGATTCGTTTGGCTGGGAGGTGTAGTATAGTTTTTGAGGTTGGCGTTGGCGGCTATGCAAGATGGGAGATCGATGCGCAGGCAGTCGGGAAAGCGGATCGTCGAGGCTGAAGAAAGAAGACAGGTGACGATAACGGTGGCGCGGAGGCTGGAGGGAGAATTGGACGATGGAGAAAGGAGGACGATGACGATATGACCAGGGGAGGGGAGAGGGAGGCAAAGCCAGATGGAGAATGGAAGAAGAGGAAAGAGGATCAATCAGTTTTGAGGCGGAGGCGACCAGATAAAAAGCGTCACCAAAAGAGGTACAAAGCCGAGGATCTGGTGACGGACGATGACTCTTTCAGTGAGGGCGAGATCGGAAGGTGAGTCGAGGACGGTGGACAGCGAATCGAAACCTAAAAAGAGGGACTGCGTGCGACGAAGGGGAAAAAAAAAAGGGACGAGAAAAAGGAGCGTGAATGTGAGTATATGTGTCGGTTCGGTCGGCGTGACCTGCGATGGGGGAGAGGAAGTAGAAGGAGAACGGGAGAACGAGAGAGAGAGAGAGAGAGAGAGGGAAGAGGGAAACGATGACTCTTCAGATGCCTGGAGCGGGAAAAGGGGGGGACAAAGAGCACTGGCGTAGGGACCACGGGGCTAACAGGGCACTAGAGCAGAGACTACTCCGTACGAGGCGAATAGTGGCAAAGTTGACAGACAACGGGCCAGTTCAGCAAGGGCCACCCGCTATTATTTGCCGCCCCGAAAAAGGCAACAGCTGAGAGAGACAAGACAGACAACACGAGCAGGAAAGAAGGCAGGCAGAGGCAGGGCAAGAGCGACGGGGAATGGGGATGGCTGGTGCTGTGATAGAGTGGGTCGCCTGTCGCGCCACTCAGGCTCTCACACCCAACCCCTGCAATGCATGGCAGGGGCGACCTTCCTACGGGTACGAAGTACCAAAGTACTTGTACGCTGCGAGAAGATGGAGGGGTACTTGTGGTGGACCCTTGTATTGGGTTCTTATTGGTGTGGGTGACAGCCTAGTGGCAGCCTCCAGTGGCAAAGAGGCAAGTACCCAGCAAACAGATGGCAGGCAGAAGCTGCAAAAGGCAGGCGAGGCAGGAATGACAGAGGCAAGAGCGAGGCAAGCAGGAGGCAGGCGAGGCAGGCGAGGCAAAGAAACAGGCAGGCGAGGCAGGAAGAGACAAAAGAATGCCAAAAAAGGCAACAGCGAGGCCAGCAAGAGGCAGATTGCAGATCGCAGGCAGAAGCGACTTTACAGGAAGGAGCAAGGGAGCGGGATGGACGTGTACCCGTTCACAAAAGGCAATTGTACAACACAAGCGCCAAATGCATAACTTTTTGGGGACATATGATGAGCAAGAATGAGCAATAGGAGGGACAATCAATGGCAGGTGAGCGACAGCAGAAGCTGGGGCCACGCTGGCATCGTGGACGATGACGACACTAGAGCGCAGCAAAAGTATAAAAATAAAAAATAAAATAAAAAATAAAATAAAATAAAAAGGCCACTTAGCCCAAGCACGAGAGCGATACGTGACAGCGATACAGTGGGGACGGCGTTGGCGAGGCCAGGCTGTGCTGTTCGTACAGGGCTAAAGTCACGATGGGGTCCGTGAAAAAGAGCCGATACGACGGCAATGGCGATGCTGACTTGGAAATGGGTGGGAAAGGGATGGCAATGTACGGAGTAGGAGATGGAAATGTAAGATGGAAACAAAATAGAAACTTACTGCGCAAGGCGTAGAACGAACACGATGTCAACCTCGTAAAATGTGGATTATGTAATCAACCCGGGCGGGCTGTGAGCTCGTATTGCTGTCGCAAGTATCGTGAAGCGGGATGTGTCGGGAGGATGCGTGCCACAAGGCTGTTGACTCAGCCTGTTTAAAGAAGAATAGGCAGCAAGTAACTTGTGTCCAATAGCGGACAACAAGACGTAATAGTTTGATAACGGGGTGTCAGACGAGTTTGAATCAGACTCTGGAGAACAAAGAGACCAGCAAGAGTCATAAGAGAGAATAATAAAGAGAAGAAGACTGTGATATACAACAGAGAGAGCAGAGAGAACAGCCACAGTGTTAAAAGAAGCCGCGATAGCGGGGGGGACTTGACAACGAGACATGCATCTGCAAGTGACCGTTTTCCGACATATCATCTACAAAAGTACTCGTTCTCTCTGGCAGACACTACGACTACGATGCGTCCTTTTTTTTCTTCCTGCAGCTAATCGTCTCTCGCTTGGGCGTCGACAAAAGATGGGCTGCATGATAAGCAGCCCGCGGTCGGTTTTGCGAGTGCTCGACGGCCACCTGGCGGCGGGCCACCCATGGCTGCCACACAAACGGTCAAGCCATGTCACCACATGGTCTGCGGCCAACCACATGCAAGGCCATGGGCCGTGGGCCAACATCGACCCCGCCATGCGACCCAAAAACGGCACAACGCTCTCTCAAGAAAGAGACGAGTTGCTGTCGTTGCGGCTTTTGTTGCATCCTCGGTCGTGGTCGTGGTGCGTGGTCATGGTGCGTGGTCATGGTGCGTGTGGTGCGTGGTCATGGTGCGTGTGGTGCGTGGTCCGTTGCTGACCGCCAACTCGGGGGTCCCACCCCAGCCGGCGGTCACTTGCATCGTGCAGTGCAGGGCCCAAAGGTGGGTAAAAAAAAGATACCGAGCCAGCGTGAGCGGTGCAAGCAAGCAAGTGGAAAATATATCCCAAGAAGCCGGGGAAGGAAAAATCGAGAAAGGGCACACGATGGGAGGAAGGACGAAAAGAAGGTGAGCAGATTTCACACGAGGTCATGTGTGCAGCTTTTTGTCCAGCTGTGTCGGTGAGAGGCTGCCTTGTGCGTCATCGTAGGCTAATCCATCCATCCCACTGGGCACGGACATTGTTATGCCTCACCCATGCCCTTTAATTAAGATACAGCCTCGTGGCGTTGTTCATTAAGAAAAGGGTTTCGTAGGAATAAAGGAAGCAGTGATGCCTGTTAGGATGCCTGGGCGCAGTGTGTTTCGCAGTCTTTTTTTAGCTGCTACTCTCTGCGTCTCACACGGGCGGGATGCGTTTTGCAGGAGAGGCTCATGTTTGATGACCCTTTGTTGAAAGACGGCTGAGCACTAAAAGCGGCCAATCATGAGGCCACTGCAGCCAGCACCCCGCCTGCCCCTCTTGCACGGTTGACGACAATACGGTGAGCATTAAGCCTCGTGGGTACCAGTTGTTGTTGTTACGGTTGTGTAGGCGACTGCTTATTAGCTGTTGTTATGACAGTGATCATTATGAACATTACGAGTACTTATGTTATGTTGCTAACGCTTGTTTTGATTCGCTTATTCTTTATTGTTGGTCTAAATTCTTTTTGCTCATTTTTATCCTTCATCACTTATTTTTAGAAAAGGAACAGAAGAGTTCGGGTAATATTTCAAAAGAAACAGGAACTATTCTTACTCGTGCAATTCAAAACCGCGAGTAACCGCAAGAAGCCCGACAAAAGGCAACATGTGCAATGCAGAAAATGCAAAAAAACGTGAGACCAAGGCTGATATCGTGACATGGTACAAATAGCCGATTATTAGCATTTCTACACTGGACATCGCCGACGCCGAGAGGCAACACGAGACTAGCTAGACTGATTTGCATTTTCTCAATACTGACCGTCACGACATTCCTCTCGTGACAGTCACAATCGATATTGCAATCGATAAAAAACAGAAATTACATGTCACAAGGGGCTTGACGTCAACACAAAAAACAACAGCAGGGGTTCGCGTGTGAAACCTCCTCCAACGCGTCTCTGCTCCCTGGCTGAAATGAAGCTGCACGACACTTGCTTCTGGCCGTGAACGCATTCACGACGCGCGACGGGCGGTAAGGATAAACACCGTAGCCACGGCAGACTGCCACATACTCGTAAAAGATCGGCCATCACTCCGACAGCGGAAACGGTGCCGAAATGCACGACCGCGCAGCCAGTATCGTGCTGTCGCGTGGTCCGTTGACGACTCCACAGCTGACTCATACGTCGCCCGTTCGTGGCCCGACGTGCACTTGCTCCTGTATCGTCGGCGCCATCTGTCCGAATTTGCCCGTCAGGCGTCGACAACAAGTCCTTTTGCCATTGCCATTCACATCTTGCCTCCCGCGCCCAAAGTGGAGAGATTGCTGCCTTGCCCAAACAAAATGTACTCGTACCAACTGCAACGGCTTTGATTCAACGCAAACTATCAACGAAACGAAATGACAACCTAGAGAACAAGTAGCCTCATGCTACTTTGCCACATTTTTTTGTCCTTTTTGCGCCTAAACATATTGGTAACATGCAGACAAGCGAAATGATGAGCGAAACGACGAGTAAAAAGGCAAAATGTAAAATGAGTCAACACACCAGCTGCGAGCGCAGCCTAGTTGGCAACCTCCTCGGCAGCCGGGGCATTGCCGCCGTCCTTGAGCTTGAGGCCCTCCTCGGGGTACTCGGGGAAGGTCTTCTTGAAGTACTCCTCGACGGCCTTGAAGCTCTCCTTGTCCTCCTCCGTGCTCAGGAACGAGATGCCGGCACCGTTCGTGCCGAAACGACCGGCACGACCGACGCGGTGCTGGTACGTCGCAACATCCTTGGGCATGTCGTAGTTGATGGCCAGGTTGATGCGCTCAAAGTCAACACCACGGCCGAAAATGTCCGTTGCCACACAGACACGCAGCGTGTCGCCCTTCTTGAAGCGCTTGTAGACCGAGTCACGCTCCTCCTGCTTCATGTCACCGTGGATGAAGCACGTGGGGAAGTTGAACTTCTCCAGCACCTTGGACAGCTGCTCGGCACGGCCACGGCTCTTGACAAACACCATGACCTGGTTGATGTCCAGCTGGTCGAGAACGTCCACCAGCTTGCGGATCTTCTTCTCCTCCGGCAGGAAGATGTGGAACTGGCGCACGCCGTCCAGCGCAAGCTCGACGTGGTCCTCGACCAGGTGTTCCGTAGGGTTCTGCAGGAACTTGCGGCAGATAGGCAGAATCTCCTGAGAAAGCGTGGCCGAGAACATCATCACCTGCTTCTGGCGAGGCGTGGCACGGAAGATGTCCTGCACGTCACGGCGCATTTCTGTCTGGGTTAGCGTCTGCACTGTAGCTGCAATTGTAATTCAGAAAAAAAAAACATACCAACACCCTCGAGCATCTTGTCGCACTCGTCGAGGACAAACATGCGCACGCTGCCCAGGCGCAGGTGCTTGTCGCGCACGAGCGCGTTCAGACGGCCGGGCGTGCCCACCACAATGTGCGGGTGCGTCTCGGGGCTGCGCAGCGTCGCAATGTCCTCCTTGACCTGGGTGCCACCGTAGAAGACGCTGGTGCGCACCTCGGGCATGTACTTGGAGAACCGGTTGTACTCGTTGCGGATCTGGAAGGCCAGCTCGCGCGTGTGGCAGAGCACAAGCACCGAGCACTCGCCGTCGACCGGCTCGATTTGCTGCAGCGTCGACAGCACGAAGATGGCCGTCTTGCCGGAACCAGACTTGGCCTGGCAGATAATGTCACCGCCGATCAGAGCCTGAGGAATGCAGGTTTGTTGAACTGTAGGGTTTCGATCGGATGTCAGAATACTTGTGTCTTGGAAAGGAAAACGAAAGAGCGATCGGTGAGTGGAAGTCGAGCGAGCGAGCAAGCGAAAAGAATCGGTCTCGTCCACCGGCGCAGCAACCGGCGTCGGACGACAGCCGTGAGCAAAAGAAGAGCCGAAACGAAATGCATCCGGTTGAGAGATCAAGACCTCTTTCAAGGGTTTGCTTGCTGACCAGGGCCATCATCACGTTTCACGGCGATGGGACCAAGGTTGAGCTGAAGCTGTCTCGACATTTGCCAAGGGACGCGTGTTGCGCCGACACCCAACTGCCACAAGGCAAGCATAGCACAAGGCCAGCTGCCGGCAGTGGCTCCTCCCGTCACTCCTTCAATTCGCTTGCGCTGCACAGCGCGCAAGGCAGAATAAGACCACGCTGGTGACGCTGGCACGGCACAAGGGCACCGGCCATTGTCAGCCCAGGGGGCTTTGGCCATCACTCAATCAAGAGGACAGCACTTGCGAGGCACTCGGGCGTATTCCAGCCTTTCGTCGCGCCGTGTAGAGAGATGTATGGGACGCGCTCCGGGGGCAACTCGGAAACGCAGCGGAACCACCAGCAAGACTCGTCTTAGACAAGCCGCTGGCACTGTCTCCGGGACTGCGCGTTCGTCGTCTTGACAAGATAGCAAGATATATTCCGTCTCCTCATCTTTGTGCTTCTTTGCTTGTTGTTGCCATGATCTGGCTCTTCTTTGCGTTTGCTTTGCCGATGGACGGGAACCAAATGCTTCTCGTCGAGAAAATGACGAGAAGAAAGTACAAAAGGATAAGGAAAAAACAGAATAAAAAAGTAAAGAGGAAATGCTGGGATTAATGGTGATCGCTCTTGACTAGGCAAGGACTAACCGTCCGAAGGATGCTCGAAACCGCAGTCGGCCGTGGCGCGGATAAGCTCGGGCTTGAGCAGGAAGTCACGAAAGGTGGTCGAGTAGATGCCGACATAGCTGCCGTTCTTGGCCGTGGCGTTGTTGCCGGCCTCGGCAGCTGCCTCGGGAGCATCAGCATCGGCGGCGCCCTTCTTGGGGGCGGTGGTGTTGTTGAGCTCGTCGTCCGAGTAGTCGATGAAATCCTCTTCGGCAGACATGATGAAGATGGGTTGTTGGGTTATTGATACGATGGGAGAGAGGTGAGAGGCGGATGGAAGAGTCGCGAAAGAGAGCTCAAAACGCGAAAACGCGGGTGCTACATGCGATGCGTTGTGTTGGGCGATGGAGCCGTTAAAAGGGTCGAAAACGACGTATGCAAAATGCGAAACTTGGAAAATGGAAATCAGATGAGTCAACGTCGACAGTGATGTGCTGTTGATGAAGCTGTTGGAGTTGTGAAAGGGGGACAGGGTCAGCGCGCAAACGGGCCAGGAAAAAACAAAGAAGACGACGGAAGCAGCAAGAAGTACTCCGTACTTTGCAAGGAGGCAAGAGCGCGCGCCGCAAGCCAGGGGCGCTGCACGGTACGTGTAGCCGGGTTAACGAATGATCCTGCGGCTGACGTCAGGTGATTTAGACACGTGACTGGTCTTAGTCATACCTTCAAATCTGCGACTGCAGCTCATTGGCCGAGCACCATGCCAACAACGTTTTGACACTGCCACCACCTAATTGTACCCGTACAATGGCCAAACCAAAGGGCGCTGCGAGCAGCGCGGTGGGAAATCGTCCGGCGTACTCCCGGGTGTCGTTTCTGTACCAAGCGGCTGCCCTGCTCGCTGCAAAGAGCGCAGCGCCACTGACAACGTCGACGAACCGCAACGATGCCGACAACAGCACCGACATGACTGATGACGTGCCAACCGCCGCCCCTCCAGCCACCCCCGCCGCCCCCCTCGACCCCAACTTGATGGGCATGTCCCGCCGCCTGCTGACGCAGATGCGCTCCGTCTCGCGCAAGACCAACATGCGCCTGCGGCCGGCTGTCAAGCACCGCGTGTGCAAGTACTGCGACACGCTGCTGGTCGAGGGCGCGACGTGCACGTCGACGGTCGAGAACCCGAGCCGCGGCGGACGCAAGCCCTGGGCCGACGTGCTGGCCGTGGCGTGCACGACGTGTGGGCGGGTGCGGCGGTTCCCGGTGTCGGCGTCACGGCAGCCGCGGCGGCCGCTGCGTGGCGCGGGCGGCGAGGAGGCGGAGCAGGCCCAGCAGGCACAACAGGCGTCCATGCAAGTCGACGCAGCTCTGCCGGCAAAGAAAGAGACCAAACAGAAGGCTGCAAAGAAGGGCAAAACGGCAGATGTGGACGCAAAGAGCGGAGGGTGAAAGCGACACGATCGAGATAACACCACAACCAGCGGTTCCCACCATCCGGTGAAACAGGCCGCAAGGACGATCACCGATTCCAGGCGCGAACGGCAAAAAGGACGACACCTACACTCGGCTTGCAGCCTTTCGAGGCCTACCGTGCTGTGCTCAGAGGCAATAGAAACCAGCATTCAAGCCGGGCTGTTTGTCAGATAGCAGCCACCGACAGTTACATAGAACACCACATGTTCTGTTCGTCTCAATCATATAGCAAGGTCAAGCACGAGGACCGTTACATAGGACACAGCCAGTCTGTCACCAAGACGGCCACTGTCAATCAGAGCACGTCGTGCCGTCACCTGGCGCAATGCAAATCATAGAACTCAATTATATCGTGCAGTTTCGTCCACTTGTGCAGGCTTGCCCGCGGGTATTCCTTCCATCGTACACTTGTATCCGTAATGCCTGCATCCCCGCCACCTCATTCGCCCTGGGCGTCCTTGCCGCCGTCCTCGCCAAGCACCTTGCTCGCAGACATGAACCTGTGCTGTTAGCCATCTTTCATTCACTACTACGGGACCCAAGCGAACTTACATCCCGGCGTGCCAGCTGCCGAGCTCGCGCAGGTAGGCGGCCTGGGCGGCCGTGACGCGGACGAGGCTGTCGGTGTCGGCGAGGTTGGCCGAGAGCTGGGCGAGCTGGGACTGGAGTTGTGCCTAGGGGGTTAGCAAAAAAGTTGAGAAAGGAAGCTGTTCTTTGAGACGCACCAGCTGCCGGGCCTTGACGCTGGGGCCCGAGTTGGCAATGGCTGTCCGCGTGGTGTTGTACGTGGCCGTCGGAGGGTTGTTCATTGTGGCGGTTGCGTGTATTATCTCTGTCTACTGACTTGCGATGCTGACGTTTGAGTAGTGTTGATACACGCGTGACGCGATTACGTGGGGCGGGGATAGTGTGCTTATCATGCGTGGCACACCGGGCCGGTAAGTCTGATACCTTAGAAGCCCGCTTTACTATTTGTACTACACCAATAACATTGAAACAATCGCAACTTATCACCACAAGGAACGCCTGCCAAACCTGAATGGTATCAACTTTGTATGCTCTTTTGTTGTGCGTGTCTTATATAAAGCACATCCCTCCAAAACGACACAAGACTAATTATTAAAAAAAGGGGCAAGATTTGGAAAGGAGAAGTGAGGACATAGGAGATACAAGGGAATGCGACACGTTGTGCAAAAAAGTGGTTATGAAGAAGGGAACAAGAAAAAGAAAGCCAAAAAGGCCAAGAATAAACAAAAGAAAAATAAGCAAGACAGTAAACAAATCCCATAAACCCTCTTTGATGCTAGTAATACCAGAAAGACACTTAAAGAAAAGATGCAAGGAAACAGAGCAATGGTACTGGCTGCATCGTCATCCACAAAAGGAACACCCATATACTATACCAGGCTCTCTCATATGCACCATAGTAGGGAAAGAGTGGAAGGAACTCGTCCCCAAATCCCAGAACGCATCTCTGGCAAGCTGCAGCTCGCGAGTGTATGGGGGATTAGATCGCGGCAGATGCGTCGGCATGGGGATTGGGGGGGGGGGTGCAGAGTCCGGGTTCATAACGGACGTGATGTAATGTGTCGATTGTTGGGCGTGTGATTCGTTGCCGAGATTAACGCACACCAACCGTTTGGCGGGGGCCGAGACTGCTCTGGCTGCTGTTTGCCGAAGGCTCCGATTCCAGGTTGGTCGATTCACCACTGCCCGCGCTAGCACTAGCACTTCCCGTCAGACTTCGTACAGTTTTCCCCATTGGTGGCTGAAGGGAGCTCACCCCAGCATGTTGTTCAACTTGTGCAGGTGCTACTGCGTTTCCCTGGCCGGGCGCAAAGCGAGGAGAAGGTTGGCGGGTGCCGTTGGGGGGGGTGCCGTTGGGGGGCGAGCGGCCATTGCCATTCATTGGCGGCGGGCCGTTGTATCCAACTGGCGGTGGAGGCCGGCCGTTGCCACCCCGCGGCGACATGCCGTACGGCGTCTGGCTGGTCCGGCGCGGGTACGCACCCTGGCCAGGCGGGCCGCCACCAAATTGGAGCTCATCCAGGCGCGATGCCGTCAGCGAGTTGGACCGCGACTCGGCGTGGATCTGGCCGCGGTCGACATTGGCGTAGCGGTTGTCGGTCATGGACATCAACGGGTCGTCGAGAATGTTGGTGTTGACCGTCGGCATCTGGTCAATCATTTGGCTCGAGCGTTGGCGGCCGCTAAAGGGCCGGAACCGACTGCCTCTAGCATTCGGCACGCCGTTGCCAAACTCGCTGCCGCTGCGGCTGTTGTTGTTGCCGGCCGCCTTGCTGCGGTTTTTCCGAGACGTGACACTCATCATATCAAAGTTGTCGGGATCAATCATGGGCACAGGCGCGGCGCTCATGTTCGGGTCAAAGTAGTCATCGTCCTCGTCCTCGTCGTCCACCACCCCGATGCGGGGAGGTCCACGACGCTGCTGAGGAGGACCACCACCCCGGCGCATACGCATCTCCTGCTCGCGCAGAGCAATCTCGCGTTGCCGGAGCTGCTGCTCACGCATAGCCAGCGCGCTATCCTGGGGACCGATGCCGGCCAGCGCACCCTCGGGGATGTCGCCGTAGAGCGCCAAGTGGCTAAACTCCTCGAGATCGGCGCCCTCCATAGAGCCCCGTCGCGACTGCTGGCGTGATGACGGGTACACGTTTGGCGGGCCAGGGCGTCCATAGCCGTTGGGGCCACCACCGTTCATCGACACGGGCGGACGACGGCCAGGAGGACCACCTGCAGACGAGTTGCGCATCCGGGGCCGGCCGCCCATGCCGTTCGGCACACCGTTGGGCACACCGTTGGCCATACCATTAGGCGCACCGTTGGGAGGACCCATGGGCCGCACACTGCTACGTGCCGGCCCAACCATCATCGCGTCGCCCTTTGGCCGAGACTGGTTGACAATGTTAAGGTTGTGAAGAATGGCGTAGAGTGACTCGATGCGGGGGACGGCAATGCCGTTCTCCTGTGCGACTTTGATGGGCGAGCCCAGGAACGTCTCGACCTCCATCGGACGTCTGGCGGCGAAATCTTGCCACATGACGCTCTCGGTAGGCTGCGGCTTGATCATTTCGGCAATGGTCTTGTCCTTGAAATCGGCGGAAAACGTGCAGCCCTGCGACTTGGCGACGGCAATCAGTTCGTCGAGGACGCCGGTGATCATTTGCCGGACGCCGACCTTTTCAATCAGCTGTGCGTGGTTGGGCGTTTCGAACAGGACACTGGTAGGGTGAAACGCGATAGGACTGTAGACGTTAGCATTAACGATGGGACAGCAACAAGGCGCGACCGACAACATACCCAATCAAGCGTTCGTACTGCTGTTGGCGGATGTTTGGCGAAACCTTGCAGTCGACCTGGCCGGAGGTGAGCGTCATGGCGAGGGCCTGTGCCATGTCTTCGCGGATGGACTGGGGAATTCTGTCGTTGACGCTGTTTGTCGGGCCGACCCAGATCTCTGATGAACCCTTGTGCTCGAATTCGCTGGCGCCGAGCTGGACGACCTCGGCCATGGACACGAGGGACAGGACGACGTTTGTGGGGAAGCGCTCTTCGATGGCGGCCTCGATGCCCAGGCTGTTTGTGGTGTTGATCAGGATGCAGGTGTGTTGCGGCGTGACAACGGAGTCGATGATCGTCGCGAGGTCGTAGACGTCGGGGAGGGCCTTGATGCAGAGAATAACATAGTCGTAGGCGCCTTCTCTGCGCGCGGCGGCTTCTTCTGGGGACTTGACGACTGGGCATGTTAGTTAGCAAATGCCGAGAGGCCGGAGCGGTGCCGCAATAGGGCAAGCAGACATACCATGGCGAGGCTTGAAGCGCTCGTTTCCGAATACTGGTGACTTGAAGGAGATGCCGTATTGCGAGACGTGTTCGTAGCCGGATTTCCACACAAGCGTCACGTCGCATGCGTTGGTGGCCTGAAGGCGCCAGGAAAGAAAAGCAGACACGGCATTACCGCCCACTGAAACAACATTCATCAGTTCAAAGTCCGCCTCCATGGTGGCAGCGGTATTAAGAAATGGGGTAGACAATTAAAATAAACAGAAGAACCAAACGCAAGATGATATTAGGCGATTGGGGTGAAGAAGAGAAGCAGAGAGGAGAGGGAGGAGGAGGCAAAAACGAAGGACTGGGAAAGGACTGCACGCGGTATGAGCCGATTAGGAGCAGGAGGGAGAGGAACGCGAGAGAGGAGTCGAAGCTGACGGGGCCAGGAATCGGCAGGTCAAGATCTAATAAGAGGAGTTTCGGCGTGTTTGTATGGGGCACTTTTAACCCTCTTAGCCCAGTCCTTTTTTTCTCTCTCCCTCGAGGGGTGCGAGATTGCTCGCAGATGGGCGCGCAGATGGCGCGCGGATAATAAGCAGGCAAGGATGATAAGGTCCGCTTCGTCCGAAAAACAAAAAAAAGGTGTGCCACTAGAGCAAGACAAGGGCCACCGCAAGCGCCCAAAACAAAGAGGATTTAAGAGGAAAACAGAGCGAGCAGGCCTGAGGGAAGAGTTTGGGACAGGGGTGTTATAGCGGTAAATATGGGGTTTAGCAGAGGAGATAGGGGATCTTGGTGAAAATGAGAGGGGTTGCGAGGGATTGAAACATGGCTTGGAACGGAGAACTGCGTGCAGAAAAAGGAACCACTGGAAAAAAGAGACAGAAAGCAGAAAAACACACGAGGAAAACACGAGAGAATGAAGAAAAAGACGAGAGAAAAAAGACAATAACACGAGCAGCAAGAACGTACCTGCGAGGGCCTTGAGGCGAGGGTTCGTCGACGCCATGGTGACAGACGGCGGGGCGGGTTTCGGAAATAGAGCTCAGAGGGCGTGCGGCAGGTGAGTACTCGTACAGCAGAGGACAGTCACTGCGTACTGCTGTGGAGAGGCCAACGCATAAACGCAGTACTGAGTACAGATGCGAGGAGCGACAGCTGAACGACTACTCGTAGGATTGCTAGTTGGTGTCAGGCTAGCTCGCCGAAGGAACGGGTCTATCACGGTGCTGTAAAGTTGAAATATCGGTCAGTATGGCAAGACGTGCTGGCGACCCAGCGCACAGGAAGCATGGCAGCCCCAGGCAGGGCAAAAGAGGCAGACAGCAGACAGCAGACGCAAGACAGTGGACAGTATCGTATTCGTAGACGGTGATCCCATCGACGAGGGGGGGCGAGGGGTGTGAGGAACGGGCAGCGGACACCGAATAAAGAAACATGATACACGCAGCGTTGGGCAGTAGGGATGCGCGGATTGCTAGCGGCCACGGCTCGACCACGGCTCAACGACTGCCCCCCATGCCGTATTGGTGCAGAGCAAAAAGATTTTAAAATGCCGTCGAGTTCAGCTGGCCGGTAGCGCGGTTCTGGAGTGGAGAGCGGTCGCTCTTTGGGACAAGGGTGGCGCGTTCCAGCTTGCGTGATGCGGACGAGGCTTGACTGGGTGCAGGGTTGACTTGAGGTTTGAGGGCCGTCTGCGAGTTGATGGATGCGAAGTGTGCGCGCGACTGGAGTGCATTGTGTTGGGAGACGCAGTCATACGGTCGAAAGGCGGTCTGCTGTTGGCTGCAGCTGCACACAAGAGGGCGTACAGCAGCACTCTGTAGAACAGCCAAATTGCAGGTCCCCAGCGACCCGTTCGGTGAAGGGAGGGCGTGTGCCGAAAGAGACTGGGCAGGCAGGGGAGGGTGCTGGAGCAGCGAAACAAGGAAACGCTGGCAGCCTTCACAACAGAACTCGTATCTATCGGAGACGTGCCAAGCCCAGATGCGGAAGCCCAAACCCCAAACACCCTTGCTGTGCGGCTGATGCATACAGAGAGAGGATGTGAAAGCTCTTGTCGTGCGGAGGATTAAGCTTTTTTTTGCTCGGGGGGTGCACAAAACGAAACGCGCGGCGGTGCACGTGGTCGAGTGGTAGGCGATGCAGGGCAAGCACAGCAGGCATGTGCGATCGTGGAAGCAGTTTGTGATGCGGTTTCATTCATCGTCGTCCTCGGTGCAGGGGCATATATTGTCACATGTCTTGCGTCTGGTGTTGCTGCGGTCATACTTTGTAGGAGCATTCTTACCTATTGGGGCCGAGCCGGCAGGCTGGAGGCTGTACGCAGCCGGTAAGCGGGTGGTGGCGTCAGGGTCTCGCGATCGGTCGGTCGGGACGCGGCGTCGGTCCGGTGGCAGGGTGTGTGTGGTCGGATGTCTGTTCGAGGGACAAAGGCTATTCCCGTGTTAGTCTTTGTTCTGGCAACTCTGAAGCATTCAGTGGAGAAATGCTCGAGATGCACTCGATGCCGGAGCACGCTAGTCTAGATGTTCAAAGTGGCCGTTGGAAAAGAAGAGAAGGTGGCTTGGGGTGTGGGGAGTTTGAGGCCCTGACAGGCCGGCCCTGGCTGGGGATCGTCACGCTTTACCTTTTTGTCGCAGGTGCTGAGCTGGAGTCGAGATGAAGTGCAAGTATCGAAAAGAGCACGATCGAGGACGGCGAACGAGAGCGGTGACGTCGGTGACTCGTGTAGATGGGTCCAACTGGGGAAAATAGGAGAGAGGCGACTGCGATCGAAGGGGGATGCTGCAAAACGACGACGTGATACGAGCTGATGTACAAGTACTCGTAAAGTGCCGAGAGCCGCAGGAAGGGAATCCGAATAAGATAAGGATAGGATACAGAAAAGGATAAAAGAGGCAACAGTGCGCGTCGAGGACAAGAAACAACCGTGGAAGAGGTCAAAAGGTCAAAAAAGGAAGCAAAAATAACGGCTGCTCCGGTCTCTTTCTTGATTTGCACTCTTTCTGCAATGGCGACAGGGATTGGGGCTGCGACAAGGAGACGCCAGGGACAAAATAAAACGAGCGGACGAGGACAAAGACAGACGAGAGGCGCGAGATGGGAGGAGAGAGGATGGCAAGTGTGCAGAGAGAGATACGAGCAGATGGAGGGATGGAGAGATGGAGAGATGGGATGGGACTGGAAAAGGGAGGTGGCAAAGCGACGGGAAACGGGCAGCAATTGGGAAAACGGAGCCGGCAGCAATAAAGGACGAGTGTGCGTGAAAACGGGCGATACGACATTAAACAGGCTGCGCACGCAGTGGGGATGGAAGGAGGAGGAACACAGGGACGGGAAAGAGCGATGCGGAGATCGGTGATGCCAGAACAGGCAACGGTCTGGCCATCATTGGGCGCCGGGAAGCGTATCGTACGGAGTAATACTTGTAATTCAGCTGTGGTTGGTAGTCGTGCCTGCCGTGAGCATTATCATGTCCATATTTCTACGGGGCAGTTTGGGCATATTGGCAATTGACGCGTTGGCTCCTTCCGCCCGCGTCACCCGCAGCGCGGCACGAGGGAAGGCACGACCAACAAGCGAGAACGAAGGCTGGAAAGCACGACGGGCATCGAGGCAAGCAGTCAGAAGCGTGGCAGTCAAAACGGGGCCAGGTGCTGAGTACTCTGTATGCTACGGTGCGGACGAGATGGTCACCGTTTTCAGTTGTGGAGAAATCACATGAAGACAACACATAAATGGGCCGTGCTGTGGTGCTGCCACGCATTCAACGCCTAAAGTCGCCGCCACGTCGATTGCGTATCCCTTGAACGCACAGACTCTTAAAAGCAAAGCGTGTGCAAAGTAGAACCAAATACTCGTAGTACGTGCGACCCATGTCTTGTACGCAGTCTGGGTTTGCTTTACTGGATTCCATGCATATATCCGTCCGTGACAGGATGGGCAACGCATAATAACATAATAACATGGAAAAGAAATAGCATGCATAAGAGCGGTTAAGGTACAAGCCACAAAGTACAGTGCAACAACGGACGGGCACTTTTGATGATTTAGGTCTTAATTTAGAGTCCGAGACTTGTGCGACGGCAGTTGTGCGAGATGTGATATGCAGGTACCCGGGCTGACTAATATTGATTGATTGACAACGTACGGAGTAGTGGGAAAAGCTGTCGAGCACGTCTGCCTGGATCTATTTTCGCTAAATATTCCCATGCTAAAACGGTGCAGATACGAGATGAACCCGTACTCGTACCCATCCAACCGCAGTGGATCGTCGAAACGGAAGTACGAGAAAACAGGGCAGTGAAATTCTCGCGGTGATAGCACCGCCGCGAGGCCAACCACAGCCAAGACAATCAAAGAGAGCAGAAAGTCCAGGCTTGCCCGAGCAATGAACCGTCACATATCCCCGGATTTACTAGATCATCTACAAGAGTACTGCGGTGACAGGGAGTCTACAAGTACGAGTACTCGTACGCTACTGAGTGCTAGAGCGTACACAATACGAGCTGCCTGCAGGATTACTGCTCAGGATTTCTATTTCCAGAGCAATCAAGTATCTGTGCATCGTGAAAAGCAGGGTCGTAGCGGCCAAGAGACGAGATGCAGGGTTTCGAGTGCTGGGTAGAAATAACGTCTGCGGCTCTGAATGTGGTCCATGCGATGGTCCCTGCGAAGGCTTTGCACTGCATCTGCCGATTCTCGTGATATCTCCTCAGTACAGAGCAGTCCTGGCAGGAAGAACGAATGAAACTGATGCCAAGACCTTTTTACCCTTGGCTTCGCATCAACGCGTCACCATATGCGTCACCATATGGGCCTGTACTCCGTAGAAGACCACCGGCTACGAGTACTCGTACGAGCAGTACTTTGCCACAGCTGGACTAGGGCCACGCAAATCGTGACGCGGGACGCCCTAGGCCTCGTCAGTCGACGCCGGCTCTCGTCTGCACTGCTTTGCAGTAGCATTGCGACATTGCAATCAGACGTCTGCGAGTACGAGTGGTCGAAAATTGTGCGTGTACGGAGTAGTTTCAACTTTTCACAAATTCAGTATTGTGATTTCACAAATACGAAAAGGTTTGATAAAGCCCTATTCATACGAGGCTTTCGAGGCTTTTAAAATCAAAGAAACACGGATTGCTGCCTCGGCGAACAGGCTGCACGGCATTGAGTCCAGTTCTAAGAATAACACACGGCATGGGCCGGACAAAAAAGCACACAAGACCCGTACGAGTACTCGTACCCGTACAGTCGTATCGTATCGTTCATCTGGCTCCTCTGCAGATCCCTGTTCAGCTGCATGGAGCCTTGGAGCCTGGAGCCTGGAGCCTGGAGCCTGGAGCCGGAGCCTGTAAGCCCGGGCGTGGGGATGCAAAAACCAGGATTTGGTGGTGTGGAATGGCCGGGCCAAGGCCAGAAACACCTCACTTTACTGAAGGGAGTACGAGTGCTCGTTGCTGGGCGGTGGAGTCTGCCTCTTGGTATTCGTACAGAGTACGAAGAATGTGTCAAACATGCGAGGGTTCAAACTTGGGAAGAGTATTTTCTTTTCTGTTGAAAAGGCAAAGAATTGATCCCATCTTCCAATCTCGGGCAAAGTTACATTATGATAATGCAAGGAAAGAAACGCCGGCAGGGCCGGAAGAGATGGGACACAACGCAAGAGTCAATCAGACGGAAGACGAAAAGAAGAAAAGAAAGAAAGAAAGGGGAACCGGCTAACTCGATAGGGCCGTCCGTCCCAAAAATAAATCCGTAAATCAATACTCCATAATGTGCACAGACGCGGACGTCTCAGGCCTGGCAGACCGACGGTGCTGCCGCGTTCCCACCTCTGTTCCCAAGCCGTCATGAAAATCCAGTGCACGTACTCGTAGAACTTGAATGTGTACGGAGTAAGATTAGCTACGGAGTAGGAGTACTCACTACAGAGGACGAGTCCTCTCACTCGTCAAAGTTTCTTTATCGGTTGTTTGTCTCACTTTGCAAATCGAAAGTACGGAGTGCGAGTACTCATCCTCAAATCAGTGCTTTGATACTCGTATTCGAGCGAGACACGCTCCCTCAACAACAACAACAACAACAACAACAACAACAACAACGCCCTGCCTGGCTGCGCGTTTTCGTCGGCCAGCCACGTCATGGGTTTGATTGGTTGCTCGTACATGGCTCGTAATTACCTCCAATCCCAGGCTTTATCATCGGGCTGCCTGCTGTCAACACAACCGGCTTCGCGGCCCAAAGAAATGATAAAAATAAAAATAAAAAGGGCCCATCCCATGACCACCTCACCACACACACCCACACTCGATAAACCCGTCGCAGCGTGGCGGTCTGGTCCTGCGGTCTGGTTCTAGTTCTGCCTGGGCCGATCACGACGGGCAGACACCCTGGTCGTTTGGGAATCCTGCCCCCGCAGCGACGAAATTGACCATGCAGTCTCTGCCAGTGTTCGCATTCGTCTTCGGGTGGGTGGCGTTTTTGTTTTTATAATTACACTTTTTGTTTCTTTTTTTCTTTTTCCAAGACAGGGGTCGAGCAACGTACGAGTACGAACTCACTCTGTACGGAAGAAGAGAAACAGGATGAGCTCGGGATCAAGTGGTTCCCGGTCCGGCGCGAAAAGTCCGGGATGACAAGGCTTTGGCCGTGGATGAGGACGGACGAGGACTCGTATGATTTGAGTATTGACTATTGAGTAACACGCCTATCTTTAGAAGCCTTTATAATCGAGATGCTGTGTTTCTGATTGATGGACCTCCGTGTCACGCTGGGGGGCGCAGTTGCATGTCATCAGATAAAGATATCAACAAGAGTACTCTACCAGAAACCGGTGTAGCACTGCGCTCACTGCACTCACTGCGAGGCGGCATGCGTAGTTTTCGTACCCGACGACACCCAATCGCGCGGACGCACGATCCGGGTGCTGTTGCGTGCCCGGACAATACGGCTGCAGTGTACGTGTACTCGTATTGCAGTTGCAAGGATCCTGGGGTTAACTGAGTCGTCAAGTTGAGGCTATTTTGGGTTTCTTTGAATTACGAGTACTCTGATATTTCAGTATCAGCTTTTTAATATATTTATATTAATTAAGCACAACGTCAAGTAAGATGCATCAGAAACAAAATAATATCAGCAAATACGGCAGAATACCAGAGTTTAAACATATAGACTTTTGATCTCAGTAGAATAATCGGCTGTCAAAGTTGGATGTCTGCAGATCTGTCTTTCTACGATGTAGTATATCCTCTTGCTACTTCATCCTGTATTCTGCTTTCGTGATACTTGATCTTATGTCTTGTCATTTCACGATAGTCTCATAAATCGTAGATCATAGTAAGGGTATATATTACACAAATACATCTGCAAACATAACTCTGTTAATGCCCCGACTACCCAACCTGACCCAATGTACTCCGTAAACAGTCAATGTCTCATCGCCTCCATCCCACCACCACACCACCACATCACGCCGCCATCAGCCGCTTCCGGATCTGCACGCACTTGCGAAAGTCCAGCCGCGCCTCGTTGCTCGGCACCTGCGGCCCGCTGGCAATGCACAGCACGGTCATGTTCTCGTCGTAGCGCAGGCCGGGCAGCAGCTTGGGCGTGATCAAAAAGTACTGGCTGGCGTGCTCGTGGCAGGCAATCTCGACCATGCGCTCGTGCATCATGCGCTCGTTGCGCGGGTCCATGCCCTGGTTGATCTCGTCGACGACGCGGAAGGGCGCCTGGGCCATGCCCTGCAGGGCCATGAGGTAGAAGATGGTGCTGACGGCGCGTTCGCCGCCGGACTGGCGATGCTGGTCAAGTTTCTGGAGTTGTTCATTTTGGCTGGTGGTCAGCGGTGGTCAGAATTATAGAAAATAATCAAAGAGAGGGTAACCCACCGAAACTTCACTCGAATGTCTATGCACCACTTGTCAAAGTCGTCGTCCTTGTGCACGCTGACCTCGCCGGCGCAGTTGATCTGCTCAAAGTTGTAGCTGAACGCATCGTTGATGCGCCCAATCAGCTCGTCGAGCCGCGGCTCCCAGCGCCCGCGGATCGCCGCAATCTGCCCGCCCATGTCGTCGACGCCCGCCGTGTGCGCCGCCATGGCCGCGCGCAGCTGCTCAATGTCGCGCCCGCGCCGCTGGTACTCGTCCAGCACGCCGCGGTCCACGGCCCGCGTCAGCTCCAGCTTGGCCTGCTCGGCCGCGATCTCGTTGGCCAGCTCCTCGAGCGTCTTGTGCCGTGCCATGGCGTGCAGCCGGTCTGCGCGGGACTCCCCCTCACCTTCTTCGTCGTCGGCATCAGCATTCTCAAAATTCTCAATCAGCTCCTTGGCCGCGTCCAGCGCCGCCTCGCCCGCCGCCTTTTGCGCCACCATGTCCTCCTGGATCTGGCTCAGGTCGCGCTGCAGCGCCTCCAGCTTCTCGGCCAGGTGCGCGTTCTTGGCCTGCAGGCCCGCAAAATCCGAGCCGGCCTCAACGGCCCGCACCTGCACGTCCATGAACGCCAAGTAGGCCGCACGCAGCACGCCGACGTGCTCGGCGTGCCGCAGCACGGCGCGCGCCTTTTGCAGCACGAGGTCGTCGAGCTCGCCGAGCACGGCCAGGCGCTGCGCGTTGAGGTCGGCGTGCTCGGCGCGCAGGCGGGCCACCGTGGCCGTCTCGGCCTCAATCTTCTCGGGCAGCGCCAGCCACTTGTTGTACTCGGACTGCAGCTGGTTCTTGTCGGCGCGCAGCTGCTCAATCTCGGCGTCCACCTCGCGGGTCTTGCGCACCGGGTCGGCCGCTTTCTCCTTGAGCGCCCGCAGCTCGCCGTGCAGCGCCTCCAGCTGCCGGTCCAGGTCGTCCACGCGCCCCTGCAGCTCCGTCTTCTCCGCCGCGCCGTCGCCCGACGCCGCCGCCGCCGCCTCGCCCCAGTACCGCCCCGCGCGGATGTCGCGCACCGACGTCGACACCGCGTGCGCCCCGTACTCGCGCCGCCGGCTGATGCGGTACACCTGGTCCTTGGCCGCCCACGTCGCAATGCGCTCGTCCGACACGATCCGGTCGTACTGGCTCTGGCTTGGTTTTTGGAGACTCACCGGCGAGTTGTGCAGCCGCCGCTCCGCGCACAGCATCGCCAGCACGGTGTCGGGCCCCTCCAAAAAGTCAATGGCTTGCCCGTCGAAACCCATGCTCGCCAGCTCGGCTGTCGAAAAGGGCGACGCAAACGAGCCCAGGGCAGACGTGCACGTGCGGATCGTCACCGACAGCCGCATCTGGCCGTAAAAGATGTCGCTCAGCTTCTTGTGGTCCTCGACGCTCTGCGTCGTAAAGCACAAAAAGTCATCGTTTTGCAGCAGCGACTGCAGCACATTCGAGTAGCGCGCGTCCTTGACAGAGCACGTCAGCATCGGCGGGCCAAAAATCTCCTTGCTAAAGTCGCCCATGTGCTCCTCGAGGTACTGCCAGCCGCGCGCCACCTCGGGCGCCATGCGCCGCAGCATGCTGACCTGCTGGCCGCGGCGCGAGTCGAGCACCGCCATCTCGGCCTCGACCCGGTGCTTCTGCTCGTTGATGCGCACGCCCTGCTGCTTGACGCGGTCCATGTCCGTCATGATCTCGCGCTGCTCCACCTGGATCTCGCGCTTCAGGTGCTCCTTTTCGCGGATCTTCATGTTCCAGTCCGCCGCCACAAAGTCTTGTGGTTTGTTCTTGAGCTTGGCCTCGAGCCCCGTGACTTTCTGCCGCGACGCCGCTATTTCTTTCTTCTTCTTGTCGATGACGTCGCCGAGCCCGGCCCGCTTGTTGTCCGTCTCCTTGAACCGCGCCTCGACCTGGTCCACCGCCCGCAGCGCGTGCTCGACGGCCTGCTCGGCCTCGCCAAGCACCGCGCGGCGCGTGCGCAACCCTTCCTCGAGCTGCTCGTGGTAGGCCTTTTTCGCATTGACAGCTCGCAGCGACGGCCGCACGCGCTCCTCCACGGCCTGCAGCCGCCGCGACGTCTCGCGGCGCTGCTTGCGCAGCCGGCTGTAGTTGCGCTTGGCCTCATAAAACCGCACGAGCGGCTGGCACGCCTCGAGGTCGTCAATGGTCTGCTGGATCTCTTTGCGCTCGTGGTACCGCTCGACGTCGGCCGCCTGCGCCTGGTGCCGGCTCTCCAGCACGCGCAGCTGCTCCGCGTCCACCTGCATCTTGTGCTCGGCGTCGCGCTGCTCGTGGTACACGCGCTTGAGCGCCGCCTGCATCTCCTTCATGTCCACGGGCGCCGCCGCCTCCAGCGTCTTGGCCAGCAGGTCCACCGCGTTGAGCCCCGCAAACTCGGCCACGCGGTCCTGCGGCAAGAACTGGCACAGGTTGTCCACCTGGATCCGCAGCTGCGCCATCAGCGCCTGCACGCGCCGCAGCGGCGCCTCGCTGCCGTTGAGCCAAAACTTGCGGCTGTTGTCCTCGCGGCTGATGCGCAGCCGCACCACGTGGTTGGCCACGCCGCTTGCCTGGGCCTGCAGCTCAATCTCGACCACGGCGTGCGCCCGGCCGTGCTTGACAAAGTCGGAAAACGCACTGGCGCGGCCCAGCACGTTCGAATGAAAACCCAACCCGAGACAAATGGCACACACCAGCGAGCTCTTGCCCGTGCCGTTGGGGCCAATCACCATGTTGAGGCTGGGGCCCGGATGGAACTCGGCACGCTCGTACGTCACAAAATTCTCGACCAGCACGCGCACAATGGCGCCGGGCTGGAACACGAGGCCGCGGTCGTTGGCAGAATCGTTCTCGCCCTCGTCTTCGGGGCCCACGGACGGCCGCATCCGCTTGGCCCGTGGGAGGTCGGCTTTCAGGCTGCCGAGACTGTCGAGATTCTCGTCATCGTCGTCGTCGCCGCCGCCGTCGTCATGTGTCGGCCGTCGCCGTCGCCGCTCGGACCCGGTCTGACCGGCTGAACGATGTATTCGTGGAGTGGACATTTTTGGTGAGGCTTGCGAGCTTGTGTGTCTCGTTTCTTGAGCGACGTTGGCAATGTGGTGTCACGATCGTCAAACACGCTGTAGTGGTGGGGCACGCGTTGAGACGCGTCTACGCGAGCAGGATTACATAATCAACCAATACGTCTGCACGTGACGGCATCACGATGCAAGGCTCATGACTAGAATGAAATCGCTGCAGTCATTTTTCCATGACTTTCTTCTATCAGGCCGTAAGTTACAGTATCTTTGGACCCGCTCAGCTTGACGTCTGTGACAGCGCTGTGACGCGGCCAACGCCTTTATCATCTTCCTCTCCCTTGCGCAGATCGAGCTCTCCGGGCTCCGGACTCCGTCCGTACACTCGCTCACATGGAATCCGGTAAAATTATCCAGACACTGGAAGAATCCAGCAAAAGAAACACGACCGGACAAGCGTAAATGAGCAGGATATAGCTCCTCTGATCTGGCATGGACTGCGGTTTTTTGCGTTGCATGCCAGCCAGCAGGACAGCATGCCTCCCTCCAGCCTGTTCATTTAAGCTCCCTCCCTGGCCAAAAGCCGACGAAGTCGCAGCGCAGCAAAGGACCCTTTTACAGCCGACCGGTCGTCCACGTTCTCTCGCCCTAGGTTCTCCCTGAGCTCTAGCTCTCTGCCTCGTCACCTTGCTTTCCCGTGTACGAGTACTCGTAGATCTGCTACTTTGCCCGCATAGGCGTGGCGATCGGCCCCTCCACCCACCACCACCAAAAGCCCGCGCCCGGTCTAGCAGCAAACTATTCCTTCATTCCAGCACCGTCGCAATGATAACCAGCGGCCGTCCTTTTTATTTGACCACATTCCTGTCGTAATATCTTGTGTGTTCTATTTTGAAACTGCTGTGCGGCCGATCGGTACTTGCTGTGCCTGCCAAATATGGCAGTGGACCCATGTACTCCCGTGTTAGTCGGGGTCGTGATGCAGGCAGGGAAGGAGCGGTTGACGGTGCTTCCTTCCTCGCCGGCATCTGGCGCCCGGGCAACCACGCCGACTCGCTGACCACACAGAAACGGAAGGAGCAAGTGGTCAGTCAACGCGTGTCAACTGGCAGGTACAAAAAACCTACCCTCTTTCCTCCCGCAACGCGCATTCTTTTCTCTGTCCGCCTTTCTGCCTTGTTTGGCTTCATCTTTCTCTCTCTTGTTTTCTTCTCACGTCCACTCCCACTCCCATATCCTTTCCCCTCCCATACCTCCCAACCGTGCGACGACTGGCATTGCTCTACGCGCCCCGGACCGTTGCCGTCTCATCAAAAGTCTGTTGCGATCCCACACACATTGGTCCTTTTTGTTTGTTGTGGTGCTGTGCAGCTTTTATTCTCTCTTTTTAGACGCTTCGGCTCCCGTTCCGTTTCTTTTTTTCTTCTCTCTCTCTTTAATATTTTATCTTTGATCGAGCAGCCTGTCATTCTTCTCCCTCTCCTTGTTCATAGCCTTGCTACCACCTCGCTGCCACACCTTTGCTCCCGCTCCCATCACACCATCGACAGAGCATGCCCTAATACCTGCCACCAAACCTCCGCATCTCATTGTCATGGCTTCGCGGTCGGGCGCACGCGTTCCCTTTGGTGACGCCACGTCCCGCGCAAACACTCCAAACACAACACCGGCGGCTCACCGGACGGCCAAGCACACTCCCGTCTACCAGAACGAGGAAAACATTCCACCTACGACGGCCAACAAGATGGAACCGTCTCTGTCTGCCGTGGCACCCAACCACGACCACGAACTCGAGCAACAACGGCGTCAGCAGCAGTACTATCAGAACTACCAGCTGGCCTACGAGCAACAGGCGGCACGACTTGCCCAGCAGCAGGCCTACTTGCAGCAGCTGTTGCAACAGCAACAAATGCAACAACAGCTGCAGATGCAGCAGCAGCAGCAGCAGCAGCAGCAGCAGCAACAGCAGCAACAGCAACAGCAGCAACAGCAACAGCAGCAGATGCAGCAGCAGAAACAGCAGCAGCGTGGTCACCACCAACCATCCGCCGAGTACAACATGTCGGATGCCCCTCTTTCCGACGTGGCCGAGGAAAGCAAGCGCAACTCGGCGGCCTCGCGCACCTCGCAGCACACGTCGGGCTCAAACTCGCGGCGTGCCTCGCAGTACTCTGCCTGCGATGGCTTCCCCAACAAAAAGTCGTACATTGGCCCCTGGCAGCTCGGCAAGACGCTCGGCAAGGGCTCGTCTGCCCGTGTGCGGGCGGCGCGTCATTGCACCACGGGGCAGCCGGTGGCCGTCAAGATCATTGCAAAGAAGACGGCCCGCATGACCCAGTCGGGAAGCATTGCCCAGCTCGACCAGTTCGACAGCATCCTCCCCGACAACCTCAATGGCGTTCGCCGCATGCCTCTGGCCATTGAGCGTGAGGTGGCCATCCTGAAGCTGATTGAGCATCCCAACATTCTCCAGCTTCACGATATCTGGGAGAACCGCAACGAAATGTAAGTACGATGAAACCTAAGTGATTTGCAAGATCTAACAGTCTAGTTACCTTGTGCTCGAATACGTCGAGAACGGCGACCTGTTTACCTATGTCAGCCAGAACGGAGCGCTCACTGAAGAGGCTGCAATCTTTGTGTTTCGCCAGATGATGAGTGCTGTGCAGTACTGCCATTCGCTCAACATTTGCCACCGTGACTTGAAGCCAGAGAACATCCTCCTCAAGGCTGACGGCCACATCAAAATTGCCGACTTTGGCATGGCTGCTCTGCACCAGGCCCCGCGAGCCCACCTGCAGACATCCTGTGGCAGCCCGCACTACGCTGCCCCCGAGCTGCTCAAGGCCCGTCCGTACCACGGCGACAAGGCTGATATCTGGAGCATGGGTGTGATCCTCTTTGTCATGCTTGCCGGGCGTCTGCCGTTTGACGAGGATGACATGAGCCTCATGCTCGCCAAGGCCAAGAAGGGCATCTACACCATGCCCAGCAGCTTTAGTCCCGAGGCCAAGGACCTGGTGCATCGCATCCTGCAGACCGATCCCGAGGTCCGCATCTCCATGGACCAGATGTGGCAGCATCCGCTTGTGTGGAAGTATGGCTACCTGGACGACTTCGGGAGCGACGGCACCGATGGTCTCGGCCAAGGCGCCCGTGGCACGCAGGTGCACCCCTTGGATCTGGCCAGCATTGATGAGCAGATCTTCCGCCAATTGCGGTCCATGTGGCACACGCTGCGCGAGGAAGAGCTGGCTGCAAAGCTGATCAGCAGAGAGTAAGTTTGTCTCTCGTCTTGCACACCAACGTCTGTACTAACCAAACAGGCCAAACGACCAGAAGCTTTTCTACTGGCTGCTATGCAACTACAGAGAGCAGCAGCAGGAAAACTACAACCCACCCCTGACACACTCTGTAAGCGACTACCACCATGTCAGCCAGCCGGTCTATGCCAAAAAGGTGTCAACGCGCAAGTTCTCGCAGACGACAATGTCCGGCCACAAGCGGAGCGTCTCGCGCTTCACGGTGATTTCGAATGTCGCCGAGACCGAGGCCGGGACCGAGAGCGGCACGGTCAAGAGCTACGACCCGTACAAGGCGTCGGTGCAGCCGACCGAGGCCAAGGCGAGCCACGCCAAGATTGTCGTGCACCGCAACAACCCAAATGTGGAGGCCGAGGTCCGCTCGCTGGTCCATGCCGAGGCCATGAAGGCCAAGACCGGCACGCCGACTGCAAAGTCCAAAGTCTACGGCAAGCGGCGCTACGGCTCGTCGGCGTACCTGCGGGCATCGCGCGGCTCAATGAGCTCGATTCGTAGCACACGGAGCATGCGCAGCGTCAATAGCCGGTCCTGCGTTCGGCCCTCGTCGAGACACAAGCGCGGTGTTGACTTTTCGCGAGCACGCAAGCTGACGACGAGTGGGACGGATGTGACGATGAGTGGCATGACAAGCCACAACCTGTGCGACGAGGCCCCTGCGTGGAACGAGGACCTCTCGGAGTTTAGCTGCAGAATTGCCAAAGACCTGGACGATGCGTTTATGAGTTCGCTTCTGGGTGTCGATTCCTCTGAACGAGACGCAAGCCGCGACTCTCCCTTTTCCATCCAGTTGACCTCGCCGAACCTGGCCGAGTCTCCGGCGACGTCGACTCAGACAGGACCCAGTGCCTGGGACAACCGGCCGCTCCCTCCGTCGCCACCGCGGTCGGACTCGGTGCAGCTGGAGATTGCCATGGCTAAGGTCAAGCAAGCCGTGGTCAAGGAAGCGTCCAAGGGCAAGATGCACGCGCGGCTGGTGGACGTCCATGCCCCCCCGCAGGTGGCAGCAGAGAGACGAGTTGTGTCGGCACCGGCGTACACAGGCAACAAAGGCCACGCGCGACAGCTGCCGGCGATCCAGGAGAACGCACCCGCAGCGGATAAGGACAAGCGGCGGGCTGTGTCTGCGCCGACCAAGAGCCATGGCATGCAAATTGCACAGAACATGGCCGAGCTGGCTAGTGCAACGCGAGCAGAGGATACGATCCGACTCGTTGTATCGCCCACTGCTGCCCGGACTGAGGGTCCGGTGGCAATGGCAGCACCCAAGCCACTGAACCTTTCTGGAAAGGCGGCCCGGCAGGAAAGCCGATCGGTGGAGACGCAGACGCAGATGGGCGAGACACAGCTGCGGGAGAGGCGCGAAAAGCGGCGTCGTGAGGAAAAGGCCCAGCAAGTCGTCACGGAGACGATTGCGGAGGAGCCCGAGCACCATGCATCAAACGCCTCGATGGGTGCTGGCAGCGACAAGGGGGCACCGGCAGCGAGAAGGTCGTGGTTCAAGCGGCAGTCGAGGACGGACATGCGCAACAGCATGGTGCAGGTGTTTGAGCGGCCACTGTCGCAGGTGTCGCGCAGCTCGGGAGCATCGTCGCCGACGCCGCGGACGCTGACGTTTTCGCAGGAGCTGACCAAGAAGAAGAGCTTTGTGTTTCCCTTTTGGAAGACGTCCAAGAGCGATGCCAAGCTGGACGACGACGTGCCGGCCGAGACAGGCTTGTTGGGCCAGAGCCGGAAGACCAGCAGCAGCAGCAGCAAGGGCCTTCGCCGTGCATCCGACAAGATCGACGAGCCCGGAGTGCGCAAGATTGAGTCGCAGCAGAACTGGCTGTCGCGGCTGTTCCGTGTCAAGCCGGCCAACCGGCACCTGTGCCTCTGCCTGTCGCAACGCCGGGCACGACAAGAGGTGGCGGCGCTGCTGCGCGACTGGCGGCGCTACGGCATCTGCGACGTTGAGGTCGACAAGCAGCACAGCATTGTGTTTGCCAAGGTCGCCGGCGACAACTATCTCGGCATCCGGCCCGTGTCGTTTGCCTGCGAAGTCATTACGGTGATTGAGCACGGCAAGCGCAATCATCTGAGCATTTTGCGCCTGACGCAGGAGACGGGTTCGGCCAGCAGCTTCCACAAGGTGGCCGACACGCTGCAGGGCGTCATGTACGAGCGCGGCCATGTTGTTTCCGACAAGCGCAAGGCCAAGATGATGGTGAAGACGTTGAACTCGTGAGATCTTGGGTTTGATCTTTGATTCTCTCTTTCAAAAATTCGCTCTCTTTTACTCACTCTCTTTCAACTTTGTCTCTCTTTAACTCACTCTTTTATTCATTCTCTCCTTCTTCTGTTTTTCTCTCTTTCTCTCTTTCTCTCTTTTTTTCTTCCTTCTTTTTTTCTTTTCTTTTCTTCTCCATCTTTGGCAGCCAGCCTGCTTGGAGTTTCTTGACACTCATTGCCTTTGATGGGTTCTACAGTCCTTTGGCTTGCATCTAGAGACCAACTCTTGCAGTCTTGCAGTCTATTTCTTTTGTCATATTGGGTCGCAATCTTTCACATTCAGCTTTCATTTATTTGGCGTACTGGACGGTCTGGTGTAATCATACAACAAAGTAATATTATTCATAATTGTTTGACTCTGCTTATGTCATAAACGCATGTATTATCGTGCTGCACGCCGGGACGGACTGTTTGACCATAGGGTGTGCTAGCCGTCTAGCATAACGGTGACCTTTGTAACGGTGACCGGACAGTGGCTGTCGTTCTGGCCCGGACGGGTAAGAGCGAGACTAGAGACTATTGTAAACGGAAGGACCGAACGTGACAATAGGGGTGTTTGTTTACTTCCTATTCAAGCAGGAGATCAAAGGCAAAATATAGTCCTTCCTTCCTGAGATGCGAAGCTCGTGGCTGTCCAAGCTTGACGACAGCAGATGCATTAAACCAAAAAAACCATGAAAGCCTCCCAAAATACAATTCCATCAAGTGCACCCATCCCAAACGAAACAAATAAAACATAACGAAAAAGAGCAGACCGATCCCATCCTTCACATACATGCCAATACCCAATACCAAAAAAAACCATTACAAGACAAGGATGGCCAGACCTAACCATCAGTGAAGCCCGTGCATATCGTTGCTCCCTCCGTCGCTCGTCGTGTCGCTGAGTACGCTGCCGCCGGGTGGTGGCAGCCCGCCATGTCCATGCCCTGCCGTCTTTTCGCTGGCCAACCGCTTCTCGCCACAGCCCTTGACCAGCCGATGACGCTGTTTTGTTAGCAAAAACTCCTTTTAAAGAATTCAAAGGGCAGCCTACCTTGAGTGCATCCTTCCTGCTAAAGCTCTTGTCGCAGTAGTTGCAGGGAAACGGCTTGACGGCGAGGTGAATGCGCTTGTGCCGCTTGAGGTCGTGGTTGCGGTTAAACGACTGCGGGCACTGATCGCACTGAAAGGGCCGGTCGTGGACCGACGCCGGACCGCCCATTCCCATACCCATACCCATGCTCATACCCATACTACCCATACCTCCCAGGCCGCCCATACCGCCCATTCCACCCAAGCTCAAGCTACCCTTATGCCCCCCGAGCATGCTGGACGGGTGAAGATGGCCGAGCTGCGTCGGTAGGAGATGGTGTGTATCCATGCCGCCGCCGCCGTGGTGGTGGTGCTGATGTTGCTGGTGGTGCTGTTGGTGGTGGTCGTGGCTGTAGAGGAGCGGCCTGCGTGCACTGCCCATGCCCGAAAAACCGCTGCCTCCGCTAGAGTTATGACTATTATTGCTCTGGCTCGCGTACGACATGCCGCCCATGCCCGAGACGAGGGCCATGTGCCCCGAGGACGATGGGTGGTGGCCGCCGAAGCCGGGGCCTGCGAGTCCGCTGGGCGAGTGCGGCGATGGCTGGTGCACGCCCGCGTGGTGCTGCTGCTGAAACGACGGGTAGCCGCCACCGCCACCGCAACCGCTGCTACTGCGGTTTCCACCGGCACTGCTGCTGCCGAGCGGTGGACCGAGCGATGCGAGGCCTGACTGGGACGGCAAGGGTGGCGGGATCAGGCGCATTGGGCTGCTCTGGTTTGTTGGGCTGGGCAGCGTGTGTTGTTGATGTTGTTGGTGTGAATGTGATGGATGCTCCGAGTTCTGGTGCAGGTGCAGCGGCTGGTGCGCGTACAGCTGAAAGGACGACTGGCTGGCCAAGCCCATTTTGCTGTGGTTGTGCGGGAGGCCACTTGCCGACACGCCGGGCATGCCGCCCATTCCCGGCAACCCGGGTGAGTGGTGCTGGCCGCGGTAGTCCATCATGTCGGGCGGGCTGGTGTGGCTGGCCACAGCTGTTGTGGAAGCGGCAGCGACGACGCCGCCGGCCGAGCTGCTGCTGCCGCTGCCGTCACTTGCCGTTTGTTGTCGTGGCTGTGCGAGTGGTGGTGGTGCGTGTCCCGACGCCAAGAGGGAGTTGTGTAGTGACGACGCCGAGAGGTCGTGCTGCGTGTGGTGTGATTGTTGGTGGTGGTGCTGTTGCTGCGGTGCATATCCGTGTTGTGAGCTTGGTGACCGGCCGGGCCCGTCGTTGCCCGTGTGGTGCGTCGTCATGGCCGCGGAAAAGGGGTTCTGCTGGTGTTGTTGTTGCTGGTGTTGCTGCTGCTGCTGGTCGTCGTGATCGTGGTGCCGACCAAACGACGAGAACAGCGCGTCGTGGCCGAGCGATGCCGGGCCGCCGAGAGAGACTACCGGGTGTGAGAGGGACACGCTCATCTGCTCGTGTTGTTCGTTATTGTGCTGCTCGTGCTGACCGTGCTGCTTGTCTGGCGGCGACGTGATGGGCGTAGTATCCTCGGCCGACGGCGCGGTCGACTGGTGCTGATGCTGCTGGTGCTGATGCTGGTGTTGTGCCGGGTGAAAGTAGACGGAGCCGGCGGACAGTGATCGCTGCGAGCTGCTGGTGCTGGTGCTGATGTTGCTGTCGCCGAGGTGGACGACCGCAGGACTGAGCCGGCCACTGATATATCCTGAGCAAAGAGTTAGAACGTGTGGTAGTAAAAAGAGGGATTAAAGAGGAAAACGGGAAAGTAGATATGAAGAGCCAAAAAAAATCAACAAAAAAATCAAACGAGGCGCAGGATGCGTACTGGGAGTGTCCTGGCCGAGCCCCGGCGACGGCAGCGAAAAGACGGACAGGTGGTCAGCCCCCAGGGCCATGCCTGGTCGTCCTGGTGCTGCAAAGCTCAGCGGTGCTTCCATGTTTCTGTGCTGTGGATTTTACAGAATGCGACAAGACTAGACAGGTACAGGACACAAGGAGGCGTTTTGGGATGATAAGATGGGATGAGGCGAGGCGAGGCGAAGGAGAGGGAGGGAGTCTTTAATACCACAGGCAGCAAAAAACGACGCACAAATGGTCGAGACGAGGCGAGTCGTGTTGAGGATGAGAGGTTAAAGAAACGTCGAGGCCAGGCCTTGTTGTTATCGGAAAGAGAGGCTGCTTATCCAGCCTCGTCGGGGTGCAGTCGTTGCTCCGAGTGGACGCCGGCTGGAAGCATTGACGTCCAGGTGCGAATGCGTTGTTGGTAGTCGGGATACAGAGAATATAGAAGGCCCCAAGGTACGACAGACGAACAAAAAAAAAAAAGAGCAACGCAGTCACGCCAGAAGGGAAGCAACAATCCAGACAACCAAACAAACAAAGGATAGAAAGATGATTTACCAAGAAGGAGGCGGGGTGGCCGATATTATAAGTGATGGGTGGTGGTGGTGGTGGTGGTGCTCTGCCAAAAGAAAGGAACAAGGAAGACCCCCCCCCAGCTGCGAGGGACGAGTGTCTTGTCTGTCTCTTCCGTGCTTTGTGAGTTCCTGGGGGACGCAAAGTCGATTAGGAAGAAGAAGAAGAGAGCGGTTTCGTGGAGGACAAGGACAAAAATGGGCTTTCTGTTTTATGGCAAAAACCAAGAAGGGTGAAGCTGGTCCACGACCGGGGGATAATCAAATAATCAAATAATCAAAAAAGAGAAGAGAGAAAGGAACAAGAACAAGAACAATCCAATAATGTAGCCTGTAGTGGATATTGGGGGGTTGTCCCCCGGCTTGTGCGTCTGTGAACCGTGTGCTATGCCTTTATATTCTTTTTTTTATCATTCCATTTCTTTTCCAATTCTTTTTTTTTCTTCTGTTCTGCAGAACCTGTTCCATGTCCATACTGGCCCATGTCCCGTATTATGCCGTTTATTCAATGGAAAAGAGGGGAGGACAGGGCAAGACACTGACGAGAGGATGGAAGATATTCAAAAGATTAACATACCGGGAAGAGAAGGGGTGGGGGCTAGAACTAGATGCATGCACTGGCAACGTCCGTGGTCAGATGGAGATGGCGAGAGCCGATTGTCGAGAGCCGATGGCCGTTGTTGTTGTACTCGTACTCGCTACTCGCACTCGTAGTAGTAGAGAGGGTGTGCTGCTGTCGATCGGGGACTATATTCGAGAGATCACCACCCGTCGTCTGTTGGTGGTGGTGGTGGTGGGAAGAGCGAGGAGTCTCATACTCGGTGGTCGACTCCTGCTTCCTGCTGGGCACGTTTGTCTTGTTCTCGTTGCACACACAATAGGACAATAGGAAAAGTAGTTTTGCACCGCCAGACGGGAAGGAGGGAACGTCCCTTGTGCTCTTTTCTTTCCTGCTGGGGACGTTATGCAACGGGCGGATCGCGGGCTGGAGAACTTGGAGACTGCCTGAGCGGTTCGCGGAATGGTGGGAGAGGAGACAGACAAAAGTGCAGACCTCGAGCAGGAAGAGTCGAGGGGGAGAGGAGACGTACACGCCGAGAGATTGAGAGAGAGGGGGGTGTACGAGTACAAATCGACAAGACGAGAATAGAAAATAGATTAAGAGGGGGTGTGATGAGAGAGTGGAGAAAGCGAGGCCAAGAGAGAGAGAAAGAGAGAGAGTACTCGTACTCGTATGCAGAGGTGCGTGAACGGCCAAGGACGCACAACGCCCAGGGATCGTCAGAGGCTGAAGAAGCTGTAAGGGTTCTGGTAGAATAGAATGTCGATCGCAGCCAGGGTAAGGGGAGGGAAGGGGAGCGGCAAGACGCTGCGAGCCGTGCAGAGAAGAACGGACAGAGAGCTGGGGGAGAAGACTGAGAGAGCTGGAATATTGATTTGTTTGCTGCTTGCTGCTGGTGTGATTGGTGGGCTGTATTAATCGGTTTGGTGCTGTTGATACGAGACAGTCGGGGTGCAGAGGCCCTGGATCTGGAACTCTGGAACTATTGATTCAGAGGTCACCTTTTTTTCTTTTCTTTGTAGCCCTCCAGAAGAAAACCCGAGTACGCAGCACACAGCATCCAGGGACCACCTGGCATGGGACGCAGGACGCAGGACGCAGGACAAACAAGGGCACCGTCTGTAATCAAGAAAGTCGGAACGAAAACAAGCTGGGACGAGCGAGCTGGGGTCAAGGGTGATCGACGCACAGGGGGGGTCGTGAGCTTCGGAGTAGCATTGTACGGAGGAGTGTGGTAACGATGACGACGGTTGGCTTCGGGATTAGAAGCCTGATTAAGCCGCGCGAGAGCGAAGCATGACTGGTAGAGGTGCAGAGGTGCAGGGCAGATGGAAGCAGTAGCGTCAGTGGAAGGGACTGGCAGGGATGGGAGAAGAAGTGACATGGACGGATGAGAGGCTGAAGGTTGCTATCAAGTACAAGTAGCGTCGTAGCGTCGTCAGCTACGTTTGTCTACGGAGTTTTTACGAGTACGAGCACTCGTACAGAAGGATAGTTGACGTACGAGTACTCGTAGGTGGACCAAGTCCAGACGGACGAAGAAACCGACAAGGTCACAACTGACATGAGGATGCACAGGGGTGGAGAGAAAGCGGCTGATGGCCAAGAGGGGAATGTTAGAATGGTACCGTGACAGCTGTGAGCTGTAAGCAAGCTCTTTCGTACTCGTATGCAGGTGGACTGGGCTAGTCGAGAGCTGAAGAAGAGAGGGAAATCACGACAAAGGACGAGTACGATCACTCCCGTAAGATGACGGTGATGGTTTCTCGTACTGCTCGTACTCCGTACAGCAGCTGGAGCAGCTGGAGCAATATCAATATTGCCCCGGTCTCAGACCCCATCCCCGTCGACCCCATCCGCGTCCCAGACTGCATAAACAAATCAAAAATCAAAAAGTCGTTTGAGAACTGGATATTGTATTGTACGAGTATATATTTCGCATTACACAGACAAGATAGGTCTAGTTACCGAGTCACAGACCGAGACAGCCGGGCACGGTTGGGAGGTATGGGGCAGTGACACGGGTGGTTATCATTTGCTTGTACGAGGACTCGTAGTCCAGGGGGACTATGATGAAAGCTTACACTACGAGTAGGAGGGGTTAACAAGAAAGTCAAAGGGAAAATGCAAGGGAAATGCACAAGGTCAAAGACAAATAAATATAGATCGACTCGCAGCTAGAAATGCAGTTTCTTCATTGCTATCAACTCTCCTCTGCCTCTTTCCGGAGCACCGTACTCCGTTCCTATTGCCAAACAAACAACTCGGCAGGGATAAGAATAGCTCTCTGGCCGGGGTACGCCCCAAAAGGGAATCAATATTTGACGGCTCGCCCCATAGTGTCGGTAGGTTGATAAACCACCAAAACTAGCCAGAGTACCCTTGTATCTTGCAGCTGTCGGGTTTATTGACCACAAAGGACTGGGACGGCCTGAAAAGCAAAAGTGCTGAAGAAAGCAAATGAGGCGATCGATATAGATGAAAACAGACAGAAATAAAGCAACGGGTCTGTTTTTGATTTGAGTGAGATCAAATGTCCGTTTTGATTACTAATCTATAAAATGACAACGTCTCGACAAGAATTGATTTCACGTCTTGATAAACCGAATGCAAACGAGTACAAACAGAAGAGCCGACATTGATTGCTCGTATTCCTAGTCCGTACGTCTACAAACACTACGAGCCGCAACCCAAATAGAACCATCTAGCCTTCAGCCGTTTGCAAGGCGAATAAAAATAAGAAGACACTACCTCATCATGACAGCAACTATGGTCAATACTTACGAGTACATGAATAGAATGCGGACGGAGGACGGACGAACAGGTACTAGTCTCACTCTGTAGACGTTGGGTAAATACTGGTACTCGTACTCCCAACGATCTCACCGCTTGGGTCCAGGTGAGATGTGCGAAACGCATGTCTCGCAACTAGCTAGATGGGACTAGAGGACGCGGACGCGGAAGCACTCTAGCCGTGATGTTGTCTTGTCTGGACACTATTCGAGCTACTCGGGACTAGTCTTCGGGTGGCGATAGTTGACATGTCAAGCAGACAGCCGATCTTGTCAACCCGATGTGTACGAAGAACGACGATGGTTGTCCTCTGGCCTACTATGTACTCTTTTTATTCTCTTTCTGTGGCACGTAGGTGGCCACATATCAGCGACCCACTGATAGGGGACGCGGATCCCTCCGATCCAGGAGGCGCCTCCGGCGAGGCGCCTCCGATAGGCGGCATCCTCCCACTCTACGTCCCTACTAGAGGGCCTGCCCATGCCTCTTTTCGTCCTATTCTTCCTTCTTCTCTATAGTCTATTCAGTCTTTTCGCGCCTTTTCTGATCCTATTTGGTGATAGTAATCCTTATCGTTGCTACAGGTTATAAGCCTTTTGTGTTTCCGTACCCTTTTTTACTACCTTTTACGATTTTAAGGGGCGTCCTTGTTTTATTACCGTTTTTCGCGTTGAACTCGCGTATCTTTTGCTTCTTTTCTTCTACTCTTTTTATATTTTCTTTTCTTTTCTTTTTACTCTTGCCTACGATAGCTCTAGTTACTTATAGTAACCCTCGGTATCCTGGATCCGTTATCTAGGTGTAGTCTATCTTGCGGGAGCACTTCGCGATTTGGGATGGCTAGATAAGGGCATGCCTTTTGGCCTACGATTTATTATAATTTATCGAAGAAGATTTTTAGCTTCCTTTTCTTAAGCCTAAAAACGTTTATAACGACTAGTTGTTAGATAGGTATTTTATAATGTACGTTTTGAATAATACGACGATAGAGGTGCGCGAGGAGATAGGCGAAAGAGGTTATAAGCCTACTATCGAGTTATTATATATGCTTTACTAGATTATTCGTTATACTTTCTTTACCTACGACTTAAATACGGTTAATAATACGGTATCGGAATATACCTTTATACGTTTAGAGTACTATCTTACTCTTTATACCTTCGTTAAACGTTTTATAGTAGTTATAAGTATCCTCGCCCCGACGGAGTTCGTAGTAACGGATACCGTTAAAGCTCGCGCCTTTATTACCTATTTTTCGTTTCTAAACCTTGTTTTTTTTACTTATTTACGTATATAGTTAAAGGATAAACGCCTTACGTACGATACGGCTCTTTTTAAGTGTATTTCCTAGATAAAGGCCCTCGCCGCTTTTAGTATTACGATAACCTTTACGACTCTAGCCGTAGTATTTAGTAGTAAGTCGTTTAAACGATGTACCGATTACTAGCGTTTTTACGGGTTTTATTAGTTTAAATATAACTTTTATAAACGTTACTATAGTAGTAGTAAAAATAAGTATTTTTAAAAGTACCCGGAGAAGAGAGAGGCTTATTATTATCGCCGCGGTTTTAAGTAGTCGACTTCGACTCTCGTAACGATTATATCGTAGCCTAATACGACTAAAACTACCGTTAGTATTACCGTCGTTTTTATATTTTCGGGTATTTTTTGTAAGGGTCCTAGTAACGAGGGCGTACGTAAAGACTCCTAAATTATCGAAATAACTAATCTTACAGAAGGAAAAGAAAAGAGAGGGATTTGTACTCTAAAGGTTTCCCTCCCCTATATGCCTCGACCCCGCCTCCCTCGCATACCCCTGCCCTCCAGACGCCCGCGGGCGTTTAACGGTGACTACCCTTATTAGGTGACCGCCCACCGTCACGTACATCAAGCCTAAGGTTACGTAGTCCAGATCTACCCTACCGTACCCCTCGTACGCTAAACGCCCGCGGGTGTCTAATAATGCGTATGCCCTGCATCGCTATGCTAGACGCCCGCGGGGGTCTAAAGGTATCCGCCCTCGTTAAGTAACTTGCCCGACGCCTCTTTACGTACGCGGTCCAGGGTTATATGACTTAGGAGGGTTCCTACTTACTAAGGTCGGCGTACGGCGTAGTCGTACGCTACGCTAGGGCCTTTAGCCTATAATATTATTTCCCCCCTCCCGGCGCTTTCCGCTACGGGGGGTATACCCGCTCTTTGTACTCGTCTAAGGCCGTAGTCTCTTATATCGTTTTCAACGGCTCCTAATTTAGCGTAGCGTACCCGGCCTATTTTACGTATACCTACTAACCGCGGCCCTTCCGGTAGTATTTAAAAATATTGTTTACTTCGTACTCGTTATAACCGTTTATAGTTAACGGCGACGGCTCGGTATAATCTACCCGTTAGCTCGAGAACGGGTCGTCGTCGCCGCGCCGGACTAAACTTATATAAAATACCGGATAGATTCCTTTCGGTATATTTAGTTTTACGGCGTAACTACTTACTATACGTACTATACGGTACGGTAATACTACCTAGTCTAACTTTTTTACCGGCCGTACGGTTTTAACGTAGCGTATCCGGAGTTATACGCGCTCCTTTTATTAGAATACGTTTACGTACTAGCGGTACTTATTCGCCTAAACTTCTTATACTTCCTAGGCGACCTTTATACTCGCCTACGCGTATACGGTACCTTAACGCTATCTTTTTACTAGCGCGTCGCCGAATACCGCGGCTAGCCGTCGGGCTTTTAGTACCGGCTCGTCGATTACCGGTATATAGTAACTATAAAGTATATAGAACGGCGATATTTTCGTCGAGGTACTAACCCGGTTGTTTAAAACGATTATAACGGATAAGAATAACTAGGCCTAATCCGACTACGAAAAAAAAGTAAAAGCGTGGAGGTAGATTTTTAGCTTTTAGTTCGCCCGCTCCGTTACTCCGTCTATTTTTAAGTATTATACCGTAAATAACCGACGCGTAATACCTAACGCTTTATAAACTTTCGCTTAAAAGTCGCTTATAAATTATACTCCGCGGTCGGATACGATCGCCGTTAGTAAGCCGTAATATTAAAAAACGCCGCTAAGGAGACGTTCTACTACCTCCGGTACCTTAATTATCGGTATTAACTCGTATACTACCGCCTTATTTAAACGGTCCGTAATTACTATAATATTAGTATATCTTTTACTAATCGGTAAGTAAATAATAAAATCTATAAAAAACTCGTTTTACGGCCGTTCTAAAACGGGGAGTAGCTTAAAAAGCCCTTACTTAGTATCCTATTATAATTTAATTTAGCGGTAACGCTAGTAATTCTTTACGAATTATTATATATCGGTTATTAATACCGGTTAGACGTACGACTTCGAGATTACTATCCGCGTAGCTTCTTTACCTAAATACCTAGTAAGTTTCGAGTTATAAATAACTTAGATTAAACGCGTACGGAAAAGCTCCCCAAACGGGATTTAAAACCGATCTCGCTAAATTACCCGGCCCTCCGAATCTTACCGGAACTTTACTAGTTCGAAGTTTAACCCCTACTTCTTTAATACCGTATCGTCCTTCCTTTAAATTACGTTCCAAAGTTTTTAGTACTAACGGTTAGCCTTAAAGGACGTATACTATAACGCCGTCAACTCGTCGTTTACGAACGGCGACCTTAATTCGTTAATCGGCTTTTTACCTATCTCCCCGGGACCGTCCTTATCCGCCCGTACTACTTACCCTACTAAAGCTACGACGGTCGGCTAAAGCGCCTTATCCGGCGGGGGCCCGGTTATCCTTAACCCCCCTACGGTTTTTATAAAAAGCTATACTTTTCGTTCGGCCCGCCGGTCGTCGCCGCTATTTATTAATATATCCTAGTCCCGCCGGGATAACGTATTTAATAATAGTTATAACCGCCCGGGCCGGTAGATTAAGGTATAGTTTATTACTAGGAAATTTTCCGCTTACCGTATCTAGCGTTCGCTAAGTAAGCGACGGCCTAGGAACTATTATAAGTTTCGGTAATCCGTAAGCACTTTAAAGCGTTCCCTTTTTAACTCCAGCGCCTACTCCTATATCGCCGTAATAATAACGTATAACTCTTTATCGTAAATTAAGTAGTTATACTCCGCTAACGTAAGCTTTTTCGAGAAATAAACTATAGGATATTACGCCTCGTCCGTTTGCTTTTATAATAAGGCGGCCCCTAAAGTATACTCCGATAAATCTACTTTTACTTTCGTAAGTCTCCCCGGGACTTATACCGCTAATACTAAACCTTCCGTAGCCGCTTTCTTTAAAGTTTAAAAGCTTACCTCGTACTCCGACGTTTATACAAACTTAGCTCTTTTCCTCGTTAAGTCCGTTAAAGGGGACGTATACTCGGAGTAACGAAAGATAAACTCCCAGTAAAACCCGGTAAACCCTAAAAACCCCCGGACTACACGGACCGTACACGGGACTTCCTAATCCCGGATTACGTCTACTTTAGCCGGGTCTATCTCGAGTCTACGGCCCGGCCTAATAACGTAGCCGAGGAACTTCGGAGCCTAGGCCTTAAACTCGTACTTCTTAATATCGAGCTAAAGGCCGGCCCTATAAAGCTTATTTACTACCTCGCGTACCTATACACGGTAGTCCGTACAAAAGCCGCTCGAGTAAATATAAACGTTATCGATAAAAACCGTCGCGTTTATATCTAAGTAAACTTAAAAGACCTAGTTAATATACCGCTAAAACGACGCCGGGGTACTTATAAAGCCAAACGACGTAACTAACCACTTATAAAAGCTAGTACGGGTATTAAACGCCGTTTTCTACTTATCCCCCTCCCGTATTTTTATATAATAAAACGCAAAGATTACGTCTAGTTTAGTTACCTAACGATACTTAACTACGTAGCGTAAGGTTTCTATAATTAACGGTAAAGGGTAAGTATCCCGTTCCGTAATAATATTAAGCTTACGGTAGTTAACGTAAAACCGAAGGCTCCCGTTAGCCTTACGGACGAATAATACTAGCGTACCGCCTAAAGATTTACTCGGCCGGATTAGCCCTTAGTCTAATAAATCTAAAATAGTTTTTCGGATTACGAATAACTCCTCTTTAAACTAATAGTATAATAACGTTACTAAAAACGGGGGCTCGGATTCGTTAAAGTTTTTAATTAACCGGATTTCGTAGTCTACGCCCGGGCGGTACAGCAATAACGTCCTAACCGCTTTAGGGTTAAACGTTTTTACTAAGTCCCTTAACTATTTCGGTACCTTCGCCTAGATTTCTACTATTAAAACGAATACCTTTTTCGTCTCGAACGCGACGTATACGTCTTCTATCGTAACCGCTAAGTACTAAACCGTAAACGCCCTTAGTAGCCACCGTACTATCGCCGCTAATACCCGTACCGCTATACCGTCCGTTCGTTTCCGGGGCTTCGTCTTTAGTATTATTCCCTACCTACTTATAAAAATCTCGTCCTTAACCGGCTTAATAATAGTATAGTAGTAAACGAGTTAACCCTTACCTAAAATTAATATTTCCTCCTAGTCTAATACTACGTATACCTATACCGGGGTCCTTACGCCTACGGTATCTATCCAAACCTTTACTACCCGCTTAATAAATAACTACTTTTCCTCGGGTTAGCCTACTACTTACCGGAACTTCCGAGGTTTAATAACTAACGTCTCCGTTTTCGTCCTTTTTATATATTACTTTAAAATTATAACGAATACGAAGTATCTTAAGTTAGTAAAAGTTTATATATTATAACGGTTATTAATAACCGCGTCGACGTATATACCCTTCGCCCTTATCCTTAATATTTACTTCCTCTACGCCCGCTATAAATCTTTTTTACGCCCCTTACCGAGCCTTTAACGCAGGGCTACTCTTTTCCTAACTCGGAAGTCCCGTCCTATAACGCCTCCGACGCGTCCTTATAGTCCGAGTATACCTCTTTTACTCGAACCTCGTATACCGTAACTAGGCGGGCCGTATCCCGTTACAAGTAAGTACTCCGGATATAGCTACGAGTACTATACTTAAAATAAGTATACGGGTTAGAGTTAAACGTTATTATAGGCCGCGTAGTAGGGCTTATCGACGGCCGCGTTACGGCTACAGTTACTGGCCTTACGTAGTTAAACGTTTAAATATAGCCCGCGTAAAAGTTTATAAGTTCGCCGGCGGCCGGTATATAGTTACGGGACTAGGTCGAGGCCGTTTAACGTATATTATTTATATTCGAGCTTACTACTAAAAGTTAGTTTTTATACTCCGCGTATAACGTCGAGGCCGGTAAAATTAACGTCGCCTAGTATATAATAAAATTAATAGCCCTACGTAATAGGTCGTAAGCTACTATATCGACGTCTTTTAAGCCCGACTCGAACAAATCTCCCTCGAACTTTAGTAAAAATACCGCTATTTATTCCCGTTCTCTTTAACGGGCGGTTATTACCCGGTTTACGGCGCGTTAACGCTTATTCGGGTTATTAAATACCGAGTCTAAATAAACTAAGAATTTTCTCGGGCCTACGTTTTTATTATCTTAAAACTACGTATAATACGTATAAGCTATTACTTAAGCTTTAAAACCTAAGCTACGGTAAATATAAGCTAGCTATATATCCGCGCCGTTAATTATTATCGTATTTACGTATAGCTTATCCCGAATTAAAGTACGCTAGTTTATATACTCCCGGCGGGAGCCCGTAAATAGTATTACCGTATTTAAGATAAGTCGGGGCCGCCTTTCGTAAAGTTCCGACGGCTCGACAAAGCCGCGCCTCTCCGGCCGTTACTCCCGCTTTCGGACTAAAAGCTTTATTTACTACTAAAGGGCGGCGACTATCTAGCGTAATACCTCGTCGGGATACTTACCCCCGATAGCTAGGGATCCGTATTTTTTTACTCCTTCTATTTCGCCGTTTTACCGTAATACTAGGCGGTATTTTAAGCTTACTCGTACTACTTAATTTTAGTTCCGTGGTACCTAGGCTTAAGTATACTTACCCGACCGAGATAGGGTCGTCGAAAAAAATAAAGATTAGTTAAATATAAAAGTCTTAGTAACGAAGGCGTACGTAAAAACTCCTAAATTATCGAAATAACTAATCTTATAAAAAGAAAAGAAAAAAGAAGGATTTATACTCTAAAAGTTTCCTTCCCTTATATACCTTAACCCCGCCTCCCTCGTATACCCCTACCCTTTAGACGCCCGCGGGCGTTTAACGGTAACTACCCTTATTAAGTAACCGCCTACCGTTACGTATATTAAGCCTAAGGTTACGTAATCTAGATCCACCCTACCGTACCCCTCGTACGCTAAACGCCCGCGGGTATCTAATAATACGTATGCCTTATATCGCTATACCAAACGCCCACGGGGGTTTAAAAGTATCCGCCCTCGTCAAGTAACCTGCCCGACGCCTCCTCACGTACGCGGTCCAGGGTTATATAACCTAGGAGGGCTCCTACCTACTAAGGTCGGCGTACGGCGTAGTCGTACGCTACGCTGGGGCCTTTGGCCTATAACATTTTTAGTACGTCGTATTTAATAGTATCTTTTTTTTATACTATATTTAGTTTTACCCTTAACTTTACGAGTACTAATAAATTTATCGTCAACTTGGGTAATTTTACGTATAAGTATAACTACACGAAGTAGTTTACTAAGTTGTATCCCTTAAAGACTTTTATTACGTTTACTAATACTAACGGTAACTAAAGCGTATAAAAGTATAAAAGTACTATCGTTTTAAAGTACGATAAAGTCGACGGTACGCGAGTATATTTTACTTTCGTTAATATCCTTTTTATACCTAAGGCTCCCGTTAACCTCCTTTTTAAGGGTAAGCTTTTACGTAAAAACTACTAAATTTTTTCTTTTAGTATTACTCCTCCCGACGGTAAGACTACTATCGTTATCGAATAGTTTTACAATATTTTATAATTAGTAAACGTTTCCTAGCCTCCTTTTATATTTCCGCTCGGTATTACTATAGCTTTTATCGAATATAAAGTAATATATTAACGGTTTTTTTACGCTAGCCCCGCGATAGTTAAGACCGTTATAGTATTTATTAGTATTTTTTTCCGTAACGTCGAAAACTACTACGAGACTTATAAAGTAGTTAAATCCACCTAAATTATTAGTCGTAATCTCCTAGATTTTATTATTACCCCGGGCTAGTTAGTACGTATCGACGTTATTATGTATAAGCCCGGGTATCGCGGGTTTCGTTATTTTATTTACTATATTAATTAATTCTTAGGCTTTTAGTAGATTTACTTCGTAATACGTAAATCCAAGGTATTTAAAAGTTTTAAACGTTTTATAGTTTATTTTAAGCGCTAGTCGTTACTTAAGGTATAAGCCTTTAGCCTTAATAGTAGCGGAGAGTTTAGCTTTTCGACCCGGCCTTTTAAGTAGTTTAAACTTACCGATTAGGTTAGAAATTTAGGTATTTCGTTTAAAATTATTATTTTTTATATACTTTTTTCGAATAGTCGAATTAAACGGGCTAGGCGTACTCTTGTTAGAAAAGTACGCGTCGTTATAAGGGATAGTTTTATCCTTTTCAAGTTTTAGCCTTTTACTATCGATATTACGGGATACGTAAGTAACTTATTATTTACTTTTACTAACGTTAGTATTAGCCCTTAAAAGGTGTTTTTTCGTACCCTTAGCCTCCCGGAGGAAGTTTATAAACTTATTCTAGGCTATTTACGCGCTTACGGATACTAGGTATTTATATATATTAAGGATGCCTACTACGATAATACCGACAAATTCGCCTTTTGTATACTTATCGGTAAACTTATTGGTTACGACTTTCGTTATAGCCGTATTACGTACGTATAGGTGTTAGAGATTTAGAAAATTTTATAAGTTTTTTTAGTACGTTTTTACGAAAAGATCGACTAGTCGTTACTTTCCGACTTTAAGGTATAAGGAAAGGCTATTTATACCGAAAACGATACTAGAGAGATCGACGCGAGTATTATTAAAGCCCTTATTTACGCCTTTAGTACACTTTAGGGGTAGGCGATATTTGCTTTTTTAGCCTTAAGCGGCTTTTCGTAATTTCTAGGGGTAAAGTTTATTACTCCCGTTAAGCCTTAGTAAAATTATAGTATTAATTTTATAGAAGACGACGTCTTTAAGGTATTTACCGAGGCTTTTAAGGAGCCTCCTTTGTTTATACAAACGTTACTAAATTAGTCGCCTACTCGAGGGGTAGTTAATCTTACTACTCCTACGAGTACTATCGACGCGAGTACTTTTACTCCTCGCGTCTACGATATTTACCTCGACTTATCGCCTTTATAAGTTTTTACTATTCGTATTAGTACCTCGTTACTAACGACGGTAGCCTTTTCCCTTACCCTTAAGCCTCGAGCCCTTTTTCCCGTCGAGGATAACGACTCTAGCGTTACTTTCGAGTTGCCTTAGCTACGCCGTTTTATTCGGACCTAGTCTCGTTTCGACTACCGCTTTTTCGTAGGGTATCGTACTACTAAAAAGGGCGATAACTCGGTTATATCGTCGTTTTTGTAGTATTTTTCTTTGGCCTTCGTAAAAAACGACCGTTCCTAAGCCTTTATCGTCGACGAGATAGAGTCTAAATCCGTATATATAACTGTTCGTAAGGCTATCGATATTTAGTACGTAAGCTTTATAATACCTAGTGGATATCGTAGTATACGCTATTTTACCAACTTTAAGGATCGTTAGTTGCCCGCGATACGTAAGTAACTTACTAGCTTTAAGGCTATAAATACTTAGGATTTAGTACCTCGCTTTAAAGGTCGATTTATACTCCTTAGTAAGTGGGTGTACTTAAAAAAGGAGGATAAAATAAAAACCCGATAGGTAGTATATAGTAACGTCGAAAGCCCTAACGATTAGCTAGTATCGAATACTTACGTAGCGGTAGTATTATTATTTACTATTAAAGTTTTTCTAGTATAGGCCGTTACTACTAATATAAAAGTAAAGTAATTCGACTTTATTACGGCCTTTTTTAACGTTATAATCCCCGACGACGTCGTTATTTATTTAGTATAGCCTACTAGCTTCGACGATAGTATTAAACGTGTTTGCCGTCTCCGCCACGCCTTTTACGGCCTTTCTCGATCCCTTCGTTAGTAGTTCGATACCGTTATTCCTATTATAGTATTTTTGGGTTTTACTCTTTGCGCCTCCGAGATATACCTTTTCCGTAACTACGATACTAGTATCCTCGTCGTTATATACGTCGATAATCTTTTGATTGTAGGCTACGATGTTACGGCTCTCGATATATTTGGTACGGCTTTATACAAGTCTTTTCTTATCCGCGCCCTCGGCGATGTTAGGACTTTTTTAGGCTTGGATATTTTTCGCGATCGCGCTAGCCGCTTTATTTTTATTAATTAAGGTAAATATATTAGTAATATACTTAACCGTTTCGGCCTCGACGATTTAAACCTAGCCTAAACCCTATAACCGCTCGGATTGAACTTGCCCGCCGCCTAGGCTATCGATACCTCGGAGTAATACGACTATATACGTAAAATAGGATATATTAACTATATTAGCGTATATACTCGCCCCGATATTACTTTTACTTGTTTTAAGCTTTACGAGGGTAATAAAGGGCCCTTTACTTACTATTAATAAGTATTAAAGTATCTTTTTCGTTATTTTTCTAGTACCCGTTTCTTTTCCTTTCGTATTAGAGGCGTTAATTTTAATCGTTATACTATAAGTTTAAGGGTATTATAGGCCAAGGGCCCCAGCGTAGCGTACGACTACGCCGTACGCCGACCTTAGTAGGTAAGAGCCCTCCCAGGTTACATAACCCTAGACCGTACACGTAAGGAGGCGTCGCGTAAGTTACCTAACAAGGGCGGATACTTTTAGACCCCCGCGGGCGTCTAGTATAGCGATATAGGGTATACGTATTATTAGATACCCGCGAGCGTTTAACGTACGAAGGGTACGGTAGGGTAGATTTGGACTACGTAACCTTAGGCTTAATACACGTAACGGTAGGCGGTTACCTAATAAGGGTAGTTACCGTTAGACGCCCGCGGGCGTTTAAAGGGCAAGGGTATACAAAGGAGGTAAGGTTAAAGTATATAAGGGAGGGAAACCTTTAAAGTACAAATCCTTCTTTTTTCTTTTCTTTTTATAAGATTAGTTATTTCGATAATTTAAAAGTCTTTACGTACGCCCTTACTACTAAAACCTTTACATTTAATTAATCTTCCTTCTTTTTTCGACGACCTTATCTCGGTCGGGTAAGTATACTTAAGCCTAAGTACCGCGGAACTAAAATTAAATAGTACGAATAAGCCTAGAATACCGCCTAGTATTACGGTAAAACGGCGAAATAGAAAAAGTAAAAAAATACAAATCCCCGGCTATTAGGGGCAAGCATCCCGACAAGGCATTACGCCAAATAGTCGTTACCTTTTAGTAATAAGTAAAGCTTTTAGTCTAAGAACGGGAGTAACGGCCAAAAAGGCGTAACTTCGCCGAGCCGTCGGAACCTTATAAAAAACGGCCCCGACCTATCTTAAATACGGTAGTACTATTTACGGGCTTTCGTTAAAAGTACGTAAGTTAACGTACTTTGATTCGGGATAAACTACGCATAAATACAGTAATAATTAACGGTACGGATATATAACTAGCCTACGTCTACCGTAACCTAGGTTTTAAAGCCTAGGTAATAGCCTACGCGTACTATACGTAGCTCTAGGATAACGAGAACGTAAGCCCGAAAGAATTCCTAGCTTACCTAAACTCGGTATTTAATAACCCGAACAAACGTTAACGCGCCGTAGACTAGGTAATAACTACCCGCTAAAAGGAATAGGAACAAATAACGGTATTTTTACCGAAGTTCGAGGGGGATTTATTCGAGTCGGGCTTAAAAAACGTCGATACGGTAATTTACGACTTATTACGTAAAACTATTAATTTTACTACGCGTTAGGCGACGTTAACCCTACCGGCCCCGACGTCGTACGCAAAGTATAAAAACTAGTTTTTAGTAGTAAACTCGAATATAAATAGTATACGTTAAACGGTTTCGACTTAGTCCCGTAATTATATACCGGCCGTTAACGAATTTATTATTATAGGCCAAAAGCCCTAACGTAGCGTACGACTACGCCGTACGCCGACCTTAGTAGGTAAGAGCCCTCCCAGGTTACATAACCCTGGACCGCGTACGTAAGGAGGCGTCGGGCAGGTTACCTAACGAGGGCGGATACCTTTAAACCCCCGCGGGCGTCTAGTATAGCGATATAAGGCATACGCATTATTAGATACCCGCGGGCGTTTAACGTACGAGGGGTACGGTAGGGTAGATCTAGACTATGTAACTTTAGGCTTAATATACGTGATAGTAGGCGGTTACTTAATAAGGGTAGTTACTATTAAACGCCCGTAAGCATTTAAAAGGCAAGGGTATACGAAGGAGGCGGGGTCAAAGTATATAAGGGAAAGAAACCTTTAAAGTACAAATCCCTCTTTTTTTTTTTTTTTTTATAAGATTAGTTATTTTAATAATTTAGGAGTCTTTACGTACGCCCTTACTACTAGGACTTTTATATTTAACTAATCTTTATTTTTTTCGACGACCTTATCTTGGTCGGGTAAGTATACTTAAGCTTAAATACCGTGGAACTAGAATTGAGTAATACGAATAAGCCTAAAATACCGCCTAGTATTACGGCAAAACGACGAGATAAAAGGAGTAAAAAAATACGAATCCCCGGCTATTAAGGGTAGGTATCCCGACGAAGTATTACGCTAAATAGTCGCCGCCCTCTAGTAGTAAGTAAAGTTTTTAGTCCAAGAGCGGGAGTAGCGGCCGGAAAGGCGCAACTTCGCCGAGCCGTCGAAACCCTACGAAAAGCGGCCCCGACCTATTCTAGACACGGTAATACTATTTACGGGCTCCCGCCGGGAGTACGTAAGTTAGCGTACTTTGATTCGGGATAAACTACGCGTAAATACGGTAGTAATTAGCGGCGCGGATATATAACTAGCTTACGTCTACCGTAGCCTAGGTTTTAAAACTTAAGTAATAGCCTACGCGTACTATACGTAGCTTTAAGATAACGAGAACGTAAGCCCGAAAGAATTCCTAACTTACCTAGACTCGGTATTTAATAACCCGAATAAGCGTTAGCGCGCCGTAGACCGGGTAATAACCGCCCGTTAAGGGGAGCGGGAATAAATAACGGTGTTTTTACTAAAGTTCGAGGGGGATTTATTCGAGTCGGGCCTAAAAAACGTCGATATAATAGTTTACGACCTATTATATAGGGCTATTAATTTTACTACGCGCTAAACGACGCTAACTTTACCGGCCCCGACGTTATACGCGGAGTATAAGAACTAACTCTTAATAATAAACTCGAATATAAATAGTATACGTTAAACGGCCTCGACCTAGTCTCGTAACTATATACCGGCCGCCGGCGAACTTATAAACTTTTATACGGGTTACGTTTAAACGTTTAGTTATACGAGGCCGGTAACTATAGCCGTAACGCGGTCGTCGACAAGCCTTATTACGCGGCTTATAATAACGTCTAACCCCGACCCGTATACTTACTTTAAGTACGATACCCGTAGTTATATCCGGAGTATTTACCTATAACGGGATACGGCCCGCCTAGTTACAATATACAAGGCTCGAGTAAAGGAAGTATACTCGGACTATAAGGACGCGTCGGAGGCGTTATAGGACGGGACTTCCGAGCTAGGAAAAGAGTAGCCCCGCGTTAAAAGCTCGGTAAAGGGCGTAAAAAAGATTTATAACGGGCGTAAAAGAAGTAGGTACTAAGGATAAGGGCGAAGGGTATATACGTCGATACGGTTATTAATAACCGTTATAATATATAAGCTTTTACCGACTTAAAATACCTCGCGTTCGTTATAATTTTAGAGTAATATATAAAAAGGACGAAGGCGGAAACGTTAACTATTAAACCCCGGAAACTCCGGTAAGTAGTAAGCTAACCCAAAGAAAAGTAACTATTTATTAAACGGGTAACGAGGGTTTAGATAAATACCGCGGGCGTAAAAACCCCGGTATAGGTATACGTAGTACTAAACTAAGAAAAAATACTAATCTTAAATAAGGGCTAGTTCGCCTATTACTATACCGTTATTAAACCGGCTAAAAACAAGATTTTTATAAACAAGTAAGGAATAATATTAAAAATAAAACCCCGAAAACGAGCGGACGGTATAGCGGTACGGGTATTAGTAACGATAATATAGCGGCTATTAAAGGCGCCTACGGTTTAGTACTCGGCGGTTACGATAAAAAACGTATACGTCGCGCTCGAGACGAAGAAAGTACTCGCTTTAATAGCGGAAATCCGGGCGAAAGTACCGAAATAGTTAAAAGACTTAGTAAAGGCGTTTAACTCTAAGACGGCTAAGACGTTACCGCCGTACTACCCGGGCGTAAATTACGAGATCCGGCTAATTAAAAACTTTAACGGATTCGAGCCCCCGTTTCCGGTAACGCTACTATACTACCGGTTTAAGAAGGAGTTACTCGTAATCCGGAAAACTATCCTAGATTTACTAGACTAAGGGTTAATCCGGCCGAGCAAGTCCTTAAACGGTACGCCGGTATTATTCGTTCGTAAAGCCGACGGGAGCCTTCGGTTTTACGTTAACTACTATAAGCTTAATACTATTACGGAGCGGGATATTTACCCCTTACCGCTAATTATAAAGACTTTACGCTACGTAGTTAAATATTACTAAGTAATTAAATTAAACGTAATCTCTACGTTCTACCGTATAAGAATACGGGAGGGGGATAAGTAAAAAACGGCGTTTAATACCCGTACTAGTTTTTATAAATAACTAGTTACGCCGTTCGGCCTTATAAGTGCCCCGGCGTCGTTCTAACGGTATATTAACTAAGTCCTTTAAGTTTATTTAAATATAAACGCGACGGCTTTTATCGACGACGTTTATATTTATTCGAGCGGTTCTTGTACGAACTACCGCGCGCGGGTACGTAAAGTAGTAAATAAACTTTATAGGGCCGGCCTTTAGCTTGATATTAAGAAGTACGAGTTCGAGGCCTAGGCTTTAAAGTTCCTCGGCTACGTTATTAGGCCGGGCCGTAAACTCGAAATAAACCCGGTTAAAGTAGACGTAATCCGGGATTAGAAAGTCCCGCGTACGGTCCGTATAGTCCGGGGGTTCTTAGGGTTTACCGGGTTTTACCGGGAGTTTATCCCTCGTTACTCCGAGTATACGTCCCCCTTAACGGATTTAACGAGGAAAGGAGCTAAGTTTATATAAACGTCGGAGTACGAGGTAAGCTTCTAGGCCTTAAAGAAGGCGACTACGGAAAGTTTAATACTAACGGTATAAGTCCCGGGGAGACCTACGAAAGTAAAAGTAAATTTATCGGGGTATACTTTAAAGGCCGCTTTGTTATAAAAGTAAACGAATAAGGCGTAGTATCTCGTAGTCTATTTTTCGAAAAAGCTTACGCCGGCGGAGTATAACTACTTAATTTACGATAAAGAGTTATACGCTATTATTACGGCGATACGGGAGTAAGCGTCGGAGCTAAAAGGGGAACGCTTCGAAGTATTTACGGATTACTAAAACTTATAATAGTTCCTAGGCCGTCGTTTACTTAACGAACGCTAAATACGGTAAGCGGAAGATTTTTTAGTAATAAACTATACCTTAATTTACCGGCCCGGGCGGTTATAACTATTATTAAATACGCTATCCCGGCGGGATTAGGATATACTAGTAAATAACGACGACGACTAGCGGGTCGAACGAGAAATATAACTTTTTATAAAAACTATAAGGGGGTTAAGGATAACCGGGCCCCCGCCGGATAAGGCGCCTTAGCCGACCGTCGTAACCTTAGTAAGGTAGGTAGTACGGGCGGATAAGGACGGTCCCGGGGAGATAAGTAAAGAGCCGATTAGCGAGTTAAAATCGCCGTTCGTAAACGACGAGTTAACGGCGTTATAGTATACGTCCTTTAAGGTTAACCGTCGGTACTAGAAACTCCGGGACGCGATTTAAAGGAAAGACGATACGGTACTAAAAAAGTAGGGGCTAAACTTCGAGCTAGTAAAGTTCCGGTAGGATTCGGAGGGCCGGGTAATTTAGCGAGATCGGCTCTAGATCCCGTTTAAAAAACCCCTCCGTACGCGTTTAATCTAGGCTATTTATAACTTAAGACTTACCGGGTATCTAGGCAAGGAAGCTACGTAGATAATAATCTCGAAGTCGTACGTTTAGCCGGTATTAATAGCCGATATACGGTAATTCGTAAAGAATTACTAGCGTTATCGCTAAATTAAACCGTAGCGGGATATTAAGCAAGGGCTCCTTAAGCTACTCCCCGTTCTAGAACGGTCGTAGAACGAGTTTTCCGTAGATTTTATTGTTTACTTGCCGATTAGTAAAGGATATACTAATATTATAGTAATTACGGACCGTTTAAGTAAGGCGGTAGTATACGAGCTAATACTAATAATTAAAGTATTAGAGGTAGTAAAACGTTTTTTTAACGGCGTTTTCTAATACTACGGCCTACTAACGACGATCGTATCCGACCGTAGGGTATAATTTATAAGCGACTTTTAAGCGGAGGTTTATAAAGCGTTAAGTATTACGCGTCGGCTATCTACGGTATAATACTTAAAGACGGACGGAGTAACGGAGCGGGTAAACTAAAAATTAGAAATTTACCTCCGTACTTTTACTTTTTTCTTATAATCGGATTAGGCTTAGTTACTTTTATCTACTATAATCGCCCTAAATAACCGGGTTAATACCTCGACGAAAATATCGCCGTTTTATATACTCTATAGTTACTATATACTAGTAATCGACGAGCTAGTACTAAAAGCCCGACGGCTAACCGCGGTATCCGGCGATATACTAGTAAAAAAATAGCGCTAGGGTACCGTATATACGTAGACGAGTATAAAAGTCGTTTAGGAGGTATAAGAAACCTAGGCGAATAAATACCGTTAGTACGTAAACGTATTCTAATAAAGAGAGCGTATATAGTTCCGGATACGCTACGTTAAAACCGTACGGCCGGTAAAAAAACTAGACTAGGTAGTATTACCGTACCGCGTAGTACGTATAATAAGTAACTACGCCGTAAAACTAAATATACCGAAAGGGATTTATCCGGTATTTTATATAAGTCTAGTCTAATATAGTAACGATAACCCGCTCTCGAACTAACGGGTAAACTATACCGAGCCGCCGTTACTAACCGTAAACGGTTATAATAAGTACGAAGTGGATAATATTCTTAAATACCGCCGGAAGGGCCGCGGTTAGTAAGTATACGTAAAATAGGCCGGGTACGTTACGCTAAATTAGGAGCCGTTAAAAGCGATATAGAAGACTACGGCCTTAAACGAGTACGAGGAACGGGTATACCCCCTGTAGTAGAAAGCGCCGGGAGGGGGGAAGTAATATTATAGGCCAAAAGCCCTAGCGTAGCGTACGACTACGCCGTACACCGACTTTAGTAAGTAAAAACCCTCCTAAGTTATATAACCTTAAACCGCGTACGTAAAGAGGCGTCGGGTAGGTTACTTAACGAGGGCGGATACCTTTAAACCCCTACGGGCGTTTAGTATAGCGATACAAGGTATACGTATTATTAAATACCCGCGGGCGTCTAACGTACGAGGGGTACGGTAGGGTAAATCTAGACTACGTAACCTTAGGCTTAATATACGTAACGGTAGGCGGTTACCTAATAAGAGTAGTTACCGTTAGACGCTCGCGGGCGTTTAAAGGGTAAAAGTATACGAGGGAGGCGGGGTCGAAGTATATAAGAGAAAAAAACCTTTAAAGTACAAATCCTTCTCTTTTCTTTTCCTTCTATAAAATTAGTTATTTTAATAATTTAGGAGTTTCTACGTACACCCTCGCTACTAGGACCCTTACATTTATAAACCTCCGCGCGGGCTACGCTTAAACGTTTAGTTATATAAGACCGGTAACCGTAGCCGTAACGCGGCCGTCGATAGGCTTTACTACGCGGCTTATAATAACGTTTAACCCCGACCCGCGTACCTACTTTAAGTACGATACCCGTAGCTATATCCGGAGTACTTACCCGTAACGGGATATAGCCCGCCTAGTTACAGTATATAAAGCTCGAGTAAAAAAAGTATACTCGGACTATAAAGACGTATTAGAGGCGTTATAAAACGGGACCTCCGAATTAAAAAAAGAGTAGCCCCGTACTAAAAGCTTAGTAAAGGGCGTAAAAGAGATTTATAGTAAACGTAAAAAAAGTAAGTACTAAGGATAAGGGCGGAGGGTATATACGTCGACGCGGTTATTAATAACCGTTATAATATATAAGCTTTTACCGACTTAGGATACTTCGTATTCGTTATAATCTTAAAGTAATATATAAAAAGGATAAAAGCGGAAACGTTAATTATTAAACCCTAGAAACTCCGGTAAGTAGTAAACTAACCCGAAAAAAAGTAGCTATTTATTAAACGAGTAACGAGGGTTTAAATAAATACCGCGGGCGTAAAGACCCCGGTATAGGTATACGTAGTACTAAACTAAAAGGAGATACTAATCTTAGGCAAGGGCTAGCTCGTTTACTATTATACCGTTATTAAGCCGGCCAAAAACGAGATCTTTATAAGTAGGTAGGGAATAATACTAAAAACGAAGCCCCGGAAACGAGCGGACGGTATAACGGTACGGGTATTGGCGGCGATAATACGGCGGTTACTAAAAACGCCTACGGTTTAGTACTCGACGGTTACGATAAAAAACGTATACGTTACGCTCGAGACGAAGAAAGTACTCGTCTCGATAGCGGAAATCCGGGCGAAAGTACCGAAATAGTTAAAAGACTTAGTAAAGGCGTTTAACCCTAAAGCGGCTAGGACGCTACCGCCGTACTACCTAGGCGTAGACTATAAGATCCGGCTAATTAAAAACCTTAACGGATCCAAGCCCTCGTTTCCGGTAACGTTACTATACTACTAGTCTAAGGAGGAGTTACTCGTAATCCGGAAGACTATCCTAGATTTACTAGACTAAGGGCTAATCCGGCCGAATAAGTTTTTAAACGGTACGCCGGTATTATTCGTCCGTAAAACCGACGGGAGTTTTCGGTTTTACGTTAATTACTATAAGTTTAATACTATTATAAAACGGGATACTTACCCCTTACTACTAATTACGGAAACCCTACGCTATATAGCTAAGTATTATTAAATAACTAAACTAAACGTAATCTCCGCGTTCTACCGTATAAAAATATAGAAAGGGGATAAGTAAAAAACGGCGTTTAATACTCGTACTAGTTTTTATAAGTAACTAGTTATACCGTTCGGCCTTATAAGTACCCCAGCGTCGTTCTAGCGGTATATTAACTAAGTCTTTTAAGTCTACCTAGATATAAACACGACGGCCTTTATCGACGACGTTTATATTTACTCGAACGGTTCCCGTACGGACTACTACGCGCGGGTACGCGAAGTAGTAGATAAGTTTTATAGGGCCGGCCTTTAGCTTAATATTAAGAAGTACGAGTTCGAGGCTTAGACTCCGAAGTTCCTCGGCTACGTTATTAAACCGGGCCGTAGACTCGAAATAGACCCGGCTAAAGTAGACGTAATCCGGGACTAGAAAGTCCTACGTATAGTCCGTATAGTCCGGGGGTTCTTAAAGTTTACCGGGTTTTACTAAGAGTTTATCCCTCGTTACTTTAAGTATACGTCCTTACTAACGGACTTAACGAAAAAAGGAGCTAAGTTTATATAAACGTTAGAGTATAAGGCAAGCTTCTAAGCCTTAAAGAAAGCGGTTACGGAAAGCCTAGTACTAGCGGTATAAATCCCGGGGAGATCTATAAAAGTAAAAGTAAATTTATCGGGGTATACTCTAAGGGCTACTTTACTATAAAAATAAACGAATAAAGCGTAATATCCCGTAGCCTATCTCTCGAAGAAACTTACGCCGGCGGAGTATAACTACCTAATCTATAACAAAGAGTTATACGCTATTATTACGGCGATACGGGAGTAAGCGCCGGAGCTAAAAAGGGAACGCTTCAAAGTACTTACGGATTATCGAAACCTATAATAGTTCTTAAGCCGCCGCTTACTTAACGAGCGCTAAATATAGTAAGCGGAAAATCTTTTAGCAATAGATTATACCTTAATCTACCGGCCCGGGCGGTTATAACTATTATCAAATACGCTATCTCGGCGGGACTAGGATATACCAATAAATAGCGACGACGACCGGCGGGCCGAACAAGAAGTATAGCTTTTTATAGAAACCGTAAGGGGGTTAAAAATAACTAGGCCCCCGTTAAACAAAGCGCCTTAACCGACCGTCGTAGCCTTAGTAGGGTAGGTAGTACGGGCGGATAAGGACGGTCCCGAAGAAATAGGTAAAGAACCGATTAACGAATTAAGGTCGCCGTTCGTAAACGACGAATTAACGGCGTTATAGCATACGTCTTTTAAAACTAACCGTTAGTACTAAAAACTCCGGGACGCGATCTAAAGGAAGGACGATACGGTACTAAAAAAGTAGGGGCTAAACTTCGAGCTAGTAGAATTCCGGTAGGATTTGGAGGGCCGGGTGATTTAGCGAGATTAGCTCTAAATCCCGTTTAGGGAGCCCCTCCGTACGCGTTTAATCTAGGCTATTTATAACTTAAAACTTACCGGGTATTTAGGTAAGGAAGCTACGCGGACGGTAATCTCGAAGTCGTACGTTTAGCCGGTATTAATAGCCGATATATAGTAATTCGTAAAAAACTACTAGCGTTACCGCTAAATTAAGTTATAACGGGATACTAAGTAAAGGCTTTTTAAACTACTCCCCGTTCTAGAACGGCCGTAAAATAAGTTTTTCGTAAATTTTATTATTTATTTATTGATTAGTAAAGGATATACTAATATTATAGTAATTACGGACCGTTTAAATAAAGCGGTAGTATACGAGTTAATACTAATAATTAAAGCACCGGAGGTAATAAAACGTTTCTTTAACGGCGTTTTCTAATACTACGGCCTACTAACGGTAATCGTATCCGACCGTAAGGTATAATTTATAGGCGACTTTTAAATAAAAGTTTATAAGGCGTTAGGTATTACGCGTCGGCTATTTACGGTATAGTACCTAAAGACGGACGGAGTAATAAAACGGGCGAACTAAAAGTTAAAAATTTACTTCTACGCTTTTACTTTTTTTTTATAGTCGGATTAGGCCTAATTATTTTTATTCGTTATAATCGCTTTAAATAACCGGGTTAGTACTTCGACGAAAATATCGTCGTTTTATATACTCTATAACTACTATATACTAGTAATCGATAAGCCGGTACTAAAAGCCCGACGGCTAGCCGTAGTATCCGGCGACGCGTTAGTAAAAAAATAGCGTTAAAATACCGTATACGTATAAACGAGTATAAAGGTCGTTTAAAAGGTATAAAAAGCTTAGGCGAACAAGTACTGCTAGTACGTAAGCGTATTCTAATAAAGGGAACGCGTATAGCTCCGGATATATTACGTTAAGACTGTACGGCTAGTAAAAAAGTTAAACTAGGTAGTATTACCGTATTACGTAGTACGTATAGTAAGTAATTACGCCGTAGAACTAAATATACCGAAAGGGATTTATCCGGTATTTTACGTAAGTCTAGTCCGGCGCGGCGACGACGACCCGTTCCCGAGCTAACGGGTAAACTATACCGAACCGCCGTTACTAACCGTAAACGGCTATAACGAGTACGAAGTAAATAATATCCTTAAGCACCGCCGGAAGGGCCGCGGTTAGTAAGTATACGTAAAATAGGCCGGGTACGCTACGCCAAATTAGGAGCCGTTAAAAGCGATGTAGGAGACTACGGCCCTAGACGAGTACGAGGAGCGGGTATACCCCCCGTAGCGGAAGGCGCCGGGAAGGGGGAAGTAATATTATAGGCTAAAAGCCTTAGCGTAGCGTACGACTACGCCGTACGCCGACCTTAATAGGTAGGAGCCCTCCTAAGTTATATAACCTTGGACCGTATACGTAAGGAGGCGTTGGGCAAGTTACCTAACGAGGGCGGATACCTTTAAACCCCCGCGAGCGTCTAGTATAACGATACAAAGTATACGTATTATTAAATACCCGTGGGCGTCTAACGTATAAAGGGTACGGTAGGGTAGATCTGGACTACGTAACCTTAGGCTTAATATACGTAACAGTAAGCGGTCACTTAATAAGGGTAATTACCGTTAAACGCCCGCGGGCGTCTAGAGGGTAGGGGTATGCGAGGGAGGCGGGGTCGAGGTATATAGGGGAGGGAAACCTTTAAAGTACAAATCCCTCTCTTTTTTCTT
>JANSMC010000056.1:0-138393 GCA_029299015.1 Ophiostoma montium | reverse complement strand
CGGTTCACCAGTCCACTTTCGTGGTCCTAGTGACTTTAGAGGCCGACACTGACATGTTTCGGACGCACAAGACCGGACCGTGGTCGCTGGATGGCTGGCTGGCTGGCTTCCTCTGTGTTGTAGTGTCAAACGTGAGGCTGATCGTGGGCTTTTTTGTATGCGGCGGGCTCGAAAAATCCAGATGCGCTACGCTGGCGAATCAGAGCTGCCGCTGCGCCTGCTTATCGTTATCGGCTGTAGCCTTGTGGGGTGAGAGGCTGTACGAGTACAAGTACGGATAGACCATACTCGTACAGGCAATTCGCTATTATCACGAATAGTACGGTTACAGATCAGGCAATCTCTGGTTAAAGGGTTGGCGGACGAAGAAGAAAAGATAAAGAGAGAAGAGAGAAGCAGTACGTGAGAAGTTAGAAATAGGGAAAGATGATAGATAAAGAATATAGAAGGTCAATATAGCAGAAGAGGAAAAAAAAACTATATCAAAAGGAAAAAGCAGAAAGCAAAGACTTGAGAAAACATCAACGCAACGTTTTGAAAAATAAGCATTAAGAACAGAGTTAAACTAAATAAGTAAGTCAGAATACACTAGAAAGCGCACACGACGACAAGAACGCAGAACAAAAGGTAAATAAGTCGGTAAAAGAAAAGACAGAAGCAAAGAAGAAAATAGAAGTAGAAAGTAGAGAGTAAACAGTAAAAAGAATCCCCCAACGACCCAAATCAAACAGACGGCAGTGACAATAGACTCAAGAAACACACAAGACCAACAATAGAGGGATATAATAAAAATAAAAAGCCTCCGTAATCCCAAGGTCCAGGACCTGTTCCCAAAAGAAAAGAAAAAAGAAAACATACAAGAAAGAAAGAAAAAAACCAATATACAGCGGCAACAGACACCAACAGATTCCAACGAGATCTCTCGAGCCAATAGCAAACATCCTGCCTGGAACACAAGTGCAGTAACGCTAGGGACCAAGGCCTGCCCAGGTAAAAAGAAAAGTGCTGCAGATCACAACATATGACAAGAACGCAAGACGAGACAGACTGGACGCAAAAAGAGGTGTGACATCCCCCGCATGCAGAAAAGAAACAATGACATCCCCCGTATGCCGAATCGAGACATGTCTGCGTCCAAGTGTCACAGTGCGAGCACTGCCACGCTCATCCGCCAAACTAAAGGGGAATCGAGAAGAAGAATGCCGCCTGGTGCTTTGCAAAGTAGGAACCAAAAAAAAAAAAAAAAAAAAAAACCCCAAAGAAAAAAACAATGACCACCCTGGCACCCGCCAGCTACTGCTGCTGGTTTGCCCACCACTGAGACGTGTTCTGCGGCTGGCCCTGCCAGCCCTGAGTCACAGCCGGCGAGCCCGATCCCGATGGGTGCATGTACTGCCTAGGTGTCTGCTCATAGGGCATCGCGGGGCTCTGCGACGGGTAGGCCGGGCTCATGCCGGGCATGCCGGCGTAGGGCAGGTTGCTGGGCGGGACCTGGCTGCTGCTGCTGGGGTGGCGGATCTGCGAGGGCGGCGGCGGCGGCGGCGGCTGGGGCTGGGGCTGGTGCGACTGCTGGTGCGGTGGTGCCGTGGGCGTGTAGCTGTACTGGGTTGTCTGGGGCGCCTGCGGCCACATTTGCGTCGACTGCGGGTAGCTGTAGCTGGAGGGCTGCGGCATGGACGGTCCTGCGCGTGTTAGCAGTGGCAGGGATGGAGTGGATTAGTGAATGGGCTACAATGGAGTCGACATACGCTGTATCGACGACGGCAGCGAGCTGGGTGCGTTGAGCGTCTGCGGGTACGGCGCCGCCGTCATCATCATCTGCGGGCTGTGGTGCACCATGCTCGGCTGCTGCTGTTGTTGCTGCTGCTGCTGCTGCTGCTGCTGCTGCTGCTGCTGCTGTTGCTGTTGCGGCATGCCACTGCCGGCGGCCGAGCCAGTCGTGGCGGTCACGGCGCGGCTGCTCGACGGAATCGCGGCCTCGGTCGTGGACAGCTGCTGCGGCGTCAGGCTGGCGGGCGGCGGCGGCTGCTCGTGCGGCCGGCGCCAGTAGGTCTGCATGTAGTCCTGGCGCATGTCGCGCTGCTGGTTGACGGAGCGGTTGAAGTCGGCGGCGTGGTGTGCCTGCTGCTGGATCTCGGCGAGCGGCGACACCTGCGAGCGGTCCTGGTACGGCGGGCCCGAGATCTCCTGGCGCGGACCCGTCTTGAGGATGCTCGAGTAGTCGCGGCTGCGCGTGTCGCTGTAGTCGGGCTGTACCAGCGCCGGCGGTGCTGCGCTGTAGGGCTGGCCGGGCGTGTTGCTGTACACAATCTCGGGGTGTGCCGCGCCCAGCAGCGACGGCGCGTTCTGTGCCGACGCCGCGGCGGCGGCGGCCTCGGCTGCCGCGGCCTCGCGCGCCTTGGACCCGCCGGGCCGCTTCTCGCCGGCTAGGTCGGCCTCGGTGAAGCCCTGCTTGCGCGCCTTGGTCTCCCAGTAGTCGTCGCGCACGCGCCGACCGCCGACAATGACGCGGCTGCCAAACTGCCGGAACATGCTGCGCGCCGTGACAATGGCAATCTGGCGCGACCGGTAGGAAAACGGCAGGATCTCCTGGCCCACCAGGTCGTCCTTTTCCAGCTGGTTGGCAATGATCTTGTACAGCGACCGGTTCTTGTTGAACAGCAGGTACGAGTCGCGGTAGCCCAGCACGCGCGCGCACTCCGTCGCCAGCATAAACAGCTTGTCGCCGCGCTGCGGCACCAAGAACGTGCGGCACCGGTACTCGCGACCGCCGTTCAGCCGCCCGTTGGGCTCAATCTTCTTCTCGCCCGCCTCGTCAATCTCGCGCGGCAGGTACTCGTCGTTGCCCGGGCCCAGCTGGTCCGTCGTATGGTCGCGCACGGTCGGCAGCGCCTTGAGCGTCGGCTTGGCAGGCGTCTTGGGCACGGCAGCGACTGCCGCGGTGCTGGACGGCGCCGGCAGCGAAGGCGCGCCATAGGGGGGCCGCTGGCCGACGGACGACGGAGGTGCCTGGAGTGCTTGGGGTGCCTGCGATGCTTGGGGTGCCTGGAGCGTCGTCTGGGGCGTTTGGGGTGGATGCGTCGGGCTGTGCGCCTGCACATGCGGCGACAGCGGCTGAGACGACATGCTGGAGGAGACGGCGAGCAGAGCAATCGACGGAGCTGAAGCAGCAGCCGACGGAAGTGGTGGTGGGGGGACAATGGACGACGGGATGGAACTCTCGGTGATGCCGCCTTGTTTGGTGGGTTTCAACACTCGGCCGCGCTTTCTCGGGTTGTCACCTTAGGGAGGGGAGGGGGGGGTTGGAGATTAGTTTTTTTCTTCTTTCTTTCTCTCTCTCTCTCTGTCTATTCGATTCGAGGTCAAGAAAAGTAAAATGATTCGAGAAATGGGGAGGGGGGTGGTGTTGTGTAGGGGGGGGGGGGAGAAGTGCAGGGTAGGACGCTGGAACGCGGTGCAGAAACGCGGGTGCAGGGACGCGGATTCAGGGACGCGGACGCTGGAACGGGTGGCTGTTTGTCCTGCTGTTGGGCGGTTGAGCGGGTTCTTATCGCTCCGGCACGGGTCTGTTTTGGTGTTGTTGCGCAAAACGTCCACGTCCAACGGGCCCCACTGATTGCCCGATTCTCCCATTCTAGAGCCTTATTTCGCCACGCGAGCCACTAGCAGGAACAGGCGACCAGTACGAGTAGAAGCCGCGACAGTGTGTGGAGAAGGACGGGCGGAGAAGAGGAAGTGCACAATGCAGAATAAACAAGAGCACGAGTACAATGCAAAAAAAAAAAAGAGTATACAGAAACAGTGTGAAAAAGAAGAGTGCAACGACAATTCAACAAAACTCACTCTCATACAGTGCGTGCTGGGGACGACTCTCGGGCGATCGGCTCCGTTTGACTCCTCGGGACGGCGTTTTCTGGAGATCTGTCACGGAGGGGCATCAGTACTCGTTACTCGTAATCCGTACAGTTGAGTGAGACAACGCGAGCAGGTTAAGACGGGCTGTACTTGTGCGCCGCGCGGTCATCGCGGGGCTGGCAGGGCGGTTGGACAAAGCGGACGCGCAGGGACAAGCGGGCAGGTGAAAGAAACGAGCACAAAGAACGGTTTGAAACATTGGATATGGGAGATACCGGCAGTCAATATATAAAAGCTGGCCAAACGCTGCTGATCAGGCGGATCCCATGGCGTCTTGCCAGGGATGGAATCGAGACGGTAGAAGAACTAGGCAAAGTAAAAGTACAGAAGAGCAAAGTACAGACACAAAGTACGAGTAGAGGCAACCAAAAAAAGTACAGACACAAAGAAACAAAAGGACAGCGACATAGGCTTGGTGGGATGGAGACTGGCAAAGAAAGAGGCAACGGCCACGAACAGAAAAACACGCGGGCAGGCAAGTAAGTGGGATGCAGCGACAAAGAAAACAGACGCAAAAAAAAAAAAGCAAGATGCTGTCAATACGGGGGACAAGTGACCGTTGAAGCCGAGCAGAGATGGCCCATGCGCGGCTGGGTGGCAAAAAGCAAAGAAGGAGAGACAACCGAACAAAAGGCAAGACAAAAAGACGCACCAGATGCAAGCGCAGCAGGATTAATGGTTGCACTGTCAGCGCCGTTGGGCGGTGCTGAGTACATGGGTGCGGCGATCCAGGTGAAAGACCGGCCTGTGCTCGCGACGGGTACGAGTACACGCACACCGTACGTCGAATCCGGGGGTGCTTGTCTGCGGGAAAACGACGTGTCGCGACGTCGTTGGGTCGGGGGTCTGTCTAGGTCTGGGTCTGTCTGGGTCTGGGTCTGTCTGTGTCTGTGGAATGCAAAGACCTGTCTGTGAGTGGTGCGGCGGGCGTTGGTGACAAGGAATGTCGGTGGAGGGGAAGTGAGAGGTGACAGAGAACAAGGGAGAGGGCCAAGCAACGAGACCAAAGTGGATGGGCATGTATTTGATAGCAAGCCGCGATATCGAGATCTCAACGGTGTTACAGATTCCAACCGACCGCTGGTGAAGGACACGATGCTGGAGAGCCAGGTGGTGTGTAGCCAGGGGTTGAAGAGGGGGAGTGGGAAGTGGGAGTGAGGACAGCAGAGATGGATGGGATGGGATGGGATGGGATGGGATGGGATGGGATGGGATGGGATGGGGAGATGGGAATGAGATGGGAATGGGATACGATGGAAAATGGGAATGGGCAGAAGAAAAAAAACTACCAACGGAAGAAGGGTGGACGGGATAAGACTTTTCGTACAGACGGGAAGACGAAGATGTGTGGATGCCTTGCGAGCAATGGATAAAGTAAATCAAACTTGGGAAGCCATAAGATAGTAAAAGAGAACAAAGAAAGAGAACGAATATATCAAACTTGACGGAAAGACGATAAACTACGAGTACTTGTACATGATAGAAAACGGAATACTCGTATATCAAACTCAACGGAAACAATCAAATACCAAAGACAAGTGATGGGCCAAACGATCATCGTCACAGAAACACTGGCAGTGGCTGCTCACTATTATGCAAACGCGGACTGGGACGGGAGCCTGGAGCACCCGTACTTTGTACATACCCATCCTCTTTACGAGTACTCGTACTCCGTACCAAAGGTGCTGGAGAATGCTGGCTCAAGAGACGGCAATGATCCCAGCTACGAGTATTGCTTCATGCATGGCCGTCTTTAGTAAGGTGGCAGTCCGACGGATCAAGGAAGAACAAGCCGCTATCAGAGCCTGGACGAGGAGAAAAGAAAAGAAAAGAAAAGAAATGATCGAGAGTACTCCGTGGCGGAAGGAGCAATAAAAGAAAACAGAGTGCTACCGCACGGAGCAACGTGATAACAGGCCAGAACAACAAAGCAACAAATGATAAAACCATGGATGAAATCAATAATATTAGCAATACATTCGCAATATTGCAATAAATCAAACAAAAAGAAAGCAAAACGATCATCAAACAAAGCACGGCAACCGTCCAGGCCACAAGGAACAGCACGCCCTGATTGGTGTCGTTCTCTGGTCAGATGGTCAGATGTTGCACCGGTGGAGTACGATAGCAGCTGCCTGCGCCGCGCTATGCTGGAAATAAGAATCGCGGGCGTACTCGTATCGGTGCGAGATACGCACGATATGTACTCGTACTCACGCGTACTCGTACTCCGTACTCACTCGTACGCACTCGTACGCACTCGTACGCAAACCGTGTCAAGACGCCAGCCAGAACCGTACGAGTAGACATGACCGGCAGCCACGGGACCACGCAACTAGGCGCAGTCGCGACGCATGACAAGAGTGCCCGGAACTGAGATCGTCGGATAGCAGATGATACGAGTGCACGAGATCTGTCACGATGTGATGGGGATTTTGCCTGGCTCCACGTGCAGTGTACGAGTACGAGTACTCGTACGTGTGAACAGAGTGCTCCGCCGACAGACGGGAGACGGACGGGTGAGCGCGTGGTGTGTGCGTGTGTGTGTGTGTGTGCGTGTGTGGAAATGAGTGTGTGCAAAGTGCAAAAGTGTGTGAGGGCTTGTGGACAAAGTTTGCAAAAGAAATCAACGGCGACTTCAAGCACATGATACACTCCCATGTTCGTCGGTAGCTGGAGATGTTCAGCAAGGTAAAGAACAGATGACAAGCGGCCAAAGCCGTGGCCGGGCCAGAGTCGAGGCCCCGGGCGTAGAGGGTGGTGGAGAGCCGAAGAGGAGGGGCGGTTAGTGGAGTGGATGGTGGCTGATCAGCGAGTCGATGCGTCGTCGATCTTGCACAAAGCGGATGAGGACGAAAGACTGAGCACAAGAGCAGAGCCCAGAGAGAGCACAGTGAGAGCACAGAGCACAGAGAACAGCGTACAGTCCACAGGGTACTCGTTCAGTCCACAGTACTCGTACAGTTTAGAGAGTACAGAGCACAAGATACTCGTACAGACTATAAGCTACTGAAATGAAGCGTCTCGTCAGACGCAAAAACAACATCTCCCGCTCTGCGCAGGACTAGGGACGGCCCTGGCATGGTGGGTGGAAGGGCCTCGGAGGGTGGACATCAGTGCACAGAGCTGGCGCTAAAGAGCTTACAGGAGGGTGTAGAGGGAGGGTGTAGAGGAAGCTTGACGGGCATGCATATATGGAGTACGCAGTAGTCATACTCCATGTGCTAAGCATGATCGTCGTAGGGCGAATGGCGTGTTGGACGGGATGTTTTCAAAGGAAGTGAGAAAAGCAATATCGTATGCAGTCGTGGGGGGCGGGAGGATCGATGTTGACAGGAATCAAGGCAATGCCTAGGACTTGGCAGCAGAAATACCTGTACGCGTATCAGTACTCCGTACTCAGCAGACAAAAGAAAATACGTACTTATTACTCGTAAGCCTTTTGCAGATGAAAACAAGACAGGATACGTACTTTGTGTGCATTCTGCAGACGAAAGAAAACAAGGTAAACAGCTCGCGGATATAAAGTTGGACTTACTCCGAATTCTGCCAGACACGCTGACGCTGTGAAAGAGTGCATCGTAGTCCGTAGTCCGTACCAGTTCTCGCCTTTGCATGAGACGAAAGACGGGCCGCGGATAAACGGCCGACAAACGGAGGAGTCGATCAGCAGGGAAACCTGCGCGAGAACCTCTGCGCGAGATGGCTCGAAGCAGGGGTGCTAGCCGTCAGTGGAAATACCACCTAAAGGGGAATGGTTGAAGTGGATCCCGGGACGAGGATATGCAAGTGTGCAAAAGAGTTCCAGGGTGGGAAGTATCGAGGTCTGGAGTGATGTGGGCAAGATGATGCATATGCAAAGTAAGGGAGAGAAGTACGGAGTAAGGGAGAAGGAAGGGAGAGAAGAAGGACTACTCGTAGAATGAGAGTATTATTAGAAAATGATTTTGGTACAGCCAAGGCAAGTACGAGTACAGAGTACTCGTAATCCAATATTGTAATCGCTGGGCTAGCACGAGGAAAGAGCGATGAGCAACAGCAACCAGCAATGACGCGACTCTGGACGGAAAGAACGGAACGAGGCAGTGCGGGAAAGAACGCAGAGGTAGAATACGAGTACCTCTCTGTACCTTGCCGTGGTTGACCAGTACCTGCTTTTCGGTAGCCAATACGAGGACAGGCGGGTAGGTACAGAAGGGTGCCATGTAGACTCCTCCCCCATAGAAGCCACACATGTATCATCATGCAATTGCAACACCGTAGATCATGCTGATAACCCAATTTATCGATTTAATCACCCAGCTGAATTTTCTATTGGCTGCCGAACAGGTCAGCGCCAGGCCGAGGACAGACTAGCGGCATGCTGCTTTGCTTTTGCTTTCCATAGTGGCAGAACGAGGCGAGGACGTACATCCACTCTATTGGACGCGGCGGAAGCATCCTGCCTTGCGACGCCGAGTACTACTTGGGCATCAAGTACTGAGTACTCGTACTGCTACGGCCATCGGACAGAAATAACACGGGGACCAAGAAAGGGAGTGCAAGAATCACGAACCGATATGCAATGCGTACGCGTAGGAGAAAGAAATATACAAGCCCGGCTAGGCGATGCCGAGGTTGAACGGAATGTGTTCGCAGATGCGTACGGAGTACGTCAGCTTACAGAGTCGACTCGTACTATCGTGTGTTCAAAGAACGAGCTGGCGAGAGAGAACGATACGGGCAGACTCTTGGCTGTTTCATCACCAGTAATGCTTGCATGGGCACACCCTCCAACCACTGCGCTGGGGCGCATGCAGACCTAGATGCAAAAGGGTGTTGACGAGGGTGCAAGGCCTTTGAAGCATGGCCGTACGGAGTGCATAAGAGCACATACAGAGTACTCGTACAATGTGTGGCGAGGTGTGGTGGATGGTGATCGTGGGTGCTACCCGTGAGCGGCAAGTGCCTGAGCGGGACGACTAAAAGTCTGGCTGGTGTGGTCCAACGAGCACACACACTTTGTGTCATGTGGATCAAGTCCAGAGATGCTCTGGAACCATCTCGGCTTGCGATCGTCTTCAGTGGCGCGGACAAGAGGCATCGACACGACGGACGTGAATCTGCAATAGAGGAGAATCAAGTATTGCATGGCACAACTTGTTGGGAAGATCAGCCACGCAGCTGAGACAGACCCCGCGGACATGCTCGTACTCTTCTGTACGAGTACCCCGTCCTGTCCAGCACAAGCCGTCAACTACTCATACTCGTACTCGTACTGCCATACAAATGGTGAGACAGGCCAGGTCCGAGGTAAGCCGCGCCTGTGCATAAAGCCGCCTTTGGGCTGATGCTTGTGCAGGTGTCTGCGGGGACGAGCAGAGCAAGGACAACGTCTGTATTTCTGCAACCGATCGCGGTATGAATGGATTCAGGATATATACAGAGTATAATACGAAAAGACTGGCGTAGCTGAGCTGACATAACTGCAAAAGTGGGAAACAGAAAAACAGAAAACACAAGCTCAGAATGTGCCCGTCCAGACGCCGTAAAACGTCAACTGGCATCTTGGGCAGACAGGCAGAGGGAAGCAGTACCAGTACATGCCCACCGAGCCAACAATGCTTCACCGCCATGTGTTCTCGTACGATGCCGCGACGGCTTGACAAGAACGGTACCTTTGGAAATAGCAGGACCGTCGCTCCATCCTTGGCAGCAGTACTTCCATTGTCGCGAGGGCAAAATGCAGTGCCGGGTACGCGTACTGGATTTTGTATGCTGGGGCGAACTCAACAGCTGTCTCGCTTTCGCTTGATCTCACACACCAGCTACTCGCTGTCGTCGCTGTCCAGAGCCTCGTCGTCGTCGTCGGCGCCGTCCTCGCGGTCGTCCGCGCCATCGTCTTCCACCTCGCCACCGCCCTCTTCCTCCTCCTCTTCTTCATCGTCGTCCTCGTCGTCTTCGTCGTCCTGCTCATCGTCCTGCTCCTCCTCCTGCTCTTCTTCTTCATGCTCCTCTGCATGTGCTTCATCCTCTTCCTCCTCCTCCTCCTCCTCCTCCTCCTCGTCCTCCTCCACAGCGCTCTCGTCTGCTGCCTTGCCGCCGTGTGCCCGCTTGACCTTTTTTGCTTGCGGCGGTGCATCACGTGCCGCCGATGCAGGTGATGCAGCGCCGTCCTTATCTGCCTCTGCGTCTCCCTCCGCGCCCCCCGCTGCCTTGTCGCCTGCGCCCTCGTCGTCGCCGCCGTCTGGGTATTTCTTGGCCGCTGCCACGCGCTTCCGGTAGTCGGTACGTTTCGATGTTTGTATTTGGTTGAATTCTGCAGTGTAGAGAGAGAGAGAGAGAGTCAGTATAGAGTTGCCGTAGCACCAAAGCACCCGTCTTGTTGTGGGTGCCACGTACTTGCAAATTCGGCCTCGAGCTGCTCGCGCATAAAGCCAAACTCAATGTCGTCCAGCGCCGCAAACACGTCGGCCGGCATAATCGTCTTCTTGCCCGCATTCGTTGTCAGCACGTTGGCCGCGTTGGCCAGGTGGCTGATGAACACGGGCGCGCTCTTGGTCATTGCCGCAATCGCACTGCCCTGCAGCTGCGTCGTCGGCGGCAGCACGCTCTTGGCCAGCCGCGTCACAATCGAGCGCGGCATGCCGAGGTCCTCAATGGTAATGGCATCGCCGTGGTGGCTCTTTGTTTTTCGGTCCCTGTCCTTTGCCGATGCTGGTGCCGCGTCCTTGTCGGCGGCGTCTACAATCTGCGAGTCGTCGGCCAGCGTGTCGTCTGCCTGCATGTCGTCGGCCTGCGTGTCGTCTGTCTTTGATGTGTCCACCACCATTGTCTCTTCTTCTTGTGCTGGTGCTGCTGGCGCTGCTACTGCTGCTGCTGCTGCTGCTGCTGCTGCTTCTGCGCCCTTGCGCGACGCCGCGTCTTTCCTTGGTGGCATTGCAATCAATTGTGTATGAACTGTGCCGTGGCGTGTCGTTTGCTCTGTTGTGTGCTGCTTCTATGATCGTATCGTCTTTGTCGTAGCCAATCTACAAAGCGTGCAAAAGGGAGAGGTTCGCATAAAAAGTGGACCCATAGACTCGCGTCAAGGTCGCGTAAAGCAGTTTGTGATCAACGACTACGAGTATTACCCCATTGTTGTGCTTGATTTTATGCAAGATAATACCTGCCATGGCCATGTTTGTAATATTTTGTTTGAGACTCGCTTGACAACACGAAGGACGCTGCAAAGGAGTGGTGTAATTGAGCCTGAGCCCAAAAGAGCGAGCATCTGCGGAGATGGTGGCGTCGTGTGCCTCTGCTGACTACTCCGTAGGCCTGTCGAGGTCGACGGGCTTTCACTACCCGCACATCGACACACCCCTACCGGCCAGCCTTGACGGCCTCCTTCATGGCCAGCCCCGGTGTCCTGCTGTGCTACTACGCCGCTTGGCTGCTGGAGGCTCTCCGACAGGTGAGTCTGGGTGGCCGGGCACGCCACGAGAATGGGGAAACATGCAATGCCCTGTCTGGCCTACACCGAAAAAAAAAACCTTGCGTCTTGTGAATCGTCTCACAAGGATGGTGCCACGTCCTCGATGCCCTGCTCGATGCCCAGGTATCATGCTATAGCAGTGCAGTACAGATGTTGAGCTATTTCTCTTGTTTGTATTACATCTATATGCTCTATATGCTGGTATGACTAATGGAAACCTGTCCAGTCTATGTACTCGGCGACCCTGGGCTCGGCTGGCTCCCTGGGCGGTCAAAGATCAGCTGCCATGCCCTGCGCGGGGGCCGGCCTTGTGCTGCCGCCTCCGCCGCCTCGGCCTTTTGCACATGCAGCCAGTCGCCAAAGGCAGCGCCCACGGCCATGCCCACAAAGTGTGTCACCACGTCGATCGCCTGCTTCTCCGCCCGCAAGGTCAGCAGGTTGAGGCCCAGCATGAGGCCAATGAACCCCAGGCCCTGGATGCCGTTGTACGGGTCGGGCGGCAGGCCCAGAATCTTGAAACCCTCAAACTTGTGCATCATAAAGTACGCTGTCGCGATGCCGTAGATGGCCCCCGACGCACCCAGCGTCGTCAAGTGCAGGTTGTTGCGCAGCACAATGTTGGTCATGCTCGCCAAAAAGGCCAGCAGGCCCGACGACAGGTACACCTCGAGGAACGCCGGCCGCCCAATCTCGTCGTGCAGCCGGATGCCAATGAACCACAGGAACGCCGAGTTGGCCAGCAGGTGTCCGGCCTTTTGGTGCGAGAACATGGCCCCCAGCAGGCTCAGCGGCCGCGGCGTCGCCGGCACCACAATCATGTAGCGGTTCAGCAGGCGCCAGAGCGGCGGCACGCGCCACAGGACAAAGACGGCCGCGTTGGCTGCAATCAGAGAGCCCACCGTCACAGCCGACGGCGACAGCGTCGACAGGAAGCCGGTGCCGGTGATGGTGCCGGTGCCGGTGCCGGTGCCGGTGCCGGTGACGTCGCCGCCACCATCCGTCCACGGCATGCTGTCCTGCAGGCAGTTCAAGGCGATGCCGCCGCCGCCCACCAGCGCAAAAACCAGGGCATACGACGGCCACAGGCGCTGCCACGGCGTCAGATCCGGCGGCGCGTCTAGGTGCGACGTTGCCGCCTCGGCATACTTGACCAGGCGCGGGCTCATGGGCCGCGGCTCGCGCACGGGCTCGAGCCGCGTCTGGCCGTCGGGCAGCATGACCTGCCGCACCTTGACGCCGTTCTCTGCCCACTCGCGTTCCTGCGCGGCGCGCCGTGCCGCCTCTTCGGCCTCGCGCTGCCGCTCCCGGATTTCGTTCTTCACGCGGTTGCGCGCACGGATCCGGTCAAACGCGCCCTGGCCGTAGACGTCGTCGGGCGGCGCCTCCTTCTTGAACAGCCGCGCCTTCCACTTGTCCGACGTGGACAACCCTCCCTCATTTGCTTCTTTTCTTCCTGCTGCCAGCTCCTTTGGTGGTGCGGTCGTGACAGCTGCATCTCTTGCCGTTGCCGTTGCCGTTGCCGTTGCCGTTGCCGATTCGGGGACCACTTCGGCGTAGTCGGTCTCCGCTTCCAGAGCGGCCAGCTCGTCCTCTGCACGCAGTCCGGCGTTGACCACCTCGTCGACCGGCGTGGTCCTGCGCAGGTAAGCGAGGGCGGTTTCGATCTCCGCCGGCGGGTAGCGGATCGTGTTGATGCGCAGCGCCGGGTCCGGGTCATCCAGCGTGCCGGCAACACGGCGGCCGTGCAGAATGCGCAGCAGCCGATTGGCGGCAACCATGCTCATGCCCTTTCCAAACACCTGCACCACCTCCTCGGGCAGGAGATCGCCGTCGATGCTGCCGCTCTTGCGCTCGGAGCGGAACGGGAGGCCCTCGGCATCGTCGTAGTCTGCCGGCAGGTCGAGGTAGCTGGTAATGACGGGCTTGGAGGAAAAGAGGGAGCGTCTCTGCATGCAAGAATGGGGGAGAGCCCTTGGTGGTGGTGGTGGTGTCCTCCGCGAAAGCTGTGCGAGTGTGAGAGACGCCGAGCATAAAGTGAACGAGCGAGAGGATGCGGGTGTCGAGAGTATGGAGCTTGCAGCACCGAGCCTCGGCGAGCTCAGACATGCGCACAAAGCCCTTCTTGTGCTAGCCGCGGCTGCCGGTGTCGTCGCCGGTGTTGCCGCCGTCGGCCGGAGGGCACAGCGGAGCCCGCCGCAGAAAGCCATGGTCATGTGCCGGCGAGCCCGGGTCTTTTATAAAAATCGAGCCGAGCACCGTTTTTGGTGGTACGGAAGGTCGGGCTATGAGCAGCGCATTATCTGGGCGCATCCGAGGGGCTTGTCGTGGTCCGGTCCGTCGTGAGCTTGATCAGCCGATTTTCATAATTTTCTTTTCTTCGATCGGCGCTTTCGGTTTACAGCGGATGATGCCCCACACCGCGCTGCAACTGCGTTTGTTAGCGGCCGCAATAGCACTGTACTTCGTAGTTAGAGGGGCGCTCTGTCGGCGTTTGAATTTTCCGACGCTGCTGGCGACAAACTTGCAGAGTACGAGTACTCGTTCGTACAGGGTCTTTGGAGCTACCCCACGAGCTCTGATTATGTAACCCTGACTTTTACATCGTCACACCAACCACGTCGACCACCGTCAAGAAGCACGCACAATGTCGAGTGAAAGCCCAGTCATTTCGCCCGGCCGCTTTGCCGAGGCCATCAAGGGCCTCTCTACATCGACGCTGCACCTCAAGGTCCTCGAGATCCGCAACGAGATCACCCACCTCGACTACTCCAACGAGCAGCTTCTTCCCTTTGCCAAAGGCACGGCCGCCGTTCTGGGCACTTCGTCTCCGTCGTCTGCCGAGCTCACGCCCGATCAAGACTGCATCGATGCCATCCAGGAGAATATGGTGGTTGTTGAGCGCAAGGTGGAGCAGCTGAAGCTCGTGCGCGCCGAGCTCGAGAACCGCGGCATCAGCTGGTCTGATATTCAGAGCAGGGAAGAGCTCGAGCAGCAGGAGGCCGATTCCGCGCAGCGCGCCGCACGCACAACGGAAGCACTGGCAGAAGGACGGTCTACTATCGCCAACGGCGCTGGTGCTGGTACTGGTACTGGTGCTGGTGCTGGTGCTGGTGCCGGTGCTGGTGCTTCTGCCAACACGGGCAACCCGTGGACGGACGGCACGTTCCAGACGGGAACTGTGCGCAACGGAGAGCTGGAGATGGACTCTGTGGCAGGGCAGTCTTTTGGCCGCGGCACTGCAAATGGTGCAAATGGTGCAAATGGTGCCACGGGCGGCCGTCTGTCAGACGAAGAGCTTCGTCGCGCACTCGAGCAGCAGATGAACGTGACGACCAACGGCCATACCAGCAACGGCGACAACGACGACGATGACGGGCTGCACTTGTAAAAAAAAGCTATGACGACAAAGTATGTGGCGTGTCCATCTACACGCTTTTTCCATTGTTGCCACCGCGACGTCGCCTCGATCGCTATTGTGGCTCACGCGAAAGCGGCCGCCCATTGCAGGATACAGCACGCGATGCCAAAGTCGATATACTTAGTACGAGTGCATTTGCTCCTTGTGGACACAGCCGTGGTAGCCACCGGCAAGTACCCCCAGCAAGCAGTGTGGCAAGAGCACGGCCGTACATCGAGCCGCCCATACGGCATGACACAGGCATTGCCAATCATGCACGGGACAGCTTCAGGAGAGGAACCCCTGAAAGCCGACACAACCCGTGGCAGAGTGATGGCCTGGAGAGGCATGCTATCGTTTTACTTATGACTAGAAGCAGCCTAATATATGACCACACATGCCCAACAACCGTGCCTCGATGCTGGGACGGCCTGCTCGAGCAACAAAGCAAGAGAGGAAAAAGGGGTTAGTAGTGATGCAAAATCAAGGACTCGCGCAGTGCCCAAGCAGTGCAGAATAGCACATATCGCACGCAATCTACGCCAGTCTTGCGTCTGAATTGTGTCATGCCTTTTGCCGAGCAATCTCTTCAACATTCTGACTCGTAGTTGATGTGTATAATCGCACTTTTGAACATTCATATTCGTAGTCGTGTATAATAGCACTTTTGCTATTAAGCAGATAATCAAATAACGCTATACCAAACTCCGCGTCCCTTTGTGCATTACAGTCCCAGCATCTCCCGTACATTGTTCCGGACACGCGCAGAGTACTCATCCCTCCGCTCGCGCCACATTTTGGCCGCCTCGACATTGGCCGGGCTCTCGTCGTTGGGCTCGGCCAGCATGCTCATGACACTGATGAGGATCTTTTCGACGCTCTGGATGGGCGACCAGCGCTCCGAGGCGTGCTCGTAGTGGTTGGGGTCGTCGCCGGGGGGGTGGAGGATCGAGATGCAGACGAGGCCGGAGGGGTAGACTGGGCCGTTGGTTAGCAGAGGCGTGGGGGACGGGACAGAAGAAACAAAAGAAACAAAAGAAGCTTACCATTCGGATGCCACACTTCACAACCGACAAAGCGCATGGTCGGCGGCGCCAGGGGATAGTCCTTGGGGAACTTGAGCTCGGCGGGATAGACGCCGCCCTCAAAGGGGGTGCCCTCGGGGCCCTGGATGATGGCCTCCCAGTGCAGCATGTCATCCTCGGAGATGGGACCGGCAGAGATGCCATCGGGCGGGTTGTTGGTCAGGGTGCGGTACTCCTGGAGGAGCCGGCGGTGGGCGGTTGACGACATGATGACGGTTTGCGCAGGAAATGTTGGCGGTAGGTGTGTCGGTGACGTTGTCGATGTCGTTGTCGATGTCGTTGTCGATGTCGTTGTCGATGTCGTTGTCGATGTCGTTGTCGATGTCGTTGTCGTTGTCGCCGTTACAATGTCCCTCTATGGCGGACTAGTGGATATGGTCACGTGTTCGCCGCAACGAGCTCGTGTCATTGCCATCTTCGGCTACGCTCCTGCCCTGTGGACTCTGGGACCTTCGTCCCTTCCTCGTATTGCCGTCAGATCGAGGCATTATTCTTGTTTTGTACTTTGTATTTCTTCCTCTCCTCTCACCGACTCGGCTTGCTCGACTTTGTCTCTCTCCTCTTTTGCTCTCTTTTTTCCCTCTTCCCCTCTTCATCTCTTCCCTCGTATCACCTCAAGCCCCTCCACCACCTCATAGCTGCTCTGCGCCAGTTTCCCCACTTCTCAGCCTCGTCTCGTCTTATTCTCTCCTCTTCTCTCGCTCTCTCTCTCTTCTTCTCTCTCCTCCTCTTCTCTCTCCTCCCCTTCTCTCTCCTCCCCTTCTCTCTCCTCCCCTTCTCTCTCCTCCCCTTCTTTCGCCTCCTCTCTCTCTTCTTTCTTCTTCTTGTCCCCTCTCTTGTTACGTTTTCTATATCCTGTTGTTCCTGTCTACGCTCCTCAACCGCAATGGCCGACCAAGCTATCCTTGCTGCGTCCAAGCAGCACCCCACAAAGCCCGGCCACGTCTTCAAGTATGGCACGGCTGGCTTCCGCATGAACTCGGACCTGCTCGACGGCGTGACGTTCCGCGTGGGTCTCCTCGCCGGCCTGCGCAGCCGCAAGCTGCATGGCCAGGCCATTGGCGTCATGATCACGGCCAGCCACAACCCGCCGGCGGACAACGGCGTCAAGATAGTCGACCCCATGGGCGAGATGCTCGAGCAGGAGTGGGAGGCGTACGCCACGCGGCTCGTCAACTGTGCCGACGACGAGTCGCTGCTCGAGTACTACCACAAGCTGGCGTCGACGCTTAAGATCGACCTCACGACGCCGGCCAAGGTCGTCTACGGCCGCGACACACGCCCCTCGGGCCACACCCTTGCCATTGCCGTTGCCGACGCTCTCAAGGCCAGCGACGTGGAGGGCGTTGACTACAAGATCCTGACGACGCCGCAGCTGCACTACCTCACACGGTGCACCAACACCGAGGGCACACCGCTGGCCTACGGCAAGGTCAGCGAGGTCGGCTACTACGAGAAGATGGCGGCCGCCTTTGTTGGCTCGCTGCAGGGGCGCAAGATCAACGGCCAGCTGATTGTCGACTGTGCCAATGGCGTCGGCGGCCCCAAGCTGCAAGAGTTTCTCAAGTACCTGCCCAAGGACAGTGTCACCTTTAACGTCAAGGTTGTCAACGACGACGTGCTGCGGCCGGAGATTTTGAACCTGGATGTAAGTGGCTTGTCATCTTGCCCATTGCTTATCGTGCCTTTACGAACTGCTGACCAACGTTGTAGTGCGGTGCCGATTTTGTCAAGACCAAGCAGCGGGCGCCCCCTCATCCCCAGCCGGAGCCTGGTGTCCGGACCTGCTCGTTTGACGGCGATGCCGACCGCCTGATCTACTACTGGACTGACCCGGATACCGGCTTCTTCATGCTGGACGGCGATCGCATCTCGTCGCTGGCGGCGTCTTTTATTTCTGACCTTGTGCGCGCGGCCGACCTCGAGAGCGACCTGCGCATTGGCGTTGTGCAGACGGCGTACGCCAACGGCGCGTCGACCAACTACATTACGCAGCACCTGCGCCTGCCGGTGGTGTTTACGCCCACGGGGGTCAAGCACCTGCACCACGCGGCCAACGACTTTGACGTCGGCGTCTACTTTGAGGCCAACGGCCACGGCACTGTGCTGTTCTCGGCGGACGCCGTGCAGCTGTTCAAGACCAAGGAGCCCAAGTCGCCGGCACAAAAGGAGGCCCTGGACACGCTGGCGGCGCTCAGCGACCTGATCAACCAGACGGTCGGCGACGCGCTGTCGGACATGCTCATGGTCGAGGTCATCCTCGCGCACAAGGTGTGGAGTCTGCGGGACTGGGCGCAGACGTACAACGACCTGCCCAACCGGCTGGTGCGCGTCGAGGTGCAAGACAAGGACGTGTTCCTGACGACAGATGCGGAGCGCAAGCTGAGCCACCCGCACGGCGCGCAAGAGGAGATTGACCAGTGCGTCAAAAAGTACAGCAATGCGCGGTCGTTTGCGCGCGCATCGGGCACGGAGAACGCCTGCCGCGTGTATGCCGAGGCGGCGACGCGCGTCGAGGCGGACGAGCTGGCCAAGCAGGTTGCGCTCATTGTGTCGCACTATGGCGGTACCAACTAGGGCGTTGCACCGCCAGCAGCGACGGTCAGTGTGCCGACTGTGCCGGGCGGGGTGCCGACGCGGCGGATCTCGGCACCCAAGATGACGCCAATACTGTCGGTGACGAGCACGTCGATGGCGCCGTCACGCGATCCGGTCGAGGTGCGGCCAGAGCAGAGTTCATTTGTGATAGTGGACGCGCTGGAGGTGCAGGAGGCACAGGAGGCGCAGGAGGCGCAGGAGGCGCAAGAGGCGAAGGGTGAAAGCAGTGACTAGAACGAGTGGCAAGATGTTTGCCCTGATCTGATCCAACTGGCGTTGACGAGCACGAAAAGCTGCATGTGTTTACGAGGAACGAAGAACGAAACGAAGAAAAGCACGAACCGGCGTCTGTTTCACATCCCAGTCCAGATATCTACGAGTACATATCATGGTCCATACGTTGAGATGAACAATCTTGTCGAGACGAATTGTATGAAAGATTTTGATTGCTGCATCGATGACGTGTGACTTGCAAGTTACTCGTAGATATTCATACGAGTACGAGGCTGAAAGAAGTGTACGATAGGCTAATGCCATCTCGAGAACCACCCGCCTGCATCTCTCTGTCAGTGCTCGTACGAGTGTACGGAGGTACGAGGCATATGTTTTCCCCCCTCAACCAGGTACCTCGACTGCGTCCCATTGCATCCACCTTACCAAATACGGTTAAAATGACAACCCCCTGCAAAAAAGGTACTTGTTGATTCTACTCTACAGTACGTCCCGAATTCGTCGTACTCCTCTTTGTTTTTCGTCATCGTTTTTCTCCTTTTTACGACGCCTTTTTTTGTTCACGTACTTGACCATATGACTTGCACGTGATATACCACGCGTCGTTTTGTTCCAAAAGGGTATACGTCGAATACGACTAAATTAATTTTTTTAGTATATTTTTTATTAGGTTCAAATATTCCGTGTTTTTATACGGTATGTATAAGATAGAACTGATAATTATTGCGATAAACCCCGATGAAAACCCGATGAAAATGAAGAAAATAAAAAAAAAACAATAAAAATCGGGATACAAAAAGAGTGTGGATAAATAATCTACGATAACGAAAATAACCAATCAAAAGAAGGGTAAAGATAAGCCGTAAAAGCGGTATAATACGGCAGTACTAAAAATGGAAGGCGGTAAAACGCGGTAGAAACTGCATAGGCAGATCACATGACTATCCACGTGTCAGAGACAGTACATGGTACTTGCATCAATGTAAATGGGGCCGACTTACCCCCTGTCATCCAGTACCCATAAAACATCCGTACAAGACCGGGGGGTAAAACTTACCCATCATACCTCCGTACTCCCATTTGGTATTTTGCTCTGTCCAGGCTCGACCGGTGCCTGGCTAATAATTTCTACGGAGTAGTGCGTATTGTGATCCGCACGCGCTCTTCTTCTTCTTCCACCTCCTTTTAGTTCGAACCGTTACATATTCGCACAAAGGATTCGTACGGAGTACGAGTACTCGTAAACAGCTGACGATCCTCCCTCATCAAATGACTGCTCAAATGACTGCTTCGGCCTGTCACCGTTCCGGCCTCGCCGTTCCGCCAGCCACCGCGCAGGAACGGTGCTTTTTTGTGCTGATCGAATCATGGCAGCTGACAACAGTTTCGCGCGTCTTGCCGTACTCGGTATGTTGGCGCCTGCGCGTGGCGGCTGTCCAATAAACGGCTACGAGCACTCAGTAGTCAGGGGCGGGGCGGATCCAAAAGAGGCTAAAAAGACTAACAACTAGCCAGGGGCGAAACGCGTTTCAGATGCAGGGCTCAGATGGCATTGAGGACACCAAACTGACCAACGACGGGTGAGACAAGGGGTGTGCACGAGCAGATATTACTCGTAGCTACGAGTACGGAGTATAAGTTTTTATTTGGCTGGAGTCTTCTTTGTCGTGAAAGTCTGGTCTCGAGGGGCTGATTTTTACTTTACATTTTTGTTGTTGATCTTGATCTTGAATTTCACTATAAATTTTATTGCTGTCACTCTTCCCCTCGAGTTCAAATGCTACAGAGGAGAGAGGTTGACATGGCAGGGAGCCCAGGGAGCCACTATGGACGCTACGGTTGGCCCTGCATTCCCATCCGTCTTCCTTACTCGTATTTTATTCCCGGTGCCTGGGACGTGACCCTTTTATTTTTTTGGTTGCTGTCGTGGAATGGAGGCTGCGCGTTATCGCGCAATCAAAACAAGCAGGGCCAGCAGCAGAGTGCCTCGCATCTCACGCTGCACGCAAAATGATCTTTCGTACGGAGTACGAGCACAAGTGCGCGCAAATCTCGGTCAGCTCATCTCGGCGGACCCAGGGCGACCGGGTGGAAACGCTTGGTGCAAGGGTCCGACTTGCGCGGCCAGGAATTAGTTGGCACGACTGGGTACTCGTACTCCGTACGAGTACTGAGTACGAGTACGATAGTGACAGGCATTGGGAGGACCAGAGCCAGGACCGGGATGAGGGCAGTCGTGTCGAGACAAGACGAGACTGTGGCCGGGCAGATGCCATAACAGCAAAAAGGGGCATTCCTGGCGACAGGACGAGTACTCGTGCATAGATAGTACTGAGTACGATACTGAGCACTCTTATTCACTACTCATGTCTCACCGGACCTCCCCCTCAGAGTGCCGTCATCGATATTGATTCGTCTTCCGGCCGCTCTCCCCTTTTTTGCCAAGACCCGCAAGAGGATTAATTGGAGACGGCCAGCATGGGTCAGCCGGCGTACGGCTGACGTTGTTTGGACGGAGACACTGCCAGATTACTCCGTCGATTAATGTCCAGTACGGAGCAAATGCAGGTGATCCCAACTACAGACGCACGTCCTCATAAGTATCCAGCTGGTGTGTGGAAAGTACGGAGTTCGGGTGAAAAGGTGTTGGCGAAGAAAATAAAAGAAATAAAAAGAAATAAAAAGAAAAAAAGAAAAAAAGAAAAAAAGAAGAGGAACCGCGAACCGCCTCTGCATCGCAACACATCCTGCCTTTTGACTCATACTAACTGGTATTCTACTCGTATATACTCCGTACTATGTATTTTTATGCCCCAAGCAATTTTTTTTTATTCAGCCATTATACCAGAGACACCAGAGACCTGCCATGCACGTACTCGGTATGCATACCGTGCTCGGCGGCTGTGCAGGTTAGACAAGACTTTTTCCATTACCCCTGCTTGGCACTATCGTAGTCACCTACGAATACACCCCCTCCCCCTTGGGCCTTAATTTGTTTGCTTCTTCTCCGACATCCAAACGGCGCTTGTACCACATCGTGCTGTCCTCTACCTCGTTGTCTGCCTTTACGTCGTCCTTCGTCCCCCATCGTCTCAGCCCCTACTTTGCGTCCCGCCAGGAACCACTGGGCTCGTGGCTCTTGTTGGATCCCCTCCCCCCTCTTTTATCCTTTCATTTTCCATTTCGCAATTCCCTTTTTCCTGTTTTCTTTTCCCTCGTTTTTCCTCTTCTCTTCCTTTTCCCACTTGATACATTTGATACCCATTCTTTTTTATTCTTCCTGCTATCTTTCCTCTTTCCGCTCCTCTCCTTTACCCTTTTCCTTTTCCCTTTTCTTCTCCCTCTTCCCTCCCTTCCTCCCTCCTTGCCCTGATCTCGTCACACTCACTGCTTTGAAGCTCGGTCGTCGACTGCCACTCTCCTTCTTTCTCTTCGTTTGAAAACGTCGCCGCTCCTTACTTTCACTCACTTACACAACCAGCCACCTTGTCGACTGCCCGCATCTTTTGCCTTGTTCAATAAGACAACTCTGTACTATTACAATACAAGTGTTGACCACTGCAAGCAACCGTCAAGATGAAGTACTCGCTCCTCCTCATGGCCACGCCGGCCCTCGCCTTCTGGCGCATGGAGTGCCGTGGCGTCCTCGGCAACTACCGCATCGACCCCCTCATGTCGCCCGGCGAGTCGTCGCAGCACCTGCACTCCATCTCCGGCTCCAGCGCCTTCTCGGCCAGCGTCACCAACGATGAGCTGCTCGGCGGCGACTGCACGTCGTGCCTCGTCAAGCAGGACCTGTCGGCCTACTGGCACCCGGCCCTCTACTTCCACGACACCGATGCCGACACCTACGAGCTCGTTAGCCAGGAGGGCGGCATGCTTGCCTACTACCTGCTCAACAGCAACGGCGACAAGATCACCGCCTTCCCCACGGGTTTCCGCATGATTGCCGGCGACACCGACCGCCGCACCTTTACGTCCGGCAACTTCCTCATGGTCGACCCGCCCAAGTCCAGCTGGGACAGCCTCAACCTGACCACCCAGGACGCCCTGAAGCAGCGCGCCATTGGCTTCAACTGCCTCGACTACAGCAAGACCCCCGAGGGCTCGCTGCAGCGCCACTATATGCCCGACAAGGCCTTTACCGATGCCAACTGCCCCGACGGCGTGCGCTTCGAGATCATGTTCCCCCAGTGCTGGGACGGCGAGAACATCGACTCTGCCAACCACATGGACCACGTCGCCTACCCCGACCTCGTCATGTCGGGCGACTGCCCCTCCACCCACCCCAAGCGCACGCCCGGCCTCTTTTACGAGATCATCTGGAACACGGCCGCCTTTGCCGACCGCAAGGGCGAGTTCACGCTGTCCAACGGTGACCGCCAGGGCTTCTCCTACCACGGCGACTTTATGATGGGCTGGGACGAGGCCCTGCTGCAGAAGGCCGTCGACACCTGCACGTCGTCCTCGGGCCTCATCAGCGACTGCCCCGTCTTTGACATCCAGGACGAGGCCACCGCCAAGAAGTGCACCATGAAGACGCCCTCTGTCGTCGCCAGCGAGAAGACCGGCGAGGGCGACGCCATCTCGTCGCTGCCCGGCGCCCAGGTCATCTTTGGTGACCTGACCGACGGCACCATGATCGCCGAGTTTGACGAAGCCCAGTTCACCAACATTGCCGTCACCAACACCGGCTCTGTCGTTGCTGCCACCACTTCGACTCCTGCTGCCACCACCACGTCGTCGTCGTCTTCGTCGTCCTCGTCTGCTGCTGCGCCGGCCTCGTCGGCGGCGTACAGCGTCGGCCACATTGCCGCTGCCCAGGTCGAGTCCATCACCCTGGCCGAGTCGCCGTCCACGTCCACGCCTCCTCCCGCCACCACGCCCAGCCCGACCACGTCGTCGTCGCCTACGCCGGCGCCTCCCTCGACTACCACGCCGCCCCCGGCCCCGCCGTCGCAGACCAACACCCGTGTCTTCAGCACGCAGTACGTCACCAGCAACGGCGCCGTCCAGGAGATCCTCTGGGAGCAGACCACCGAGTTTGTCACCCCGGAGCCCTCCGTTGAGTGGATCACCACCACCGTCACGGCCGACGCCAACGCTGTGCGCCGGCGCCAGCACGGCCACGTGCGCCGCCACCAGAACCACCAGAACTAGATGGGGTTGCCTTGACGTTGTTCCGGCTTGATTTGTGTCTTGTTTTGTCGTCCAGCTTGTATGGGTTTCACTTCAATTCTTGACTCTCTTTCACTCTTATTTGTTTCTTGCCACCTTTTTGCTTCTTTTTTTGTTGTGTCTATTTTCCCGTTTGTTTTGTTTTTTTTGCTTCTCTGCTCACCCGTACCCAAATCAATAGCATAGATCACGGAATGACCAACGGCAGACACTTGGATGTCTACTGACTTGTTTTTTTGTATTTCGCTGCTGTTCTTTGTATGTCTGTACTCGATGGCATCGGGGCGTTGAGGATTGATACCATTGCCGGTTATGAAGACGAGTTGCTGATCGCTGTTGTATAAAAAATAAAGCTGTAAAATGCAAGCAAAGGTTGAGAAAGAAATTGAGTTGCTTTTTTTCGCGTGAAGATGCACATATCTACTCGTGTACGAGTACTCGTAGGCCCTGCTTATATAATCCCGACTTACATCCCAATGTGGCAATTCCATGACAACCATCGACGACAACCATCGACGACATACCGATGCAGTACGCGGCCCGGAGGCCGTCCGCGCGGGGATGGGGGAACTAGGACGTAGGTAGGTCAAGTAGAGAAAGAAGCAAGGACGACAGAAAAACGCAGATGAAGAGGCCAAAAACGCTGCGAGAGAGCCAGGGACGACTGGAATGCAGGCCGAAAGGTCATTGCTATCGATCTGTCAGAGCAATCATGCATATGCTGGTCACTGGGAGGCATTGGGTGGAATGAAGAGACAAGGGTCTGTTGCCTGTTCTCGCACAACTAGTCAGCTACTATGCTATGCTGCATGGCAGCTCGGCGGGGTGGTGTGATGGGCTAGTGGTGGTGATGCCAGCAGGACTCTGGAATGTCTCGATGCAGTCGTCCACAACAACCCATTCCAGCTTTATACTGAGTGACGACAGGGACGACCAGGGAAGCATAATCGATTGAAATGCAGAATCGCTTCAAAGGGGCTGGTTGCTGCTTACCAGTCTTTGTTTACTAGCCCCCCTCCTGCTGCCTCGATGTTGTCGTCCTCGATTTCGTATATCAGGGTCTTTTTGGCCATTCCTCCTGTCATGGTCTTCTTCCAACTTTCTTTGTTAGATCGTATTCTTAGCCCCGCTACTTCCTCGTCTTCTGCCGTATAGCATTATTCCTAGTCGGCATCGCCACTCTCATCCCACCACACGCTTCTCGACATTAACGCTTCTCAACCAACCACCCTCAGCATTTAAAAGCATACCCTTGATAAGCCATCTGTTGGCTGGTCTTTGTGACCGTCGACGGCCAGCAGCATTGGCTCCGATTGATCTTTCCAGCTGGCATATCTCCCCTTTCGTCCTACTACAATGCCTTTTACACGGCTATCTTCTCGAGAAGGAGTCGCTGCAGCAGCAGCTGTTGGCAATGCCTCGAGCTCCTCCTCCCTCTCTCTGGGCGTCATTATCGCAATTGTCGTTGTCGGCACCCTGATTGTTGCCGGCGGTGGCGGGTTGACCTTTGCCTGGATTGCAAGCCGCAAGCGCCACCAACGGCGTCTCGCCAGTGTGCAGCAAGAACAAGACCTGCGCGAAAAGGAACTGCAGACCGTCTCGGCACTGCGCAACGACAACAGCCTCGTCCCCACGCTCGGGGCCGTGGCTGCACCGGGCCCGGTTGAGTACACGACTCTCTTTGACGACTGTGGCACAAGCACATGCTGCTCTCTGGCGTCGTTTGACTCGGCCGAAGAAAAGGGCTCGGCCTTGGCCAAGTGGTGGCGGTGCATGCGGCCCGGAAGGAAGGGAGGCAAGGCCGGCAAGGGCACCGAAAAGTACGGCCACGGCAGCGGACACAACTGCCCGCACGGCCACGACAGCTGCACCCACCACCGCCGTGCCGAGAGACGCCCGGGACCGCGCAAGCTCCAGCGGCACCGGCCCCAGACGGCGATTCTCAGCTCGACCAACTCGCTCTTCTTCCCGTCCTTTGGCGAGCGCAACCACAACGCTGCCAGCCTCCATACTGTTCACACTGTTTCCAAGCCCGATGCACCGAGCCACAGCAGCAGTGGCCAGATGCAACCACAGCGCCCGCCGCCTCCAGCCGAGCAGCAGCGCCTACTGCCACTTGTCATGCAGCAGGATTTACAGCAGCAGCAGCAGCAACAGCAGCAACAGCAGCAACAGCAGAATCAGAAGCAGCCAAACGGACAACTGCGCCTGCAGACTGTAAACCTGCCCAACAACATGGCCCAGTCCCTTCCTCGCCAACCCCAGCCCGCCTTAGTCATCCCGCAAACCACCCAGCCAATGGACCAGCACCAGTACGTGCTGATGGCCCAGCAGCAGTATATGCGACAACGGATACTGTTCCAGCAGCAGCAGCAGCAGGTTGAGCAGCTGGAGCTGCAAGAGAAGCCGGGAGCACAGCGCTGCAGCCACAAGTCCCTGCCACAGAGGTTAGCAACCGACTCTGCACTGTCCCAGATTCTGCAGTCAACTGAGAAGCGGCTCCAGCAGCTGCAGGCCGACCCTGAGCGCGGCCTGGCTACCAAGGGGGGAAACAGGGGACCAGCTTCGAGGGCCAGCACGCCAAACGGCCTCGACGCCATTCCGACGGTGTTGTCGTCGCCTAGCCGCAGCCCGCGCAAAAGTGGCGGTGCCGACCCGAGAGTGCTCGGCCACACGGCCTCGGTCGGTGTGCTATCGACTAGCAATACCTCGCCCGATACGCACTCGTCTGTCTACTCGTCGTCTCCTCCCTCGCCCGGCTTATCTCGCTCTTCGTCGCTGTCGACCGTCTACAGCGTCGATGAGCGTTATGTCATGCACGGCAACAGCCAGAGTGTGCTGTCCAGCAAGGGCGTTGCGGGCCTGGGCATTGTTGGAGCCAACCTTTTCAGGGACAACGACAAGGCGAACGAGAACAAGAGCAGCGAGAATATTCAAGTCGACGTTGGCATTGTCGACCCACCACAGCGGTCGCCCAAGCGGACGTCATATCGGTCCACCGTGCTGTTGGGCAACGGCATCAACATCCCAAACGGCCTGACTGCGTTTGGACAGCAGGCAACCCAGAGCAGCCCGACCAAGTCCAACAGCATCAGCCGGCCCCCGCCCATGACAAACAGCGGCATTCGCTCATCGTTTGGTCCGAACCGCTACATGGAAGCGGCGGGCAGCTCCAGCGACGACAGCGACAGCCAAAAGGACGACGACGACGACGACGACGACGACAACGACGACGACGACCGGCTGCCGGGCCACCACGCCCTGCTCGCGCACACGAGCTGGGGCTCGCAGCTGTCGACGACGTCACCCAAGCACGAGGGACCAAAGGAGCCGCGCGCCGCGCCGGTGTCGGCCCTGTACCACCGCCTGTCGCAGCAGGAGCAGGCCGAGGTGCTGCTGGCCGTCGAGGCCGAGCAGGCCCTGTTCCAGAAATCCGTCAAGGCACTGCCGCGGCCGGATTCGTCGCAGCTGCAGATGCCCCAGCTCACAGTCAGCAACCTCGAGGGCGACCACCGCAACACGGTCGTTGCTGCGGCCGCCGAGCTGCGCCGCATGAACAGTGTGGCCTACAGCGAGGCGTCGAGCTGCTACAGCCCGTCGACAACCACGACGTCGGTGGCGGTCAGGCGTAGCAGTTTGCGGCTCGGGGCACCCGGCGGTGGCCACAGCCGCACCCACTGTCGCCGCAACAGCACGGGCGCCGACTCGTTTGTGGGCACATCCGCCGTTGCTGATGCCGATGCCGATGCAGACGCCCGCGCGAGCGTCGGCAGCCGGCAGTACCTGGCCCTGGGCTCCCAGCGCCGGTCGGCCACGGCCACGACCACGGCCACGACCACGGCCACGGCTACGGTCACAGCTACAGAGGCCCCGAAGCCTGTGAGCCCGAGCCGGCAGCGCCAGAGCTACGATGCCCTCACGTCGCTGGCACAGGCGGCCATGTCGTCCAACGACCCGCTGCCCGTGTCGGCCGTGCCACGCAACGCACGTCCCAAGCGCGCCATGACCATTGCGACGACGGGCACAGCCCTGCGCCGCGTCGAGGAGATCCCGGGACCTGGGGCAATCAAGTCCCTCCGGCCCAAAAGGACGCGCAACAGCACGCAGCAGCAGGTGCCAAAGGATATGCCGAGTACGACGAGTACGACGAGTACGCTGACGACGCCCACGACGCCAACAAAGGCCAACACGGGCAAGCCGCTGATCAAATCGCCCGGCAAGGGCTCCTTTGTGGGCAGCGTCGACCCGGTCACTCCGCAGCGCATGGGCCGGTTGCTGGGCACAGGCGGCAGCGTTCCGTCGACGCCGACCCGGAGCGGCAGAGGCCCAATGGGTCCTCGCGCACCGGGCAGCAGCAGCAGCGCCGTTAATAGAGAAAGTCTCGGGCTGTATGACCGAGACGGGTTTCTGCTGAGCACGCCGGTCCGAGGGAGGTAGGGGTGAAGTCTGATAGGTGTGGTTTGGTTTGTTTGTTACTCTGCATAGCCTGGGGTTTTACGGTCTATTTTACATATCTCCTTCTTTTTATCACATTTTTTTCTTTCCTTTGTCTCTTTTTCTTTTGTCTCTTTTTCTTTTGTCTCTTTTTCTTTTGTCTCTTTTTCTTTTGTCTCTCTTTTGTCTCTCTTTTATTCTCTTTATTTCTATATTTTATTCTTTTTATTCTTATATCTTTTTCTCTATACTCAAATATATTCTTTTTTATTTCTTTTCATTCTCTCTCTCTTTCCATCTATTTTTTTTGTCTGTCTTTATGGCTCCTATTTCATTTCTTGTCCAATGTCTCTTTCTGTATACCTATTATTTCTTCACATCACACCGAACCACAACTTTCGGATGACCATTAATTTCAATAGATATTATAGTCTTATTCTTTCATCTTTGCATGTTGTCCATAGTCGTGCATCATTGTCGTCTTCCTCAGCCTCGAGTATCACCACTTGATGCGGCCCGACTGGATAACGCCGGCCGACCCGTTGCCGATTGATCTATTCGCGATTCATGTTTATTTCCGAAAAATATGGTAGAATTAAACATATTTTTTTCATCCCATCTATTGTCCCGCATTTCATCCCATCTGTTGTCCCGCTGTCATAACATCGCCGTGCCCCACATCGGCCGCACTCGCTTACTAAGTGCGGCTTCCGCACGGCCTCACCTTGACCGACCTCGTTCACTCGCATCGCTGGTCTCAGTTTCGGCCTCTTCCACCACTCGGCACGTACGACCGGCCCTACACGGCCCTGGAAGACGTACCCGTGCTACCCGCTGCAGACACACTGTTGTGCCGTGCGTTGTTCCCTCTTCTTCTCATCAACTTCCTCCTCTTTTCCACCTCCTCGTTTCTCAGCCGTACATTTGACCAGCTTCCTCCATGGCCCCAATACCTCCCTCGCCACGGGTCGTGGTCTACTACCAGACACACCACACGCGCGACGGCCAGGTGCCCATCTCGATCCTGCCCCTGCTCGGCCGAGACGAGACCGGTGGCCGCCCGTCGGCGACGCACATTGTCGTGGCCGCCCTGCACGTCAACAACTCGGCCGACGGCGCAGAGAAGCACCTGACGCTCAACGACCACCCGCCCAGCCACCCGCGCTTCGACACGCTGTGGTCCGAGGTGGCGGCCGCGCAGGCCAAGGGCGTCTATGTGCTGGGGCTGCTGGGCGGTGCCGCCAAGGGGTCGTATGAGCGCCTCGACGTCGGCCGCGTCAGCCAGGCCACCTTTGACCACAACTACGCCGTCGTCTACCAGCTTGTGGTGGAGCGCCGCCTCGACGGGCTCGACCTGGACGTCGAGGAGCCCATGACGCTCGAGGGCATCGTGTACCTGATCGACCGGCTGCGTGCCGACTTTGGGCCCCGGTTCCTCATCACCATGGCCCCCGTCGCGGCGGCTCTGCTGCGCCCCTACGACCCGCGCTGCAACCTCAGCGGCTTCTCGTATGCCGACGTCGAGCGCCAGCGCGGTGCCGACATCGCCTGGTACCACGCCCAGTTCTACTGCGGATGGGGCGATGCCGCGCAGCCGCACATGTATGCCAGCATGGTCGGCCTGGGTCCGGGCGACACGGGCAGCGGGCTGGGCGGCACAGGCGGGCCGGCAGGGTTTGCAGGGCCCGGGTCCGGTGTCTCGCTGCCAATAACGTGGCCGGCACACCGCGTCGTCATGGGCCTCGTGACGAGCCCGGCCAACGGCCCCGGGTTTGTGCCGCTCGACACGTCGGCCGAGGTCATGATGCAGCTGCAGGCGGCCACGGCAGCGGCATCCGTGGCGTTTCCGCCGGTGCCGGGCATGCAAGGAGGGCCGTTTGCCGGCGTGTCGGGGTGGGAGTACTTCAACTCCATGCCGGGCGGCGAGGACCGGCCGTGGGAATGGGCCGAGTGGATGTCGGCCATTTTGGGGACGCGCGTGCCGGATGACGGCCAGGCAGGAAACCTGCAGGTGCTCAAGGCAGCAGCAGAAGCTCCAGCGGTAGCAGCTCCAACGGCTGCACCATCTGCTATCCCGACGGTTGCCGAAGCGGACCCCGATGCCGAGGGACCCGAGGCGCCTGTACCAGACGAGTTTGTGTATACGTCCGAGACGGAGGCGTGACACCGGCTCTCCTCTTTTACTTCCTTTGGCTCCTTTGACTCCTTTTGCTGACGGACAAGCGACAACAGCCACAGCTTGGCACCTTGGCAGGCACCGGTGATGAGACTCTCCATAAGGCTGAGACCGTGTCAGCCCAACTCGGCACTTGCCACGGTCACGCAAAGTCGGCGCAGCCGGCTTTTGCCAATGTATGTCGTATGTCGTATGGCGATCGTATTTGGAAGCTTTTGGACCCGCAGCAAGCGAATGCCGGAAACGTGTGTAGAACGTGTGTACGAGTGTGTGCGAGTGTGCGAGTGTGTACAGATACGACAAGCGTTTGAGTAGCAGAGCTGCCGTGAGATGTTGTGAATGCAAGACGGCAGCACAGCCCGCGGGCGTTTTGAGTAAACCCTGACATGCAAGATATGCAGGAGGCATGTACGATTACGAGTAGGAAGGGTGCGAGCGAGACTGCAAGTACGAGCAAGGAGTTCTCTAGACGGGTTCTTCAGCCGAACTGGTCACCATCAGGATGAAACAGCTGCTTCGAGACTTTGTACGCTTTACAGAAACATAACAGCTCCGAGGGTACTCGGGGCAGACGGCGTAGACTACACACCCTCACAACGAGTGACAGGTCGGCAACTCGATGCAGGGGACAAGACAGACGCCGGGAAAGGAGGTGGTGTGCTGCACGATGTGCTGAGAGGAGTTGACGTTGAAAACGGTGGGAAGGGGAAAGGGAAAACGGAGTAATATGGAGTACGAGTAAAACGGAACAGACAAACGGAACAAACAGACAAACGGAACAAACAGACAAACGGAACAAACAGACAAACGGAACAAACAGACAAACGGAACAAACAGACAAACGGACAAACAGACAATCAGAAAACGGAACGGACACACGCAAACGGAGAGACCACCCAATCGCATCCCACGTCCGTCTGATGTTGCCGTGACCAGCTGTCGTGTCCCTTGAGCCTCGTACTCGACTTGGCATGGCCATAACTCGGGAGTATTCTGGAGAGATGCTGCAGTGTTCCAGATCAGATGATAGGCACTGCGTCGACGCACCTTGACAGCGTGCTCCCACCAACGAGGCATTGCTGGTCAGCTTTTCCCGGTGCAACGCTGACATACGAGTAGCAAGACTTTGACTACGAGTAATAGGAAGACAAAGCCACGCTTCGCTCTCGGTCGGGTCGTCCTGAAAAAAAGAATAAAAAAGCCCATTGCCATCCATCGGCCCTATTCGCTGTTCGCGGGTGTCTCTGCGTCACCTCCTCCGTCGCCCGGTTGCCTTGTGACCTGGTCGTTGTGCTCGTATCGTACTCCGTACACCTCAGCTTGCTCCGTATGATTCATGACGTCCCCCCCCCCCCCCTCTGATCACGGATTGCCGGGCTTGATTGGCTCGCGGCTGCTGGCTGGCTCGGGCCTGGCCTGCATGCTGACCAGGGGCAACAAGTTAGGGGGGCTCTGTCCCTGCGGCAGAGACTGCGGCCAGCTTACTTGCTACTTTGTACTCGTACATCGTACTTTGTACAGTACAGCTTGTGATGCCACGCGACACAGCGCAACCGACAACGTCGACACCAGCCACAGCCTCGGTCAGCGGCGAGCCCGAGGGTCGGTTGGGCATGCTAGGGCATGCTATGGCACGCTGGGGCGAGAGACGCAGAAGGCGCTGAGGGCGCCTATGTGCCGGATCGGGCTGGCACTTATTGCTGCCCATCATACGTGTTCTCTGCCACCAGTCAGGGCGTCTGTCGTGCTGGTCCAGCGCCTGGCCTATCCCTCGGAGCCCTGCCACACGGCCGTCTTCTTGTCACCGCTTGTCACCGTCTCGCCCTGTTACTACTCACCCCTTTTTGGAAACCCCCACGAGCAGCCTCGTCGTCTCCCTCTCTCTCTATCCCTCTTCTGGATGGCTGCCTGACCCTGCTGCCTTGATGCACAGCTGCTGCCTCGCAGACATCCACTTTGACTCTTGTGGTTTGTTTCAGTCTAATATTAGTCAACGTCACAACGTCATTTTACCGTGTAAGTGGTGCAGGAGAACAAAAGAAAGAAGGCAATGGAAAAGGTTAGTAAAAAACAAACAAGACTCGAGTCTTGACTGACTACGAGTACTGGAGATAAATACATCAAATAGGTATTATGAAAACAATAGGAATTGAGACAACAAAGACAACAACTCAACAAGAGTCATCTTCCATTCACACGGCCTCGTATTTTCCGTGGGTTTTGCTACCGTTTTGTTTCTTCGACGTTATTTTGTTTTCTTTTTTTTTGTCCCAGTCGCTTCTGTTTTGACAACCTCTCATCCGTCTCGATCTACGCCTCGCTTCTCTCCGTCGGCTATATAAACACCCTTTCCCTCGACTGTTGTCGTTTGTTTTTCATCTCATCATCCTCATCATCCACAGCATCACATCAACAGCATCTACATCTACTGCAATATCTACCAGTCTCATACTCCTCCTATCTTATTCACCATTACCACTTCTCATACTCGTCACCACTTCTCCTCATCATATCTACCCACCATGGCTGCTTACACCACTGCCTCCTCCATGACCCTGCCCGTCGAGTACGGCCGCAGCGGCTACAATGGCAAGCCTGACGATGATGACGAGACCAAGAACCAGGGCCGCAGTGGCTACAACAAGTGAGTCTAGCCTCTGCCTCTTATATATTGACAACTACTAACAGAACAGGGGCGACAAGGAGGATGAGCAGGAAGAGTAATCCGTCTGCCATTGGATCCATCCATATTTCTTCTTCGTCTTCTTCGACTTTTTCGAATCCTTTTTCGACTTTTCCTCATCTTCTTTTCTTCTTTCTTCTCTTGTATTACCACCATTCCTTCTCTTAGACATTGTCACCGAGTCTTGCGACTATAACCTCTGCACATCGCCCGACGACGACAGACCACGATACAACACAGACGATGACGACACTGGGCACGCATACATACATTTCCTACATTTCCTACATTTCCTACATTTCCTTCCTACATTGTCTCACTTGTTTTACACATGTACTTTATTTGTCTTTTTGGAAGATTTGCATCTTTCTCTCTTCTTCACCGGTTGACCGGCTGTATACTACTAGACGATGGCGTTGTTGTGTCATGTTTTTGACGATTAATACTTTGTCAATTCATATTTTCTGAAATCTCATCATACTCTTGACGTTTCATATATTTCCAACAATTCATACTTTTATTCTCTGCTCCCCTTCCCGTAGACATTACTTTCCAACACAAAACCTAACTGTCAGCACTGTTCGCAATCGTCAAGGCACAACACTTACTTTTCAAAAATGACCCCCAGCACCTCCTCGACATCGCTGGCACCGCCGCGCCCGGTGATCCGTGACAGGCTGTCTGCCGCATACCGCAGATGCTCTGCCGCCAGCACAACATCCGCGTTGCCCGCCTCTGTCTCGGCCGCCGCCAGAAAGTCGTCCAGGTGGCCCCGGCACTCGGCCAGCAGCTGCTGCTGCCGCACGGTGACGCCCAGCAGGTCCTGCTCGTCTGGTGGCAGAGCCGTCATCGATGCAAACGCGTCGGCCAGCCGGTCGACCAGCGTGTGGATGCCCTCGTCGCGTGCACACGAGATCACTGACAGCTCGCTCGCCGTGCCTGTCGCCGCACCCACCTCGTTGCTGAATGCCTGCACCATTTTCTCGAGCGTCGCCGCGTCCACGACATCGCACTTGTTGAGCACCACCATGTGCCGGCTCGCCACGGCCGCCAGCTGCAGCGTCTCGTCGTCGTAGGCGATGCTCACGTGACCATGCTCATCCGTCTCCAGCGACGCCAGCACGACGACGACGTCGGCACTGGCTGCGGCGCGCCGTGCGCGCCGGATGCCCTCGGCCTCGACCGTGCCCACATTGTCGTGCCCCTGCGTTTCGCCGCGGCGGAACCCCGCCGTGTCGGCAAACGTGCACAGGTACCCGCGAATGTCGAGGCTCGCCTCGACGACGTCGCGCGTCGTGCCTGCCTCGTGCGACACGATCGACGCCTCGCGACCGACGACGCGGTTCATCAGCGACGACTTGCCGGCGTTGGCCGGACCGATGAGGGCGATGCGGATGCCGCTCTTGAGCAGCGACGTGCGCTCGGCGGCGGCCTCGTGCGTTTGCAGCTTGGCCGTCAGCGTGCACACCTGGTCGGCCACGCGGCTCAGCAGCTCGTCGGTGTCGTCCAGGTGCTGGTCCTCGCTGAAATCAATGAGCGCCTCAATCTCGGCGCGCGCCGTCAGCAGCAGCGCGCGCCACCCGTCGTACGTCTGGCCCAGCCGGCCCGTGCTGCCCTGCACGGCAATGCGGCGCTGCTGCTCCGTGGCCGCGTCCAGCGTGTCGCCCAGGGCCTCGACCTGCGCCAGGTCCAGGCGGTTGTGGAAAAAGGCGCGCCGCGTAAACTCGCCGGGCTCGGCGTAGCGCACGCGGGCTGTCGTTGCCGTTGCCGTTGCCGTTGCCGTTGCCGTTGTCGTTGACGTTGACGTTGAAGTCGTCGTGCGCGACAAGGCGGCCAGCACGGCCTTGACCGTCGCCGTGCCGCCGTGCACATGCAGCTCCAGCACGTCCTCGCCCGTCACCGACTTGGGACCGGGAAAGAAGAGCACCAGTGCATTGCTGTCCAAGACATTGCTGCGGTCCGTGGGGGCATAGAGCGTCCGCACAGCTGCATACCGCGGCCGCAGACGAGGCGCTGACGGGCAGAGCGCATGGTAGACCTATTCGTCAGTCATCACCTCTGACACTCTGACAGCTCTGACAGCTCTGACAGCTCTGACAGCTCTGACAGCTCTGACAGCTCTGACAGCTCTGACAGCAGGACCTACTCCCAAGCATGCCGGCCCAGAGACACGGATAACGGCTATGCCGGCCTTGCCCGCTCCTGAAGAGAGCGCATAGATGGTGTCGGGCGAGGACGAGAACAGGCGCAGCTGTGGCGATGCTATGCGTGACTGTACTCGTCGTGGTCGATGCGGGCGTGATGTGAGAGGGTGTGAAGACAGACGCCGAAGCACGCAACCTCGCGTCACAGGCAATACAGATGACACAGACGACACAGACGGTGCAGACGACACATAAAGTGTCCGCAATACCCGCGGTATTCGTATCGAGTTCATTGTTTATGAGTTGCTGCTCAGCTTGAAGATTAAAAAATGCTTGATTATGTAATACTGAAAGACGAAGTAACAAGTACTTCATAGTAGCAAGTACCCATAAAAACGCTCCATACGGAGTAGTGCATGGGATGCGGGAAGTGGGGTCACCTGCATCGTATCGCCAACTCGGGCTTCACCTTCAATTAGAGCACAACATCACACACAGCTTCGATTGTCTACCATTTCTCCTATTTCCTACTGCCGACTGCTCTGCCGACACCACCTGCTGCGCTCGTCGTCGGATTTCGACCTCACGACCCGTCACGACCCTTCTCTCTCGCACCTCGCCCATCTCTCCCCCTTTAGCTTCACACCCACCGCCGACCATGTCGTGGTACTCCAACATTGTCTCCAACACCACATCGCGCATCTCCAACCTCCGCTCGACTCTGCTTGGTGGCGACGCCGACGGCGACACCGAGGACGACACCAACGTGTGCCGCGTGCTGCGCGCCTACTACACGGAAAAGGGCCGCTCGTTCCCGCAATGGCTGCCGCCCGACCCCAAGGCGCCGCCCGTGCCCGTGGCCACGCCCATCTCCAACGTCGGCTCGCGCTACGGCGGCGGCAACCTGAATGCGTCGGGGGCCAATGGCGGCAGCGGCGGTGGCCCCGCGGCCGGCGGGCTGTCGTCGCTGTGGGACAAGCCGGCATCGCCTGCACCCAACGCCGCCGTGCAAAACAGCCTGCGGCCGCGCGCGTCGCCCTTTCAGAACCGTAGCATCGGCGGCGGGCCACCCGATGCCGCGGCCAACCGGCACAGCGATGCATCCTCACAGCACGACTACTCCTCGGGCGGCGGCGGCGGCGGCGGCAGTCGGCCGTTGCCGTCGCAGCGGCTCGGCAGCTACCAGAGCTCGCAGAGTGCACCGCCGGCCGTCGCCAACACGGGCCAGGACAAGCTGCGCAACCTGTTTGGCAGCAGCAGCGGCAGCGGGCCCCCGTCACGGTCCAACAGCCCGGCCTACAGCGGCCGCGGCAGCGCGTATGCCCCTCCGGCTCCCAACGACTATGGCGGTGGTGGCCGGCAACCCGGAGCACGACGGCCGCCGCCGGGTGGTGGTCTTCCCAGCGGGCCACGAATGCGGTAGTTGGCGAGAAAGGGGCCTATCTTTTGGGTTTGGCAGCTGGACTGCATCTAATATACCAATACATGACGATGATAATCGAGTCAAAGCAAAGTGCATCCATGTAGATAGTGACATTAAACTAAACTCGCAGAAACCATCGCTCGCCATAATTCATCCAAAACAGTTATCGTGTCCGTCCTTACCACCATCATCTCCCTCCTGCTTGACTGCTCTCACCGCCTGTTGCTGCGGCTGGCTGGACCGTGTGCCCCCACAGAACAGCCTCGCCGTCCTTGCCCTGCTTCTTGGGCACGACAAAGATGGTCCGGCTCAGCAAGGCCCGCAGGTCGGGCGTGATGATGCGCGTTGGCGTGGCCTCCTCGTCGTCGGTGTCCGGCGTCTTGCCGGCTGCATGCGACGGCGTTGGCTGCTCGTCGCCGACAGTTTCAAAGCCGTCATCATCGTCGTCGTCGTTAGCATCGCCGTTGTCGCCGGCATGGCTGCTGCTCGACATGGACACCATCTCCGTCACTGCCGGCTGCGCCTTTGTTTTCTTGGCTCCTCCTCGCCGCGGCGCCGGAAAGTTGTGCTGCTTGTCGACGGCCTCGACCAGCCGCCGGAACCGCTGGAACAGCACCTCGGCCCGCACCAGCGTCGACTCCAGGTCAATGGACCCCGACAGCTCGTTGACGTACTTGAGCACCTCGTCAAAGTGCTGCAGGTGCGACATGATGATCTCGCGGTGCTTCTCGAGAATCGCCAGCGCCACAAACAGGTGGAAGCTGCTGCTGGTATAGTCCGTCCACAGCGTCTCCCACAGCCGCAGCACGTCGGGCCAGTCAAACTCGCGCTTGTACCACACCAGCAGCATGCGGAAGAAGAAGAAGAAGTTGGTGCTGTCGGCCTTTTGCAGGTGTGCGTAGAGCTTGGGGTCCATAAACTGCACGAGGTGGTCGAGGGCCAGCAGCTGGGCGCGCATGCCCGACTGGTCGCGCAGGAAATTGCGCTCCATGCGCTCCATGAACCGCTCAAAGGCCCAAAAGGCCATGGCGTCGTCCTGGATCACGGCGTACAGCGGCGCCAGCAGGTCCGACATGCCCTGCACGTAGCCCAGCTCGCGGTTGTACTCGTTGTACGTCAGCAGCAGGTCCTTGAGCTGCTCCAGGTGCACGTTGGTGCCGACGTCGGCAAACGGCGACTCCGGGTCCGGGTGCGGCAGGTTCTCGCCCGCAAACATGCCCACGTTGCGGTCCGTCCGGTGCACGTCCTTTTCAATGCGGCCGCGCTGCTCGCGCCACCACTCGCCCTCGTCGCCCGGCCCGCCCAGGCCCACCAGCCGCTCCCACCACACGCCCTTGAGCTTGACGTACTGGTCCCGCAGCGACGCCGCCTGGGCCCGACGCTCCTCGGCCGTGCTGTACCAGTCGTACACGCCCAGCAAGAACAGCCACGCCTCCTTGCGCACGCCGTCGTCGCCGTCCAGCCCGCCGTGGAAGATGCGCTCCTTGACCTCGTCCGTCGTCACCGACAGCCTTCCTGTGCGCGCATCGAAAAACGTCGTCCACTCCCGCAGCGTCACCGGCTTGCGCCGCTCCTCCAGCGACAGCCCGCTGCTGCCGTCCACCAGCTCAAACTCGCCCACGTCCGTGTCCTCCAGCTCCAGGATGTCGTGTGCCGTCCAGATCCGCTGGTTGCGGTCGCGCTCGCTCTGCTCCGCCATGCCCATTGCCCACCGCGCCAGGTACAGCCGCGCGCTGTCAAACTCGTCCTGGATCGTCTGCACCTCGGGGTTGCGCAGCAGACGCCGCATTTGCGGTGGCACGCGCGGGTCGTCCAGCACGTTCTGTGCCGCGTTGCGCGTAAACGTCGTCACCTTGCTAAACTTTTCCAAAAAGTTCCATCCCGTCTCCTTGACAAACTTGACAAAGGGGTCCATGGCTGCGTCCGCGCCCTTGTTGGCCGTGTTGTTGTTTGTGTTTGTGTTCTTGTTCTTGTTCTTGTTCTTGTTCTGGGACGACAGGCCGCCGACTGCGTCCCGCTGCCCAATGGTCGAGACCGTCGACGTCGTCAGCTTGCCGCCAAACGCGTCGCTGTCCTCTTTGCTCGGCTCCACGAGGTAAATGTTGGGCTCGGCGCCGCTGCGCTCAATGTGCACGTACTGGCGCAGCCACCGCAGAATCTCGTCGCCGCCCCAAAACGTCTCGCCGCCCTCGCCAAACGGGTCAAAGTGCTTGCGCGCACGCTTCTTCTTTTGCATCATCGTCGACGCACACTCGCTGTCGTGGAAAAACAGCGCCGGGAAGCTCTCGCCCGCGCGCGTGTTCACAATCACCGACCCGAACCACCACCCCAGGCTGGGTGGCCGCACGAGCAGCGAGTAGATGGCGCTGACTGGGATCGCAAACGCATAGTGGCCGGCCGAGCCGTGGTGTGTCGTGACGGTCGGCGGGGGTGGCACGAGATACGTTTGGCGGGGATGCCGGCGTGTGCTGGTGTTGTTGTCGTCGTCCTCGTCGGTGTCTTCATTCAGGTCGACCTTGACATAGATGCTGGCCGTGTCGCCGAGGCTGTATTCTGGCAGCCATGCCAGCAGCAGGTCAGACGACGTCGGCTTTTTTGATGCTGCTGCTGCTGTTGTCGACGGAGCGGGCTTTTGCTGCAGCAGCGCGATAAAGCCTGAAATGTTGTCCGTGGCTTTGGACGTCGGGTGCACGTAGACCTTGCTCTTGGAGTACAGCAGCTTGACGCCGCGGCCCGACTCGGTGTGTGTCACGGTATTGTAGCCGCCCTCTTCGTCGTCGCTCATGGCATAGAAGCTGCCGTCCGAGGCACTGCGCGGCCGCGAGCGTGCTGCGGGAGTGGAGGTCGGATGTGAGGTCGGCGTCGTGGTGGTCGAGGGCTGAGCGGGTGATGGCTGGCCTGGGGCTGAGCTGCCTTTGCTTGCCATTCTTTCTTCTTTCTTCTTTCTTCTTTGCGTTCACGAGGTTGCTCTTCCGTCGGTCGATGACGTGTGTGGGTCAACTGACAAGGAACGTTGGGTGCGGATCAGATGACGCGACGACAGCGTTGGACAATGGAGACCAACAAGAATCGAAAACGGGATGCAAGACTCGAGGCGGAATCACCCTCAAATAAACAAAATATATGCTCTCACGGGATTGTGTGGCGACTGGCCTGGACCGAGGGAGGCGACTGCATGTTTTTGTAAGGCAGCACCAAATGCAAAGAAGCTAAGCCCCAGACCCGACTAATGGCACTACTCCAGCATCAGCTCATTTGTCTTGGCAAAAGGCATCTGCTCTGCATATCTCCTTCCTTTTATCAGCTGGTCAGTCAACCCATTACTTCTTCCTTCCCATTGTGAAAATTGATACAGTACGCTCCTTCTTTCCTCTCAGCCTGCAATCATGAACAAAAGACTCGGCTCTGCAGAGCAGGAACGACCGGCCTCGCGTCGCTGCACTGCCCCGCCCGAGTCCCTCTTTCCCTCAAATAGCCGACTGTACTTCGTAGTGCAATTAGTCGCCATCTTATCTTGCTGCCTGGTGTCGTCATTGCCCTTTGTCTTACGAGGCTACTGCATCCAGCTAGGTGATGATCTAGGCAGCCTTTTAGGATTTGAAGCCGGTATGAAATGACTTTTGGGTTACTTTTTTCTTTTGCCGATTGAAATAGAGTAGACAGCATGTAGATTTGTGAACAGGGAGAAGAAAAAGAAGAAACAAAAAAGAAGAAACAAAAAAAAAAGAGAAAGAGGAAGTAAACAAAAGCATGCTCATTCGACCTCTTAACACAAGATTAATTTGATTATAACACTATTACTTATCTGTGACTGCAAGAGCCACGGGTATTCTATGAGCTTACCGCACCAACATCATCCAGCCTGACAGCTACCGCCCAACTCCCGTCCACCGCTCGCCCTGCACCGCTTGCTGCACCTGCGGGTACACCCGCACCAGCCGGTCAAACAGCTCGGCGTGGTGATGCCGCATAATGTAGGGGTCCCAGCCCATGGCCACGAAAATCGTGTCGACACCGCTGCTGATGGGCACCGTAAACACGTTGCAGATCTGCAGGCCGATCAAAAAGGCATACGCCACAATGACCGGCGTGTAGCCGCCGCCCGAGTTGTACGCCGGGTCCGTGATCTTGAGAAAGACATAGGCCGCGAGGGCCGTTGCGTAGGCAACAAAGGTCGCACCCATGCTGAAGACGGGGCCGACCAGGCACGAGTTGGCGAGGGCGTCGATGCCGCGGCTCTTGAGCATCGTCCACGTGTCGCGGGCGGCCTCAAAGTACGTCGAGCCGTAGAGGGCAATGTTGCAAAAGGCAAAGCGGTTGACAAACTGCACGGCCCACTCGAGCATCATCAGCAGGCAGCCCACGAGGCACGTCACAATGGTGCCGAGAATGTCCTGGCTGCCGGCGGCCTGGTTCTGGGCAATGGAGCACAGCTGGCGCAGCGCGTTGATGATGGCGACAATCAGGCTGCCGAGCGAGATGCTGCCAAAGCTGCGCGTCAGAATGCGCTTCACGGAGCCGCGCGTGGCACCCTTGGGGAAGGACTGCGGATCGGGAGCATAGTACCAGGCGCCGTAGACGCCCGCAATGGACGCGTGGATCGTGTTCTTGAGCCACTCGGTGATCCAGTAGCCGGCAAACGTGATAAAGGCCATGATGCCAATGACCTTGGCCTTGCTGCAGCTGCCGCCGCTGACGCTGCAGCCGCTGGCGTTGGGCTCAAACTTGATGTAGACCGCGACCATGGTGACGGAGAACAGCACGCCAAAGGCCGCGCTCAGCAGGCCGCCGACCATGCTGACAATGTAGACGTGGCCGTAGCGCCGCGACACGTCAATGGACGCGCGCAGCATCTCGACGCTGAAGGGGATGCGCGGGATCCACGAGATGAAGCAAAAGATGTTGAAGATGGCAAACACCAAAAACACGATGCCGCCCGACCAGTACTTTTCGTAGAGCATGTAGATGGCCGTCGCGAGGCCGAGCGCAATGTTGATGATGCCCGTGATCCAGATCAGCTGCTTGGTGAACACGCGCGCGACCATGAGGTACAGCACGCTGAGCACGACGGCAACAGCGACGCAGACGACCATGCAGATGACCGTGTTGGTGGTGAGGCCAAACGTGCTGTTGTCGTTGTCGTAGATGCCGCTGCCGGTGCTGGACCGCGTCTGGGCATAGGCGCGCAGCGAGATGACGGCAATGGCAATGAAGCCGGCGACCGTGGCCAGGAAGAGCAGCCCGGCCCAGATGTCCTTGAACTTGCGCTGCTTGGGCGGCTTGAAGAACTGGTCGTAGCTGACCTTTTCGCCTTGGCCGTATTCGGGGCCAGGGGCGCCGCGTTGTTGTTGCTGCTGCTGCTGCTGCTGCTGCTGCTGCTGCTGCTGCTGTTGCTTAAACGTGCCATTGCCCTGCTCCACGTCGCCGTGCTGGCCGCCGCCGGCATAGTACGAGTTGGCCTCGCCAGACATGGCGGGTGGAAGATGACGATGACGAGATAATCCGAATAAATCTAGTGATGAAGCAGATATGCCGTTCTAGAGGCTGATCCCATCCGTGTCTGACGTGCAGAGAAAAAGAATAAGGGGGGGTAAGGAAGAGGCACAGAAAGAGAGATAGGACAGAAACACAACAAACAATTGTACTACAAGTACTACAGCAAAAAGGAACAGTCGAAGAGGACATGCAAGACAGCACATCCTAGGGCAAAGAGCACAAGCTAGGAGCAAGATTGACGAGATGAGAAGGAGCTAGCCAGGCCTGACCACGCCCGATCAGACCTGGCTGCCGGGCCTAACAACAAAAAAGAACCGAAGAATGGCTTGTTTACTTGGAATAAGGTGGTGCTGGGAGTTCGGTGAAGTAGGGGGGGTGTTTGTAAAACGCTGCACGGCAGGCACAGAGGCAGCTCGTGGGCGTGCAGCTAGCTGTCAATTCCAGCTGAAAGCGGTAGCCACTTTTCAAGGTGTACGGAGTAAACAAATCTGAAAAACTCTAAACTAATGCCGATCATCCAAGTGGCAGATGTCAACACGCGATTTGCACAAGGAGGGAAAGATAATGATGGGAAACTTGAGATGGCAGCTCGTCGTGTTGTCGATCAAGAACGATATCTTGTTCCTGACAAGGGATGGATGGTGATGTCATCTCGCGGGTCTGTCAACTGTTAGTAGCAGAGATCTTTGTTGATACGTCTGTAAAGCCAAATCGGGTCGACACCAGCAGATCGCCCTTTGTCTGCTTCTGTCGAGGAGGGCAGCTAGTTTTCTTTTGGAGTTTTTTTCTTTTATTAGTAGTGGAGTCAGAGAAACCGGCAGACAAGCAAAACCGTGAGACAACAGTGAGACATGCCAGCTCAGATAATTTAACAAGAGAGAGAAAGTATCCAGAAAAATAGATGCTGTCGAGGACAGGTGCGAGTATCAAAAGGAAGACGGAAAGAAGAAGTAAATGAAGAGAATTAGGAAGAGAAGATGAAGATGAAGAAGAGATGATGACAAAAAAAGGAAAAGCAAAAAAAGAGAACGCCATCTATCCAAACCCATGCTATCGCTATGCTGTTTAGCTCTAATTAAATAAAATCAAGAGATCAATCCAAATCTAAGGCACCTGTCAAAACATAAAATCACGCCTCCAGAGGCGCCTCCATCTCGTTCTCGATCCGGGCCGGCTCGCTTGGCACGTCGTCCGTCTTGCTGTCCGCCAGCGCCTTGGCTGCCGACGTCGCCTCGCCGCCCATGCCCACAATGTCGATCCACTGCCACGTCTTGACGCAGCCACGCCCGCTCCGGTCAAAGATGGCCTTGTCGTCGTGGATCCCGTCCTCTGCCTCGTCCGTCTCGGCACCGTCCAGCTTGTCTGCGTCTGAACCGTCCACCAGGTCGCCCACCCACGTTCGTGCCACTGGCACGCCGTTGACGCGCAGCATCTGCAGAATCGCCCGTAGGTTCAGCCGGATCGCCCGCTCCGGCTCCTCGGCGCCAAACACTTTGCTTGTCAGCCACGGGAACAGCAGCCCGAAATCGCTCTGGTTCAGGTGCGCGCTCTTCTCGACGTAGAAGAAATTGGGCTCGGCCAGCCGCAGACCGCTCAACGGACGCTTGTACGCGGCAGGCGACACGACGGCTGCCGAGGGGTCAGGCGACAGCACCCGGGCCGTCGCGTGCAAGTGTGCCGTCCACTTGACAAAGCTTGCCGACTCCACGGCCAACAGGCCCGTGCCGCCGGGCGCCGTGGGTACGTCGGCGTACACGGGCAGCGGCAGGTCATGCAGCACCTGTTGTGTCGGTGACAGCAGCGGGAAGCACCACATGTCCAGCAGCAGTGTCGGGCTCTTTTCGGTAATCTGTGCGCGCAGGCGCGATCGCCGCTCGGGCGTGTAGAGAGGTTGCGCCATGCTGGCCACCGCGGGCTCGTCGGCATAGTACGTCGTCTTGAGCAGCTGCACGACAGATGCCGACCCAAAGCTGTGGCCGGCCCAGATTATGTCGCCTGGGCTGTGCACTGCGAGCTTGCCGGCAAATTGTCGCAGCGCGCTGGCGGGTGTCGATGTGTTGAGGTTGCGCATTGGCGAGGCGGCATCGTCGGCGGCATCGTCGGCGGCATCGTCGGCGGCATCGTCGACAGCAAACCCGTCTTCGTCGACTCGGAGCACAGCCTCGTGCACGAGGCCCAGCTCCCACAGCCGCACGCGCAGCTGCTGGTCGCGCTGCTCCCACGTCTCTGCCGTCTCGGTGTGCGCGATGCGGTTGTACGGCACCACGCCGCTCTTCTGCTGCTGCTGCTGCTGCTCCGCCGGATCACGGATAAACGAGACTACGGCGCTGCCGTCGCGGTGTTCGGGGCAGATCACTACGACGCCGTGCGACGCCACCGAGCCCATAATGTACGAGTACGCATTGCGGCTGCCGCCGAGGCCGTGCGAAAACACCATGGTTGGCCAGCGCCCGCTTGGCGTCGGGGACTCGAGTAATGGTGCATTCTTGCGGGCCGGGATGGTCGTGTAGTACAGGTGGCGCGGCAAGAACGACACCATCTCGGCCACCATGGACCGAACGCCGAGAAACTGGGTATAGGCCGCGACATGCGCGCGCTGCGGCGTTGGCAGCCAGCTGATGTACTTGCTGTCGGGTCCAACGTCGGCGGATGCGGGATAGAAAACGCGGAACAGCACCGTCTGGATGTGGCCACCATGGGCTGGCGCGGGACTGGGCGAGTCGAGGTCGGCCACGGGAATTTCAATGTCGACAGTGCCGACCTTGTACGGGCCGGTGTACTCGGGGAACGATGGCACGGGGTTGAAGCGTGAAAAGTAAGAGCCGATCTTGGCGGCGGTGCCAGGTGCAGGGCCAGCCATTGTCGATGAGATGTGGATGTATTTTGTATTTTATTTAATTATTAGGGGAACGGCCAGAAACGGTCGGCAAGGCTGGCACGGCTTGGAAGCGTAATCGAGGAAGGAGCGATGTGAATGACGACAAGAGGCAAGAACAACGGATGATCACGAGACAATGCGGGTACGCAACAAGAAAGGAAAGAAAGCTAGATTGATGAAGCATACGTCAGTGCCTCGTTATCGTTATCGGGGCAACTACGAGTACGGAGTGAGGAAAGGAGAAAACTTTGGCCAGGCGCAAGCTATTTCAGGAGTCGAATAGGAAAATGAAAGTAGAAAAAGTCTTGGCGCCTGTCCATGGATTTTTCGCCTCTTGCTCTCGTGGCAAATTGCTTCAAAGCATTCACATTTGATGGCAAGAAACAAGCGAACAATGGTATAATGCATTCGTATGCTAATACAATATACTTTGTAAAGGTACGTGATGTTCAAAGGTTTTTTTTTTCCTTTTCTGAGAAATAGCGAGGCTATGTCGACCGTTTAAGCTTTTTTCGCAACACTTGAATACTGACAAACAAACTGATTAAGAAAGGGTTTGCCGAAGAAGAGCAAGATGAAATAGTTTGACACAATACACTTAGAAATCAAGTACGGCGTACTCGCCATCATTTTTATAGGATTGCACGAGGCCTCGACTGCTCCGTCACATCGTGTTCCGTAGATGCTGCAAGCACGCATTAGTCATCTTTGATATCATCCACTAACGGCCCCGCGTACGGCTTATTCCCACCTCCTCATCGCAACACACATCGCCAAAATGTTTACAGGCATCGTCGAAGACGTCGGAGGTGTGATTCTGTTCGGAGCCGTACTGATGCACTACCGCCACTAACACCCCCCCCCAGAAATCCTCGAGCTCAACCCCCACGATGAGACCGGCGGCACCTCGCTGACCGTCGCCGTGCCGGCCGGGTCCCAGCTGCTCACAGACTGCCACCTCGGCGACTCCATTGCCATCAACGGCGTGTGCCTGACGGTCACCGAGTTTGAGGGCGACAAGGGCGACAAGGGCCACTTCAAGGTCGGCGTGGCCCCCGAGACCCTGCGCCTGACCAACCTGGGCTCGCTCGCCGCCGGCCACCGCGTCAACCTCGAGCGGGCCGTCCGCGCCGACACGCGCATGGGCGGCCACTTTGTGCAGGGCCACGTCGACACCATTGCCACCATCACCAAAGTGGCCGCCGACGGCAACGCCCAGACCATGCGCTTCGCGCCGCGCGACAAGGCCGTGCTCAAGTACATTGTGTACAAGGGCTTCATTGCGCTCGACGGCACGTCGCTGACCGTCACGGCTGTCAACGACGCCGAGGGCTACTTCGAGGTCATGCTCATTGCCTACACGCAGTCGCGCGTCGCCATGGCCGCCAAGCGCGAGGGCGAGACCATCAACATCGAGGTCGACATGATGGCCAAGTACGCCGAAAAGGCCATGGCCGGCTACCTCGAGACCATGGCCGGCGGCAGCGGCGTTGCCGACCTTGTCCAGCGCACAGTGGATGCGGCGTTGAAAAAGTAGGTATAGCAAAAGCAAGTAAATATATTGGAAAGTTCAAGTAGTATCACGAAACGTAGACCCTTCTCACCAATCTTCCAACGCCTGGTATCATTCCAATGCTGTGCCTGCCATCCAACAGACCATGTTGGCATTCAAACCAACGAGCAATCAAAAAAAAAAAAAAGGAAATCAAAAGAGAAGGGAATCTAAAAAAAAGGAAAAGTAAGTCATAACATTCAAAACAACCACCCACCCTACGCATCGGCCCATGCCTCGGCCAACTTCTCGGATATCGGCTTCGTCACCCGCCGCTTCGTCCCCGGCAGGCTGCCCAGCACGTCCGACACCATCTCCCGCTTGCGCTTGCGAATGTCCGACAATCCTATGCCGTCATCGGCTGCCACGTCCTGGCCCACCTTCTCGTAGGCTGCTGCAAACGCGGCCGGCGTCCGCCACACCTTTTGCACCTCCAACGCCCGCTCGCCTGTCACGCCGCGTGTGCACATGAGCATCTTGAGAAACACATCGCGCAGCGTCAGCGACTCGGACTTGGACGACAGCGACGAAAACGCCGGGTACGAGATGCAGACGCGCTCCGTGCTGCGACTGCTGCCCGCCATGGCAGCCACCTTGCGCAGCATCGGCAAATGGTTCTTGACCGTCAGCGCCGACGTCGGCACCACCTGCAGCGGCCGGCCCTCGTACCGTGCTGCCAGCCGCTTGGTCAGCTTGGCGAGGTAGCCAATGGTCTCGTCCACGGTGCGCGTCTTCTTGACAAAGTAGCCGTTAATCACCTGCAGTGCCGCCACAGACGTCTGCATTGCGTCTTCGTACCGCACCATGACGTCGGCGTCCAGTCCGCCCTCCTCAATCACGTACACCACGTGGCCCAGCCCGCACTTGGCCAGCCGGAACTTTTGCTCCCGGAACCGCCCGTCCTTGATGCTGCTCACCAGGTCGTCTTGCCGCTTGCGCTCCACGATCCAGTCCAGCACCACCTCGTCGGTGCCGGCAGCGTCGCCGCTCCGCCGCTCCAGCAGTGTCGGATCGTGCACCTTGGCCACCCACATTGCGTCGCCCAGCGCCAGTGGCCGCACAATGGGCCGCGCATCCTTTTTCGCAAGCTCGTCCTCCATGTACGTGCGCTGGCCGCTGATGCGCTCGCGCGTGTCCAGCACAAGCTGGACGGTAAAGGAGCCGGGTGGCAGCACAATCGGCTCAATATCGGGGAGCGACTCCTCGGTCACGGCCGCGCCGTCGGGAATGAGATCGGCCAGGGCAGCATCACCGCTGGGCCCTGCTGCGTCAGCAGATGCATTGCCAGACATGCCGTTCAACACCTGTCGGAACCGGTTGGCCACCTCCCACCCCTCGTCGGTCAGTGCATACCGCTTGGCGGGCCGACCGCGCTCAGCCACCAGACCGTTGCTGAGAAGCGTCTTCATCGAATCCCAAGCCGTGTAGAACTTGCCGGGAAGATGCACAGTAAACGAGGCATCGCAATGTGGCTGGCCCAGCTCGACAATCTCAGCCTTGGTCATCCACCCACGGCCTGCCTGCTGCGCCTCTGGCGACGACAATGCCATGACGATGCCGTAGCCGCCCTGGCGCAGCACCGGGACATAGGCCCTTTTCCGCCGCGCTGGGCGTGCATTGAGCGTGCAGGGATCCGCCGATGGATCCGCCGCGCGATCGCGCAAACTCGACGTGCCGGGCGCAGTGGCGTTGATCCTATCGCGGTCGGCGGCCGGCAATCGCTTCTTCTTGGGCACGGGCAAGCCATTCGCTTCGCAGTGCTCCCGCAGCTGGTCCAGCAGCCGACTGCACAGCTTTGGCCCAAAGCCCCGGAGAACAATCAGCTGGTCCGGGTGCTCAAAGTGAATGGGACATGCGCGCAGAGACTCGTACGCGTGGCGGTAGACAAGCACGCCCTTTGTGTTGCGCTCCTTGGCCTGGTCCCACCACCCCTTGACCCAGGAGAGGAAAAGAGGATTGGCGCAGTCTGCATCTGCAGATGCCATCGTGATGGACGCAATGAGCCAGGGAAAGTAAACAAAAACGAATCCAAGCAAAACTAATAAAAAAAGGAGGGGCGCCGGACAAAATGACTTTGTAACTGTAAAGCTGACCAAAATATGGAATGCTAATTCTTATTCGTCTTTTGTCGCCGCCCCAACTGCTGTTGTCATGACTTGTTACTCGTAGTTGCAACTGCAAGATGCTTGTTGTGGATGCGGATGCCTAGGCGACTACGACTCAACGTCCAAATCTTGGCGGTCACGTGCAAACTCTACAAAAAGGGTCTGCCTATGACCTCACTATCCGCTGAAATGGCCTGAAAGCCCTGTCTTGTCGGGCTAAATACTCCAATGAAAGTCCGCGTACATGGTACCTGTGCATCTCCCAAACAGTCAATAACAGATAGCAGAAAAAAGTCATAACCCGGACAAATTCAAGATGATGCTTGTCATGAAGAAATAGCAACGACAAAACTGAAATAAAAAGCAAGATCCACCAACACCAGACACGACATGTCCCATGTCTTTTTTTTTATGTATCTAAACAGGCACGAGAATGCCAATAGATGTGCTCGTAACCCGCTGGTCAACACTAGCACATGCGATACTTGCAGGCACCTTCTGCCTGGCGCACCGTGTTGGTGGTCTCCAGCTTGTACTTGAGCGTAATGTCCAGGTCGCGCTTGTTCTTGTCGTTGGGCCGGCTGTCAATCTCGCAGCGGATGGTCTCGCCCTCGGACACGATAAGGTCGTCGGACAGGTAGAAGACGGTCTGCTTCCAGTGGGTGTACTTGGTGTGCGGGCCGGTCGAGAAGCGCACGGGCTTGTGGCAGGCCGAGAACTCAATGTCGAACCAGGCGACCAGGGCGTGCACGTAGTCGTCGCGCTTGCACGTCAGCTCAAAGGGCGTGGTGAAAGCCAGGTCGTCGGTCGTGCAGGTGTACAGGTCCAGCGACAGGATGGGCGTGGGGTCGGTGACGACGGCCTTGAGCTCAACGGTGTCGACGAGGGGCTCGGACAGGGCCGTCTTCTTGAGCGGCGAGTAGTCGAAGCCGTAGACGTTGTCCCAGACTGATGAGTTAGTTGCTGTTGCATCGTGTTCGTGTGTGGAAATCAACTTACAGCCAATCTTCTCGTCCTTGTAGTCACCGTCCTCGATACCCGCGGCAAAGATGGTAGCCTTGTCGGGAAAGATGAGGCCGTCCTTGGCCAGGTAGCGGTCGCGCGCGTAGAGCACCGTGTCCAGCATGCTCTCGTAGAGGAGGAAGTAGCCCATCCACTCGGAGATGATGATATCAACGTGCTCAAACGGCAGGTTGACCTCCTCCATCTTGCCCTGGAGCAGCGTGATCTTGTCCGACATGCCGTTCTGCTCGACAATCTCGCGCGCCTTGAAGATGATGGTAGACATGTCGACGCCAATGACGTGCTTGGCACCGGCCTTGACGGCGAACATGGACAGGATCGCCGTGCCGCAGCCCACGTCGAGCACGACCTTGTCCTTGAACAGGTGCTTGTTCTGCACAATGGCGTTCATGTAGCTTCGTGTGCGCACCTCGTCCTTGAGCATCTCCTCGTGGATGCCATGGTGGTTGTAGCTGGAACGGTCAGTAAAATGCAAGCGAGGACAGGCGGCGCGCGCAGAGCGCATAAGGATTCGACGTACCTGTTGAAGTAGTGCTGCTCCGAGTGCTCCATGGACTTGATCTTCTGCTCGTGGGTCTCGACGTCCATGGCGTCGCCGGCGGGCTTGGTGTCGGCCATCGTGTGATTTTGGAGGGAGGGGGAGGGAGGAGGAGGGGTATCAAGGTAAACGAGGGACGAGAGAGAACGACGTCAAAGGCAGGGAGAAATGGCAGACGGCAAGGATCAGACGTCAAGATGCGAGATGTCACAAGAAGGATTGTAGAAGGAAAGGGACAAGAGGTCGGGGGCCAAAAGGCAGAAACTCTTCTCAACGCGCCTTATCGGTGCAAAAAAAAAGTATGCAGTACGTCCGTGACTCTACACGTGCATTTTACCCCACATCTCTCACTACTTTTTCTTTTTCTTAGCGTAAAGTAAATTTCAGTTTCACAGGACAGCGACGGAGATTGCATCTGATTCACGGCAATTTATTGACATATACAACTCTGAGACAGTCGTCTTTGATTACCGGTGTACGCGTACGTGATCATCGTGCAGCGGCGGCTTGTCGACCGCAAGTGCTCGTAGTCGCCGGAGAGCCTCAGTGCTCACTATTGCATACCGGTTTGGTACTCGTACACCCAATAACACCCAAACACATGGCCAGTCTAGACGCCGTCGACGTGGACACACAGGTGTCCCAGGCGGCGCACATGTTTGCAGACGGCTGCACTCGCGCAGATTCGACAATCTAGAGCGTTTGAGACTGTTTTCAGTCTATTTACCCAGAAAACTCGCTGCCAGTCAGTTTTCAGGATTCCCTATTTGTACTATTGCCCTGAAGAGTATTGCCCTGAATTGCTTCATACGGTTAGTATGGTACTTTTGTACTTATCAGATCACTCTTTCAAACTGCAAAAGGAACAACGTCGCTTTCATTTCTTTGCTTCCCACTATATGTTAAGTACAAATCAAGTTTTATATACACATTGGGTGATATTAAAATATCAGAACGGAAGGCGGTGAGACCGATGATTCAAACGAAGAGAGGTGCTGTTTGAATAGCAAGTACTACAGTGTAAATAGAGAAGAGCTAAGTGACCCAAAATGCGGAAAGCCCCGCGTACAAAGTACTGATTCTGCCATAAACGCGGGGCGGTGAAGATATTTTTTGATAAGATAATCGATAAGATGCCGCCGCTAGCTGTGTGGCTCGTGCTACAGCCACATTTCCTTGTTTGTAAAGCTACATAATCCTGTTTAGAAGCTCCTGCGAGCTGTCCCGACCTCACTGTCGACATTTTAGCTTCCGTCGCCGTGCTTCACTTTTTGAAAGGCATGGTCTCATTTGCATTCATGGTCTCTTGAATTGTGTCATATAATTCAATTTCTCTTTCTTCCTATCTCTGAAAATAGCTGTCTGCATCTCCGCCATGGCGCTTCGCCCGTTGGCCGTCCTCGTCGGCTTGCTGGCGGCGGCCAATGCCGACGCATCGTCGTCGTCCACGCCGTCCTTCCAGGAGGTGGCCCGTCTCAACAACGAGAGCCTCCTCTGGGGTCCCTACCGGCCCAACGTCTACTTTGGTGTGCGCCCACGCATTCCCCAGAGCCTGGTCTCTGGTCTCATGTGGGGTCGCGCCGACAACTATGTTGATATCCAGAACAGTAAGTTTTTGCTCCTACTTGGCCGATGAAGTACGTATTCTGACGTTGCAGATGTCCGCTACACATGCGAGCAAAACGAGGGCATGGAGGGCTACGGCTGGGACGAGTACGACACGCGGTCTGGTGGCGTGCAGACCATCCACGACATTGGCAACAAGGTCGACATCACCACGTCCTTTATCAAGGTGCCTGGCGGCGAGCACGGCGGCAGCTGGGGCGTGCGCGTCAAGGGCGTGCCCCGCGAGCGCCTCGTCAGCGAAGACAGCGACGAGCCCGACAGCCCGATCAAGACAATGGTCGTCTTTTACCTCGCGCAGGAAGAGCCCGGCGCCCCGCTCCAGATCCAGGACGTGTCGGGCCACGACTGGGACAGCCTCGGCTTTGAGGGCGACGTGACCTTTGCGGGCAGGTCGACCGGCCTCGGCGACTACAAGGTGGTCGTCACCAAGGGCACGGGCGATCATCCGTTCAGCGACCACGCGTACTCGGCCGAGCGCGACCTCACAAAGACGGTCGTGCAGTCGATCAATGTACCGGCGGAGCACCTGTGGCAGGTCAAGCCGCTTCTCTTTTACCAGCTCAAGCAGGCCGTCGACAAGGTCATTGCCGACTACGACCCCACGGACGCTCCGCCGCCGTGGCAGGTGTACCAGCTGGGCAACGTGCCGGGCAGCGGCAACCTGCACCTCGTGCAGCGCATGTTTGAGGGCGAGTTCGAGTTTGACGTGCTCTTTTCGAGTGCGTCGGCCGGCAAGGACCTGACGAGCGACGACGTGACGCGCGAGTTGCGCGCCGCGCACCAGTCGTTTGCAACGCGCTTTGCCAAGGTGTTCCCGCTGCAGGCACCGTACTCGGCTGCCAAGTCGGCCGTGGCCGACGCCAGCAAGACGTACCTGGCGTTTGCGCAGAGCATGTTTTCGAACCTGATGGGCGGCATCGGCTACTTTTACGGCCACGGCATTGCCGACCGGTCGTACGCGCCGGCCTACGACGAGGACGAGGAGGGCTTCTGGGTCGAGGCGGCAGCCGCGCGTGCCGAGCACAAGGAGCAGCCCGACGGCCCCTACGAGCTGTTTACGAGCATCCCGTCGAGGCCTTTTTTTCCGCGCGGATTCTTGTGGGACGAGGGCTTCCACCTGCTGCAAATCAGCGACTGGGATCTGGATTTGACGCTGGAGATTGTGCGCAGCTGGTTCGGGCTGATGGACGAGGACGGGTGGATTGCGCGCGAGCAGATCCTGGGCGCCGAGGCGCGCAGCAAGGTGCCGCCCGAGTTCCAGGTCCAGTACCCGCACTATGCCAACCCGCCGACGCTGTTCTTTGTCATTGATACGTTTGTTGGCAAGCTGCGGGCGGCGCTGGAGGGCAAGGATGACGCCGCCACCACCACGGCGGCGAGCGAGAGCGCCTATTTGCAAAACCCCAAGGCCGGCCTCGAGTACCTGCGCGAGCTGTACCCGCTGCTGCGGCGGCAGTACGACTGGTTCCGGCGCACGCAGGCCGGCGACATCAAGTCGTACGACCGCGAGGCGTTTTCGACGCGCGAGGCATACCGGTGGCGCGGCCGCACGGAGACGCACGTGCTGACGAGCGGGCTCGACGACTACCCGCGGCCGCAGCCGCCGCACCCGGGCGAGCTGCACGTGGACCTGATGGCGTGGATGGGCATGATGACCCGGTCGCTGATCAACATTGCGTCGCTGGTGGGCGGCGATGGCATCAGCGGCAGCAGCGGCAGCAGCGGCAGCAGCGGCAGCAGCGAGACGGCGGACGAGGTCAAGAGCCTGCGGGCCATTGAGACGGCAATCCTGCGCAACCTGGACGACCTGCACTGGTCCGAGGCCGAGGGCTGCTACTGCGACGCGACGATTGACGACTACGAGGAGAACCAGCTGGTGTGCCACCGAGGGTACGTGTCGCTGTTCCCGCTGCTCGTGGGCCTGCTGGAGCCGTCGGACCCCAAGGTGGGCCGACTGCTGACGGGCCTGATCGGCGAGCCGTCGGAGCTGTTTAGCCCGCACGGCCTGCGCAGCCTGAGCAAGACGAGCCCGCTGTACGGCACGGCCGAGAACTACTGGCGCAGCCCCGTGTGGATCAACATCAACTACCTGGCCGTGGTGCAGCTGCACCGCATCGCCACGGTCGACGGGCCCTTCCGGTCGCAGGCGGCCACGGTGTACAACCAGCTGCGGCGCAACATTGTCGACACGGTGTATGCCAGCTGGGCCGAGACGGGCTTTGCGTGGGAGCAGTACAACCCGGAGACGGGCAAGGGCCAGCGCACGCAGCACTTTACGGGCTGGACGTCGCTGGTTGTCAAGATTATGACGATGCCCGAGGTGGCTGAGGAGACGCACGACGAGTTGTGAGGGGGTATACGATGGGACGATGGGACGATGGAAAAGCTTTGATTTATAGAGTATATGAATAGAACGGCGATACACAGAAACCCGAAAAAGAACGGTTAACATAGCGGCTCGCTCTTGGTATCGTGACTCTTTCAGCAGGACCGGCAGCACGTAGGCCGGGTCGTAGCCAAACCGGCTGTAGTACTCGGACGTCACTGTGGCTGCTTCACTCTCTGGTTGGTGAGCTAATAATCAGCAGCTGGGAATTGAGCCTCTTCTTCTCTTATTCACTAAAGCACCAGGATGAGGACTCTTTTTCTCATAAAACACCATCTCTCCAACAAGCAGACGTTGTATTTCCTAGCCATGCATTTGAGTCAGCACTCATAGCATTACATCAACAAGTCTTGCCGGGCAGTCGCGTTAGACCGGATAGTCCTGTCGTCGGTGCGGTGCACTGGTGGGCCCACTCTTGCCGTCCACCATTCCGACGGAGGCGGCGTTTCTCTTACACGTCAAATAATTGCCTGATTGGGAACATCGACGTTGCACAACTATCGTAGCATTGACAAAGGTGCTACTCACACTAATCTCTGAGCAATCAGCATACTATACGAAGATATTCAACGTAAGAAAAAAGTAAGCATACAAGACAAGAGTAAACCTTTGGTCTTCTCCTCAGATCTGCCTGTCGTCCAGGAGGTGAACCATTTCTAGGATCCGACATAGAATCTCCTCTATATGCTTCATCTTTCACGTACGGCCATAGACATCGGAAAGCACGGGATCCCGTCCGCTCTCCCCTAGTTAAACCGGTGATCGGCGGATTAGTAGTTGGGTCGGTGACGACCAGCGAATACCCTCTGCTGTACGTTTTTTTTTGTATTTTTGCTTATTATACTATACCAAGTGCCAATATAAACGCCCACACCTACCTCATCTTCCACGTACGGCCATAGATACTGGAAAGCACGGGATCCCGTCCGCTCTCCCCTAGTTAAACCAGTAATCGGTGGATTAGTAGTTGGGTCGGTGACGACCAGCGAATACCCGCTGCTGTACGTTTTTTTGCTTTACTTTTTTTTGCTTTACATTCTGCCATGTTTGGATAATCAAGCTGTGTATTTGGTAGTAAACGAGACAGATTATAGAAGGCATACAATTTACACAGGGTAAAGTAGCTTTGTAGGATATCTCAAGAGACATATAGATGGAAGAGCTATTACGATAGTATGTTTGAGTGTAGGAGAGAGAAAGCTAAAGAATTTCTGAGGAGAAGAAAGAAACAGGGGATGCCCATTGTGAACATGCAGTGAATCTATATAGAGTTGACGGCAAGTTACTCATAACACAGCACGGACGAGTGACGCTAAAACTATACGGTCTCTGTCTCGCCATCATTTCAGGCTCCCATCTCGGCCAAGTTTGATATGTCTAGCAAGTAAAAGCCATGGGAGAGTGACAGCTCTCTCATAAATCGGTGATACCACTGGGCAGACCATCAAGGTGCACGCTGATGTCTCACTGTGTGCATTCTAGACTCATCGGTGAGGCATTATGCAAACGCTCACAAGCATGTGAAGGGCCTCTCCCACAGGTATAATTAACCTCCTTCTCCCTCTCCTCTCCAGTCTACTTTGTTCATCGCCATGGTCACACGACTCGGCTGCGGATTGGACCTCCGACCAGATCTTGTGCGTCTCGCCAGCTTTACTTCGTCAGTTTCACGCTGTGGCTTTGCACACATGCCTTGGGGTAACTGACCGGCAACATGGCAGAGCATGGCCACAGGGTTAGAGATGCGGCTTTCGTCGACGGCGAGGTCGGAGTTGAGCTCCGCGATGACGTCCTAAGCTCCCTCAACGCCCCCGCAACAGCCCGTCGCAGCCACTACACGAGCTTTTTTATGACCTCCGCAGCCCTGGAATGGAGGGAGCCGTGCCCATGCCCATCCATGAGTTGTCAATTCCATATGCCAGGCATACCATTACATCTGGACGACACCGGTGTGGACAAGGCACCTCCTCATGTCCGTACATACGCACAGTACCGACTTTATCCCTCGAGGCACGGACTTCCAAGAAAAGCGCTCTATGTGGCAAAGAAGCCCCGACAGACAAATGCCACATCTTGCAAACCAAGGTGGCCACACCTGTGGTGCCTCGCCAGTTGATTTTCCGTTCTACGACAAATAGCAAGACCAACTGCACGAGGCTTGTTTCGCGCGAGTCTCAAAGCTCCGGTGAAATTCATCAAGTCCCTCGGTGTGAGTCGGCGTCCCTTTGACAGTCAGTCGGTATAGACACGTGGCGGTGGGTGGCTTTGTCACGAAATTATGACGGCATGCATGACATCTTCGCTGATCCGCGCGTCGACAGCGTCGTCGACCTACCTACTCTGACGTGTCTATGCTGCAAGGTCATCACATCCTCTCCCTTTGCAAGGCATTTACGGCCTACCGCAATAGTGGTACACGAAGCCAGTACTCATCACCGGGAGTGATCATCCAGATGGTCGTGTGGCTGCATGTCTCAGACAGGACAACAGCTTTGCCCTCTCTCAAACAGCATACATTGACAAGATCACCGCGTTCGTTTCCGACAAGACCGGACATCGCTTTACGGTCCACTTTGTTTTATGGATTGTTCAGATCGCCCATCTATGGAAGGCGAGTTTTCAAAGCCAAAAACGAAGGCTGAATCCAATTCTCCCTGCTCCAATATACTCCGCGCACCTACGCCGAAGCTATGAGATCGTGGCTCATCCCCGAATGGTGCGAAGCATGCAATGTCCATCTCCTCACGCACGAGGAAGCCCAGTCATGGACCGAGATTCTTGTCATGAAAAAAAAAGAAAGCCATCGGCTCGAAATGGGTGCTAACCTACAAGTTAGACAACGAGGGCTATACCTCGTACGCCTCAAGGCCCGTCTAGTCGCACGCGGTGACCAAGTATACAACGTCTATCAAGAGACGTACGCCGCGGCATTAGCCATGCGCTCACTCCGCGCCATCCTCGGTATTGAATCCGAAAAACAAATGACAATCAAGCAGCACGACATTACGAACGCGTATATGAACGTCGAGTTTTTCGTCCCAGAGCGCATGCAAGCTCCGCCTAGCTACAGGAAAGGCAACGACCTCCGTGTCACAAATGCGTTGTACGGCCTGCCAAAGTCTGGAAACCGCTAGCAGAATCTTTTCATCAGTAAGATCAAAATTGGAAGGCGAGGTTCGTCAGTGGGTGGGTGTTGAGTTTCTGTTCTCAGTTCCGCATTGTCAAGTCCGTTAGACCAAGTGAGCATGGTAGCCTCAAAGTTGGTGGGCCTTTCAACGAAACCAAAGCATGACTGACTTGCACCGTTCTTTTCCTATCATCATCCTCTTCCATTGTCTTCTACTATCATCTTTTCCTGTCCATCCGTCTCGTCCGTCCTTGTCATGCGACTCAATGCCTCGGGACGTGCATAGTATAAGATGGAAACTTTGCATGCTTAAATATGGTTGTCTGTTTACATCTTGTCGACCTTTGGGGCTTCTCGAGGCAATATGCGAGGTCTTGTGTCATACAATTAAACATTGTCTCACATACTTGCTATCACTCACACCGGCTCTGTCCAAGATCTGGATAAACAAATAACATCCACAAGTTAATGCATCACCAACTACCAAAAGGCCAAGGAGTGGCCGGCCGGATGTAATCTGGATCGGCCGGCTTCATGTAGTCGGCCGGCAGCTGGTCGACGGGCGGCGCCTGCAGCTGCTCGGCCCACGCACGCACGGCCTCGTAGTTCTTGCACGTGTGCGTGGTGTGGAAATCGGGAAAGGGCGCTACTTTTCCGTCACGCGTCGACTGGTAGTACACCTGCCCCAGCACACCCGTGTCGACATTGCACATTAGCACCTGCCGCAGCGTGTCGACGCAGTGGCTGACGTGCAGCTGCAGGATGCGGTCGCTGTTGCTAAACGCGTGCTGGTCCATGGCCTTGTAGCAGGCGTAGGTAGTAGGCGTACTCGTAGTTGTATTACAGCGCCTTGCGCACAAGGTCGAGGCAGTGCATGGTAAATCTTGACGCCGCATTGTTGTATGCACTGCAGTATCCACGATGCTTCACAAGCTGCGTTCTACGTGGCAAGCGTAGGATTTCACGTCTTGACACCTGCCATTACCAGTGCTTGGCAATATTTCGTCTTACTTGGGCTTTATCGTCACTCTGACAGCGAGGGATGTATATTCTGGCCGTTGGGTAGGCTTTGCCTCTGCCTGGCTGCCTGAGCCTATAGTCTTGATCAATGTCACTTTATATAAAAAGCAGGCCATCTTTGTCTTTCTAAGGCTTACTCTTGACACTCATATTTTGCGGTCCCCGCTCCGGCTGCTCCCGGGCCCGCAAATGCCGCCGCTCGCCGTGCCTCTGCTGACTTCAAGCGCGATAATGACGACTATCGCGGATACGGCGACTACAAGCCCATTGACAAGCGCGGAAACGACGACTATCGTGGCTATGGCGGCTACAAGCCTATTGACAAGCGAGAGAAGGATGTCGTCATGGTCTAATAACTCAGCTAGGTTTATGGCTACCGCAACATATTTTCATAGTGGCTTAGGTTATTCAAATCAAGTACGCTGTCTTCAAGAGACGCACATAGCGATCTTCTTAATCACTTGTTTCGGAGCTTGTCTCTGTCTACGCAGATGTGAGTGGCTGCGCAGTTATCTTACCGTGTCACCATTCCACCCAAAAAAATTCCAACTTTATGAAGAAAGTTACTTGAGTGTTGACCGGTGTTTGTCATAAATCAGGAATCTTAATATATTCGCACAAAGCCACCATCAAAGGCCAACCAACGTAGCCACTCTCGACATTGACCAGCTGTCCTTTGTATGAGTAATTCTACGGTATTTGTCACAACGGGTATTTGTCACAACGGGTACTTTTGTATAACACAGGTCGTCTGATAATTATGTAAAACAAAGGCAAATGTATTCTTTGTATGCAGCATTCTTTTGCAAGCCCAACTTTCTCTCTCGCACTCCATGTCGTCACTGCCGGCCATGGTCCACTCTTTCGTATATGACTAAGCGCTCCTTATCGCACCAAAAGCACAAGTCACGCTTGTTGGCTCGATAAGCACAGGTCCACTTTTAAGTTAAATTTTACGAGGTCTCATTCTGCCGATTTTCTCTCCTCAACTTCATTCCACCAACCACTCTTTTCGCATCTCGTCAACACATCACCACAACTTCTCCAACCACCTTCTTCCAGCCACCCCCCTCACAACCGCAAAAATGCATTTGATGTGCACCGTCGACGCGAGCGGCAAGCGCCTGTACACGCTCAAGAAGATCACCGCCGACGGCAAAGTCACCAAGTCGGCGCACCCGGCCCGTTTCTCGCCCGACGACAAGTGGTCACGCCAGCGCGTCACGCTGAAGCGCCGCTTTGGCCTGCTGAAGCTGGAGAAGCAGCAGACGATCTGATGCAGCTCAATTGTCAATTGAGCAGCGAGGCAATTTGGCCGCTGTGGCGAAGCACGACTTTGAAGGCCCGGGCGAGCAGCTAGATCTGGAGACCAAGCGTCTGTTTGGACATCAATCTTGCGATCTCTTGCAAATCTATTCGACTGGTTCTCGCGACTTTTCTTGCAACTGTTCCTACGACTGTTCTTGCGACCGCGGTCGTCACATCATCAACCGGCGGTCGACAGCAATCATCGCCACACACCTCTACCTACAGCCTGAGCGGTGGCGTCTAGGTGCACCGGGGAAAACAATCAAGGGGACAAGGACGGCTGAGCTTTTGTGCTTGTTCTTGTGCTCGTTTGCTGTGTTCATTGGGATGGTGGATATATCCTGTTGATTTTTGTTATTTAGAGGCCAACAACCTCTTGTACGGCGTTTTGGGCGGACCAACGGCAGTGTCTTTATAAAGTTATTCTCTCAATGCTTTGTGATTTGATTCGAAATTACGCTTGCATCGCTATGTGCAGTGCTGAGCATGTATGCTTTCGGGTAGTAAAGCCACCAGAAGGTGCTAGGCGTCCCTCTCGGGGGAGACCTAGCTGATGCTTCTGTGCTGGTTGCTGTGTCTGCATCTTGTCGTCTTGCATCTCGTCGTCTATATCTCGTCGTCTTACGTCTTATAGTCTCTGTTAGCGTCTTGTATCTCGTCGATCCATCTCGTATCTCATCGATCCATCTCGTATCTCATCTTGTCGTCTATCTCGTGTCGTCTTACATCTAGTCGTCTTGAATCTCGCCGCCTCATCTAATCGTCTTGTATCTAGTCATACTACATATCATAGTTTTGCATCTCTTTTCTACATCGCATCTATCGTCTCATCTCGTCGGCATCTCGTCGCCTGCACTCCATCTCGTCGTCTTGCATCTCGTCTTCACATCTTGTCAATCTCATCGTCTCATCTCGTCGTCTCACCTCATCTATATGCATCCATCTTATAAACCAGGACTGTATTGCAAAATCACCCAGATGCACAACGCCAAACTAACCCTACATAACCCAGAAACACTTTTGTCTATCCCAATACCCAGCCTCAGTGACGCTTCTTGGCGTTGACGTTGCGGCCGGCGCCCACCTTGATGCGCTGCGACGTCGAGTTGCGGTAGCCCGTCAGGATGCCCGGCAGGTAGTCCATGTCCATCAGGTCGCGCACGTTGCCGCGCCGCTCCTCGCGCTTCTGCTCCTCGGTCTTGCGCGTGTACTCCTGCTGGTCCTCGGACAGGATCAGGTCGCGGCCCCAGCCGCCCGACCCGCCGCGGCCGCCCTGCGAGCTGGCCGCCAGCTTGCCGCTCGCGCTGCCGTGGATCGGCTTGGGCACGCTGTAGACGTTGCCGCGCTTGTTGTACTGGAAGTTGCGCTTCAGGTGGATTTGAAACGCGCCCGTCGTCGCGTCCGTCGAGCAGCTCGTGCGCGTCAGCGTCTGCTGGCCGCACTGCGGGCAGAACTGCTTGTCCATCTTGCGCGTCACCGTGAAGCAGCCGTGGCACCGCAGCACCCACGTCTTGACGCGCGTGATGCGGTCCAGGTCCGTCGACAGCAGGTTCAGGTTGATGCGCAGGGCCACATTCTGCATCGCGAAATCCGCCGTCAGCAGCGCCGCCTGCAGCCGCACCTTGGTGTCCTTGAGCGACTGCGTCGGCGCACCGCCGCGGGCCTCGCGCGCCTGCACCTTTTTCAGGTTCACCGGCGTGATCCACTCGCCGTCCGAGTCGTCTGCCTCGGCCTCTGCCTCTGCGTTCTCCTCTGTCTCTTGCGTTGCGTCTTCCGTAGTCTCGCCCTCAGTGGCTGCCGTCGTGTCGTCCACGGTCAGGTTGGCCACCTTTTCCTCAAGCTCTGTAGGTTCCTCCGTTTTGGCCTCTGTCGTCTCCGTCTTCTCCATCTTGGCCTCCGTCGTCTCCTCCGTCTTGACCTCAGCCTCGCCGGCCTCCGTCTTGGCCTCTGCCTCGCCGACCTCCTTAGCAGCCGCGGCAGCCGCGGCAGCCGCGGCAGCCGCGGCAACCGCAGCCGGCGACTTGCCGTTGACCGTCTTCTGCGTCGGCGTGTTGCGCAGCCGCCAGTCGCCGCCGTTGCGCTCGCACTCGAGCTCGTACGTCAGCGCCAGCAGGTACAGATCCGGCTTGCTCAACACCTCCAGGTCGCCCGTGCGGCGCGCGAAATCCGTGACAAACTTGACGCTGGCCGGCGTCGGCGACCGGAACGTCAAAAAGGGCAGCAGCTGCAGCTCGACGCGGGCCCGCGTCGCGGGGTCGCGAATCTCCTCGAGCACCGACGGAATCGTCACGAGCACCTCGGCCTGCGCGACGAGCGTGCTAATGGCAATGTCGTTCTTGATGAGCGGGCCCGTGTCGACGACAAGCGTGTGGATGGGTTTGCACGAGTCGACCGCGGCGGCGGGCGGTTGTGCGGTGGTGGTGGTGGTGGTGGTGGTGGAAGTGGTAGTGGTGGACGGCGAAGCGGGGTCGGTCGTCGGCGCGGCCGCCGGGACCCAAGTGGGCACGGCCGGAGCTGGCACTTTGGCCGGCTCTGATGCCGGCGATGGTTCTTGTGCTGCCATGTTTGGTTGTGGGTGTGGTCTGTGTGGTGTGTGATAGGAATAGTTCCAAATCGTGGTGGCGGTGATGACGCCAAACTTCTGTCTTCTTTTTTTCCTCCCACTAATATGCGATAAGAAAATTTGGTGGGGTGTGAGCGATAAGATAAGCGGGTATACTGGCAGCTGTTGCCAGCTGGCAGCTTACTGTACGAATACTTGAGTACTACTCCGTATTGGTACGTACGACACGAGAACGGCTTCATTGTTGGTACTTCTCCTGTTTCCAACGTCGCGAGTACTTTTTGATAGTTTTTTGGCGTGAAACTGATATACCCAAGATGAAACGCGTAGGATTCTTGGACACTCAGATACATTCAGTCAATATCAACTACTGCAAAGTCAAAGAATCAAATAATACTGCATAGTACTTTGAGTCAACTCGTGTTGAATTATCAAAACAAAATGTACTCGTAGCAGCAGTATCACTAATTGGCCATCACCAGCATCTAAGCTACACAAAATAACTACGAGTACTCCTGCAAGATTGAGACAGTGTTCACATCACGTCCGGGGCCGGGAGACCCGACACCCGCGCAACCAGGCACTGCACTCTTCCATGCCTGTGCGCAATCCTTGACCATGGCTTCTTCTGTTGTTGTGTCACGGCCTCCCGTCACAATTCTATTTTCATTCCGACGGCAATACTCAATAGAGTTGGAGTGGAATCATTCCGGTTGCTTGGCAGGCCTCTTCCGTAGTTGCATTCCAGAACTGGCCATATTCCTTTCTTTCTTGCTTCCCCTGCTTCCTCTGCTTCTTTTCTTGTCTTTTGATTTCTTGCTACTTTTGATTTCCCAATTACTTTCTCCTCTTTCGGTGTGAGATCTGGCGATTACAGCCCTTTGAGCCCCCTGCAAAGTGATGCTAAAAACAGCTGCGATCAGCGTCTTTATTGCTGTTTCATTTCCAGCTCCGACTAGGGGTTGGTTCGCGTCTGCCCGCCCCCTGGACTGGACGCCGAACAGTCGCAATACTATGACTTGCAGCCACTTTTTTTCCTGGCCTGCTTTGCCTTTCTGCCACTCCGTATGCCGTCCGTGCAGAGTACGACCCTGTTTCTTGCTTGCGCTCGCATGTTCCAGCAAAATCCTGATCTTCCCGTCCCATAAATACGGGGCACCTCTGGCCGTTCGTCCTGATTCTGATCTTATGCATTATTTTACACCTCCCAAGTCGTGCCACAGACCCCATACTCGTGGACATGGTAGCATTTTAGTGGTACCAATTACAGTGACCTGTTCTTTTTGTAGTTCAAGAATTCAACATCGAAATCAGAAGTAAAAGTAAGAATCCAATTCAATCCCTATCAAATGTGTGGAATGGTATCACATCGTCGGCCGTAGAAGATATAAAAAAAGTGACACCCATTGAAAAAAAAAAAGGTACACAAAAAAGAAGAAGATGGTAGGAAATCATAGTGTAAAGGAAAGAAATATGATATCCAAAAAGAGTGACATGAAGAAGATGGAAGAAGGAACCGCCGTAGCCCCAAGGTTATAAAAATAAATAAAAAATGACATGAAAAATGAAACGCTAAACTGAAATCACAAGGCAAACAGATTGGTGTATGCAATCAACATTTATGCCCACTTAGCGATCAGGGAAACGCTGCCGGGGGCAAGGTTGCCACCAATGCCGTCGTCGGCCTCGTCGCCAGGCAGGTAGGCGTTGGTGCCGGTGCCGTCGCCGTTCAGGGTCGAGCAGGTGGAGCCGTCAGCAGTGCAGACATCGAGGTAACCCCAGGGACCCGACGCGCCCTCAACCAGAGCAGAGGCATCAAAGCCAGAGTAGTCGCTGTTCTTGGTGCTGCCAAAGTCAAACTCGAGCCACGGGCAGTTGAATTCGCCAAACGAGGTTAGGCCAATCGAGCCCTCCGAGCAGCACATGGCGCCCTGGGAGTTGGTGTCAACGGCCAGGTGCTGCGAGCTGCCGGCGGCCAGCGTGAACGTGGTGATCTCGTTGCCGCTGAAGAAGCCGTCAATGCCGCCATCCGCGCCAATCTTGTTCCAGATCTTGCACTGCATCGACGACGACGCCTTGTTGACGGCCTCGATCACGTAGTCGTACTTGCTGGCCAGGCTCGACTGGATCAGCTTGACGTTGGAGCCGTAGCCGTCGCAGCCCGTGTTGCCGACGGAAGCAATGTCGGCCTTGGTGGCGCGCTTCGAGTTGGACGAGCACAAGCTAAAGGCCTCGAAGATCGAGAGGCCCAAGCCGCCAAGCGACGAGTCCGACGTGGAAGTGGAAGAGGCCTCGGCCGACGACGAGGTGGACGACGCCTTGGTGGACGCCGACGGCGACGGCGTGGTCGTGGGGGCGACAGACGAAGAAGACGAGGATGTGGTGGTGGCAACGACGGCAGCGGCGACCTTGGCGGGAGCGGTCGAGGAGGCAGCCGCGGGGGACGACGAAACCGACGTGGGCTTGTGCGCCTGCTTAAAGGGCGAGCCACCCATGGTCCAGGAGACAACCTTGCCGTCAATGGTGGCCGTGACCAGAATGTCATCGTCGCGCTTCATAGCCTCGCGGTGCATGTGAGCGTGGTGGTGGTTGTGGCCCGAGGGAAGGGCAGACACGCCGACGGCGGTCAGGATGAGAGCAGTAGAGACACGCATGGTGAAAGATGATCGAGTGCTGGTGTAAAAGTTGACTGTTTGTTTGGTAAACGTGTGGACTGGAAACGATGACAGTTGACCAGAACTGTAGGCGGAAGACTAGCTTTCTGAAGTGCGAGATATCTTGTTTAAAAGGAGTGTGGTGTTTGGCGAGCAAACAAAAAAGGAGTGAATAGTCTTGCGACGATGGGTGTTTAAGATAAATCCGCTGATGAGGGTAAGAGAAGGAGAGAAGAAGAAGAAAAAAGGGAGAGGAGAGAGAGAGAGAAGGAGAGGGAAATAAGGAGACTGGACGGACAGGGGTGGGAAGGGATTATTATACGGAGTGGGTGTCTGCATGCCAGCAAGAGTGAGAGTGACAGATGACAGCGTCCAGACGGATGGTACAGAGGTACATATGAAGGTGGGTCATCCAGGGGTCGACCAGGGTGTTAGTTGTTTTGGCAGAGATGAAAAAAAAATACTGGGTGGGCCAGGGTACAATGCTTGGGTGCACGGATACGCCAAGGAGCGAGTCCTGCACGGAGTACGGAGTACTGAGTACTGAGTACTCGCCATCGGGGCAGAAATTGCAGTGGGTCGCCGAGGCCTAGAAGAAAGTGGAATCCAGACGTGGAAGAGGACGTGGCAGGTGCGGAGGCTTGTGGAGAAAGTGGTATTTACAGTGAGAAGATTACGTGGATAGTATCGGACGGCAACTACGAGTACTCGTACAAGAAAGCGGTTGCAGGTGGCGGAGTGAACCGCCTGTTGACAAAGATTGTAAATGAAACAGGAAGGAGTATTGAGAGTGAACGAAACCGGCAGGCAACAGGCAACGGTGAAAGACGAAGGCAAATCTAACGACATAATATGAGATAAAAATAACAGGCCAAAGAGGTACAACATGAGTACTCGTAGTGCATACTTCGTGCGGACTACGGAGGAAAGTCAATGGCCACAACGAGGGTCCGGTGGATCATAACAGCGGGCACAAAAGGGTACCTGAAAGTGACTGCCTCTTTCGGCTGGCGCTGCCGACGGGCCAATCAGATGGATGTGCCTGGATGGCCGCACAAAGAAAAAAAAACGTCTGAAAGCAGCAGAGGCAAATTGGCATAAATAGGCCAAAAAGAAAGAAAAAATCGGGCGAAAAAAAAACACCTCGCGATACGTTTCGTTCTGGCATCGCAATGGATTTAGAATTTGGTTAGTTTGAAATATTTTCAGTACTCGTACTTTTTTTTACTTCTTTGGATACAAGGAAGTACACGTACTTTGTACTGACGGAGTTCCAGTACGACTACAGAAGTCGAAGAGAATCCAACCCTGTTGCATGCCAGACTCAAAGAGACAACTGTTATGCCCGTTTTGGGAAACAAGACAAAGAGGAGCAAAGAATGGCACATGACAACAAGCAGTGGATGGATTTATGAAAACTATTGTGGTTAAAATAACACGATTAAAAAAGACGACCGACTATGCCTTACGACAAAGTGAAATAGGAGGCTGGAAAGAATAAAGAAGGATAGAGAGAAGAAAGAATCATTAAGCCAGGAATGTAAAGGCTGGTCTGACGTGGCTGTCCAGTTACAATAGCAAGCAGAAATAAAGAGAATAATGGATGAAAAAAAGAATAAAAAAGGAATAAAGCAAAGAATAAACAAAGAATAAAGCAAAGAATGAAGCAAAGAATAAAGCAAAGAATAAAGCAAAGAAAAAAAAAAGAAAAAAAAGACCGACAAAGCAAACAAAGCAAACAAAAAACTAACGGCCGTCTTTCTACCGTCTTTCTACCGGCATTCTTTCCTCATTTGTCCTGTTAGCATGTCGCCCGCTTCAGCTCACAGAGGCGGTGAACCTGACCCTTGCTTCTCATTGTCTTATGCCAGCCATCTTTGTTGTCGTCTGTCTATTTTCGATCGCCTCGTCCGCCATGATGACCGTTTGGCTGTATGTTGTCTTTCAGCTATCAGCCCCAAAAGCCAGCACCCCCCTGCGCCATACATGTCGTGTGCATGATATGTGCATCTGAAACACGGAATCGACGGTATTGAATTACGAGTACAGTAGATCATATGCCGGCGTTAATAATAAGAGACGCCCGGTGCTGGCGCCACGAATACGGAGTACGTACTACGAGTACGAATATTAGAGGCTTGGTGCCCATTAGTTTACAGAGTACAAATACGATACTCTGCACCATAGGCCAGCTACCCGCCACATGGTTTCGTTTCAGGCCGGCGCAAACGACCCCTGCTGCAGCTGTGGTGGACACAAGAGCGCACATTTCGGCCCAGGCCAGAGTCGCCGTAGTGGATGCCCTGGGTCGTCTTGCCGGCGCCTCGTGGATGTGCCGGCAGTGGAGCATTCCGCAAAATCGATTAAAAATCGACCAAAATATCACTCAAGCCACAAAACGACGAGTACTTTGTAGGAGCACGGGTACTCCGTACACACAGCGAGTACTCGCACGGAATCCTCCGTGCTTGTGCATACTCCGTACTCGTAACGCTGCATGCTCGTCGGTGGCCGGCCACCCGACCACCCGACCACCCGGCCACTCTGACGTTTGCAGCTTACGCACTGCCCAAATGGTTGGCTGTCGAGTCCCTGCGTCGTCATCGTGGCTTTCCAGCCTTTTCTTGCCGGCGGCAGTGTCATTGTGTCACGAACATGCCTCCCTTCCGGACAGAGCACGGCAGCGCGGCAGCACGGCAGCGCGACGATCTGTTTGCGTCGCTGACTCACGCCGTCCTACGGAATACTACTTTTCACCACTTGTCACTCTTTGTCATCCTGTTCGCTTCCGCAACGCCGTCCGCGGTCTAGCCAAAACGTGGGGCGATCGCGCCCGCTGTCATCCCGCCGTTTCCCATGCAGCTAAACTAGTTTTTTTTATAAGTTTTGTAAGGCTTTGCACAGAACATGCTGGGCCGTGAAGTCTCTTTACAGAGTTTTTGGTGTGTCGGTTGATCTGCGTTGTATTTTGGTTACAATTTTTTCTCATGCATCATGCATCCTTGCCTGCCTGCTTGTCAGACGGTTCACCCAGGAGGCAAATGCAGACGTTTTACCAGGCAGCACATGTTCCGTACTCCGTACTGGTTCCGGCCCCGCTTCGTTGCAGCCGCCTCGCTGACCCGATAGGCTCGGGCGCCGGCGCATTGACAACGCATCAGCAACGTGGCGTGCCTGGTGGCGTACCTGCATATGTCGGTCTACGAGTACTCTGTACGAGTACAGCAACTAAAAAATCTCGCAGAATTTGTAAAATCACGCAGGAACCAGGCACCGGCCGTACGGCGTGGAGAGAACTCAACAAAAAAAAAAAAAAAAAAAAAGTCTGCACGTCGTGTGGCTTGTCATGCATTTGACCGGCTGGTTACTCTGCCGTCTGCATGTGCCGTGGGTGATATTGTGTGTGATATTTCTCTCATGCCCGCCTCGGTCTGAGTCTGGCAGCACTGTGATGAACTCGCATCCGACGCCGGGCTGACCTGATTACTGAGGCAGGACGGCTCGGCGACTGGTGCCAAGGCCAAAAGGTCTGGGAGGTCTAGGCATGGCCAAGACAACGCCGGCCGAGGGCTAGCATCAAAATGCGGGCAAAGCGTGCACGATTTCTAATACACTTTCGATCCGCACAAAACGCCGAGCAGCTCACGGCCAGACAGAACAAATTCTTTGCTACAGCATCTGCCGTTCTAGAAGCATGCTGCTTGGCCAGTCCGTGGACCCCGGACAGGGAGAGCAATTACTGGGTAAATGCTGACGAGTCGGCGGAGCTCAGCCAAGAGCAGATGAGTGAGCATGCAAGTGAGCGAAAAAACGAAGTTGAAAAAAATGAGGCGGCAAAGAACGAAAGGCCTAGAAGGAGGTCTAAATGTAAACCACGTGACCTAGACGCCGCATAAAAAAAACAGACTTGAAAGCAAGCCAAAAATGGCAAAAAAACTGATCTAGGCAGGGATCGAACCTGCAATCTCTTGGTTCGTAGCCAAGCGCCTTGCCATTTGGCCACTAGACCGTTTGTGTGACAGAACTCGCTTTGACAGAGTATATAAGACATGGCATGGTGGTAACGTAACGTAATAGCTACGAGTACTGGAATGTGAACGTTGGCGAGGCAGAGCCTACCCAATGACGTTTCATCCTTTAGAGCTGGTGCTCCACGCCGTCATACTGATCTGCCCAGTGGCAGCCTTGTGTTCTTCTTCGAGCCGTGCTAACGGCATCAACTCAAGCAGATTGCAGCTCAAGCACTGCAGCCGTGTAAGACAACCATGTCTGCTCTCTAGTAATGTCGCCAAACCGATCCAGCCGACCCCGGCTTCGGTCCAAGGCTTTCTCTTGGAAGGAGCATATACCTTTGGCCATGGGCTGCTTCCTGCTCCATCTGCAGTTTCCTCGTGAGATACTGCCCTACTGGCAGTGGCAGCTGAGCCTACTGGTCGACACGTGTTGGCGGCTCTGACAAGTCGTCAAAATGTCTATGGACTGACTGAATGGCCCATTCCGGCCGTGGCAGCCAGGGTGACTGAGACGATGTGAAGACAGGCCCCTCAGTGTCCGCGCTGCTGTCAGCCATGGCAAGGTATCACATGCTCGTGATGATATACGAATAGATACTGCGTAGGCTTGTGCAGCTCTGTAGTGGATGAGCAGCGATTAAGATGTTCTGAAAATAAACTGCCAGGTAGTAGTCATGGTGATGTGGTTGTAAACGCCGGAGAGGAGGATGAGCAATGGACAGCATTCCAGACTTGTTGTCAACAACAGACTTCCTTCTGCAGCAATTGCAAGCATCACGGGTCCTACATTTTAGATCCCACGACGTTGACAGCACATGGCATATGGCAACAGGGTAGCGATTGTGCTCTTTTTAGTACTGTATTTCGACAACGATGAGCTGTTTTAGACCTCGGTCTCACAGTTAGATAGTCTCCAAACCGTTTATAGTCCGTTCTGAGCTTGGTACAGCTTGTCGTCCAGCCAGCTGGCGAGGTCGCCGTACTCGTCGGCTGCCTGTATTTCAGCCTTGACGTTGAGCATCAGCATGACCTGCACCTCGCGGCACTGTTCGAGCGCCGATGCATCGTGCTCGCGACAGCCCTTGTCGTGGGCAATGTCGCGCAAGAGGCAGACGGCGGCGCGACGGTCGTTCTCGCTCAGGGGAAGGACGTCCTCGAGCGGCCGCGAGCTGGTGCGCGAGCAGACAAAGTCGTCGGAACGCATGCCGAGCCACTTGAGTCCGGGGACGGTGGTGGCGTCCTCGTGGCTGAGGCTGTGGCTGCCATACTTGTAGGTGCGATAGATGCGCACGCCGTGCGGGTCGTAGTCGACGAGCCCGTAGATGGGCAGCTGCGGCGCGACGGCCTGCACGTGGTGAAGGAACAGGCGAGTCACCAGCGTGGGATAACCTTTGGACTGCCAATCGTCAGCCGACCGGCCGTGGTCCACAATGCTACTGCCTCGACTTACAGTGACTAGGGCTCCGTGCCCGGCCATGGAGCTGTAGGGGTAGCCGGCTGCGGCGAGGGTGCGAAACGTTGCCTTTGCTGTCAGCAGTGGACTTGAGGTATATCTTGAGCAGCTGCTGTCCTACCTCTTTCTCAATGACCAAGATCCACTGGCACCGCGAGACGTCCAGGTCTTGGATTTCTCTCGTGGGTGGGATGGCAATGCCCTGGAGGCGTCAGTAGTCTTTACTCGCATGTCGTCATCGCCGGGGACTCGTACATTTTCGCCCGACGCCGAGTGCTCTGTACCATTGCTTGTTCGAAAGCTCAGCGCGCCGCAGACTACACCGACGCTTGCGGCCACCTTATAGTTGAAGGTTAGAGCCATGTGACAGTAGTGACGATGGATGGCGGGGGACGTACAATATGCAATGCGTCCCTGCCCAGACCAAAGGTGTAAGCAATGTCGTCAACGAGACCATCGACGACGCGCTGCTCTCTGAACAGCTCTGGATACTGGTAAAAGATGTTGCGTTTTGTGACAAACGTGCCCGACAGCAGGGCCTGGTGAGACAGCTGAAGGATGCACAGGACCTGGGCTGTACAGTTAGCTCAGGACTGCGTTGGATGCCTCCAGTATTATGCATTCCAAATCTTCAAGCCACATACATTCCAATTTCCATGCCACATCTTTGATATGATCCAAAAAGCCAGCGGCCAAAATTGACATTCACCCACTAAAGAGCTTGCTTTCGGCCTCCGTCTTGCCCGGAAAGGAGACGACCGCCGGCGCACTGGATTGCACTGACTCAGGATGCTGTACAGCAGGACTGCCTGCATGAGGCGGCGAGACTCCGTGCCGAGAGGGCCTCCTCCGGCGGATGGGAAGCGTGACGGTGCGGCCGCGCTGCATGCTTTCCAAGACGGACTCGACAATCTGCTCGATCCGGACCACGGCCAAGCCGGAGCTGCTGTTGGGGGCCGAGCGGCTGGTAGACCCTGCCATCTTGACGTTTGATGCTTGGTGTTTGATGGTTTTCTGTTTGATGGTACTCTTAGACGCGTTGGGAGGCTCACCAAATGCTATGTGTACTGCACGTGATCGCACAGTCTTCTGCTTACAAGATATATTTTACTAAGAGGACAGCTGGTTACACAAGAGCACGTGAGCATTCCCACCTTACATGCTGAGCGAAAAAGGCAACGGCTACGCGCGGAACACACCAAGCTTGGCCCGGCCCGTGAGAAGAGCCCATGCCCAGAGAGCCGTGACGACGGCTATGGTGACAAAACTAAAGACGAGACTGCCGCCAAAGACAAAGCGATGGTAGCCCCAGCCGTTGGCCGTGTCCAGGTGGACGACCTGGCACACAATGGCCCAGGGCAGCACGTAGAGCAGGTTGCTGGCTAGGCTCTGGTAGAGATACCACGTCGGGCGCGTGGCCAGCAGAATGGTGGCCAGCTGGGTCGACACGGCGTAAAAGACATAGCACCAGTCAATGGTCTTCCACATATAGGCCGTGATGCGTGCAACCTCGTCGGAGCCGCTCAGGTAGCGAGCAAACGGCCCGGCTCCGCGGACAGACAGCGCAATGGCCAGCGGCACCTCGACCACGAGGGCAATGCACACGGACGTCAGCGCGGGCGTCACAATTGTGAGCAGCCGCCGCCGCGACATGGGCGGCGGGCGGCGGGTGTCGACGCCGATGCTGTGGCGCCAGGCACCCCACAAGTGGCCGACAAAGGCGAGGCTGGTGGCCTCGAGGGCCTGCACGGGGACCATGACGAGGCCCCAGCGGATCGTGTTGAAGATGCCCCAGGCCGTGGCGTAGGTCGAGCCGAGGGCGACGACGTTGCTGACGAGCCAGAGGTACAGCACGTTGCGGATGGCCGACTCGGACAGGGCCACCATGCCCGGCCGGATGAGCACGGCGAGATGATGCAAGCTCGGACGCAGTGATGTGGTTGCGTAGGCAACACTTGCATTGTCGCCAGGCCCTTCGCATGCTTCTTCGGAGCGGTCTGCATCGCCCCGGTCAACTGACTGCAGCTGCTGCTTGGGCTTCGGCCAGCGGTTGACAATGACAAAGTAGAGGAGCCCAGCTAGGGCCGATGCAAGATTGCAGCCCAGCTGGACGCCGGCCTGCATATTAATGGTGGGTGCCGTCTTGCCGACATGAAAACGCGACACGATGAGCAGGTCGAGCACAATGTTGACGATAAATTTGACGGTGCTGATGACGAGGGGCACGTCGGGCATATCGAGGGCGCGCGTGGCCGATGCGACGGCCGTCTCGAGAGCCGAGCTCAGGGCCGAAAAGGCGCTGATGCGGACATAGGTCAGACTGGCAGCGCGGGCCTCGACGGGCACAAAGGCGCTGGCAAACTGGGCGGCGCCGGCCACAAAGCCGATGCTCATGACGAGGCCGAGCACGGCCTGGAACAGGATCAGCGTGTGACTCAAACTTAGGCGGTCGGCACGCGACCGCGAGGCACTGTCGCCGATGACGAGCCACGCGGCCCGCGGCAGCCCTTCGTTGAGCACCTCGGCGACGACGCCAATGTACGTATAGACATCGGTCGTGACGACGAGCGACGCGTCAATGTCGGCCACCCACAGCTTGACGAGCGTGCTGTACAGGGCCGGCAGGATAAACGACGCGACATTGAAGAGCAGGGCCCCTGCGTAGGAGCTGCGATGCCACCAGGCACGGCGTCTGTCGGCCAGCTTAGGGCTGGGCTCCATTATGGCGGAGTCGGTGTCTTGCAGCAGGTGGTAAGACGCCTGCAAAGAGGAAGACAAGAAAGACATGGCGAAACCAAGAGGGGTATATTGTGACGACAAGACGGCGGGGTTATCAAACGGCAACATGCCGAGTGAGGTTGGCCGTTGCAGCGTGGGGGTCACATTGGAACGGCACAAGCAGCCAATCATTGCTCTCACAGCTTCTAGGGACGTCTTGTGCACCATCTTATATTGTCAATCAATCTACTTATCTCACTCTACCCTGTAGTACTATAACCAACTAGCTTGCTGTGAAACCTTTTCATTGACATCAAAATCATGGACAGCAAGACAGTGCTAGTCAGTTTAAAGTTGCAGCAATGCCGACGCTAGCTACGGGACGAGCCGCCGCTCCAAATGGAATAAGTCGCGACGACGTGCCATTGCCATCTAGAAGCCGAGGAACGTACCGCCCCGTCCCGACTCGTCGGCGAGCTGGCCCGGCAGCGACGCGAGCTCGGCCGCCGCCTTGTGCGCATCAAACGCCTCGGCCCGTTCAAAGTCGATCAGGCGGACAACCGGCTCGCCGCCGCTGCTGCCGCGACGGTCAACAATGAAATTGTGCCGGTTAAGGTCGCCGTGCACGATACCGACGGCGTGCAGCTGGCGCACGACGGCCTCGCACTGGTACAGGTCCTCGATGCCGGCGCGACCGCCTTCGAGCTTCTCCAGTAGCACGCCCATGGGCCGGCCGTTCTCGGTGATCTGGCAGAGGAAGCGCGGCGCAATCGCGCGCTGCAGAGCACCCGTCTTGTAGGCCTGCTCGAGCATCGCATAGGCCCAGGCCTCGTGGGCGATGCGCGGCAGGTCCTGGTGGAAACAGGCATACTTGGCAATGGCGAGGCCGCCCTCCCACAGGACCTTATAGACGCCGGAGCGGATGACCTCCTTGGTCTTGAGCGCGAGCACGTCCACGCTATGGCGGTGAACGACGGGGCCATCGTGGCTAAAGGTCCACGTCTCCGTCACGAGCTGGCCCGAACGGTCGCGGGAAATGTCCATGTCGGTCCAGCGACCGCTGGGGAGAGGGGGCAGCTGCGGCACAAGGGCGCTGGGGTAGTACATGGTCTCCGGGAAAAACGTGCCGGGCTCAACGTTGAGGTAGCGGACCGTGTTGCCAACACGGACGCGAAAGGTGCCGCTGCCGTCGTCGTCGACGTCCTGATCAAGGATCTCGATGTTCTTGTTGCTGGACATGGTTGGAAGTGATGGAAGTGATTGGGGTGATGGATGTGAGATGATGGTGATGGTGATGCTGGATGCCGTCTCGAGAGGTTGGACAGAGCAAACAGCGGCCTCTTTATACTCATCAACCCCCCCTCGATCATGACGAGCTCGACTCGATCACCAGCATCATCACCAGCCTCAAAAAGCACGCGCGCGCCTACTCTTGACTCTCTCCTGCTTCTGCTCATGCATGTTTTGAGTTTTTTTAGCAACTCGTGCAGGAGAGAATAGAAAAAGAAGCCCTCGGAGACGATCCGTTAGGCTGCTTGCCGTCGCCTTTGTCTGCAGGCCCCGTCACTGTGCATGACGAAGCCGCCATGAGTGCATCCGTGGCAGCGGGCGTTTCGTCGCTGGCGGCCGGCGTCGTCGTGACGGGGTCCCTTCTGCTGTGACTGGCTCGGAAGCACCTGTTCCGAGTGTCTAGCCGCCACCAGCTTGTCATGACGAGAGCTATGAGGTCAGGCGAGCGAGATCGGCCTGGCTGACCGTGGCTGTGTGAGGACAAAGTGTCTGCAGAAGTGGGAGGTCGCAGTTCTCGATATAGTCGGAGAAGAAAAGGGGCGGCCTCAAATCAAAATCGAAGAGTATAACAAGTAGGAGAGCTTCCTGGCCACAAAGGATGTATCAACTGTGAGGCCCGTCCGCCTTCGGAGTGTATCTTTCCTGGTCTGAATCATATGGTCTGCCTATGTCTCGCTGGACCTTCTCTCTTCCTGTCGCCCATGTCTATCTCAAGTTCATATGAGGCCATAAGGCTTGATAATATGAAATTGCACAGCCGATGTAGTTCATGTCTGTAAATCAGACAGATTATCTGGCAAGGCAGCGTAGTCAGAGTTGCTCATTTTTTTGCATTTTGTTGAATTTGTCTTGTTCCCAGCATAGTTGCACTTTGTTACAATAACGCCACAAGTTGCTGTAACTACTGCAGAATAGACACTGTCACCACGCATCCCGCGAATTTAATATAATAAAACGAACGGGAGTCACGAGACTCGACCTACTTCCTAATGCAGCAGTTGTCGTCGTATAAGACGTCCACGTGATCTACATTCGACTACTCGTATGATCGTACTATCGTACTCGTACTCGTATGTTTTCCGGCGGGGGTCACGTGTTATCTCAGGGGGCACTACGAGTAGCTAAGACCCACTTCCCCAGATATAGAGGTCAAGCTGCCCCGAGCTCTCTCCAAACGTCCAACATCAACTGCAACCTCCGACACAATGGTTCAGACACGCTCGTCGGCCTTTGAGGCAAGCGAAGATGCCGCCCAGACGAGGCTGCGGGCCAAGGGCGACAGCAAGACGGCACCTTCCCCCCCCAAGCAGGAGCTGCTGGAGCGGACCGACCTGAGTCGCTGGCGACTGCTCGACGACGCCAGCTGCCAGACGTGGCACTACCTCGAGGACGACGCCGAGGCCGCCAAGTGGCCGCAGTCGCTGGCCGACAAGTACTTTCTGGGTCTGCCGATGGACCTACCCGACCTGCCTGCGCCCGAGACGCCGCTCGATGCCGTGCGCAACGGGCTGTCGTTTTTCGAGCATCTGCAGCTGCCGCCGGGCAACTGGGGCTGCGAGTACGGCGGCCCCATGTTCTTGCTGCCGGGCATTGTCATTGCCTGGTACGTGACCAAGACGCCCATCTCGCAGGCGTACGCGACCGAGATCAAAAACTACCTGTTTGCGCGCGCACACCCCGACGACGGCGGCTGGGGCCTGCACATTGAGGGCGAGAGCACCGTTCTGGGCACGGCTCTCAACTACGTGTCGCTGCGGATTGTCGGCGTCGACGCGGATGAGCCGCACATGCAGCGCGCGCGTGCCACGCTGCACCGGCTGGGCGGCGCCACCAACGGCCCGCACTGGGCCAAAGTGTGGCTGGCCGTGCTGGGCGTCGCCGGCTGGGACATTGTCAACCCGACGCCGCCCGAGCTGTGGCTGCTGCCCGACTGGGTGCCGTTTGCGCCGTGGCGCTGGTGGATCCATATGCGCCAGGTGTTCTTACCCATGTCGTACATGTACTCGAAGCGCTGGTCGTGCGACGAGACGCCGCTGGTGCGTGCGCTGCGGACCGAGGTGTTTGTGCAGGACTGGAAGAGCATCGACTGGAAGGCCCACCGCAACACGATTGCGGCCACGGACAACTACCACCCCAAGTCGTTGATGCTGACGTCGGTCAACTGGCTGCTGGCGCGTGTCTGGGGCCCCTACGTGCGGCCCGGCTTTGTCAAGAACTGGGCCGAGCAGTGGGTCAGCAAGCTCATCGACATGGAGGACGAGAACACGGATTTCGCCGACCTCGCTCCCGTCAACAACCCCATGAACATGGTGTGCTGCTACATCCGCGACGGGCCCGACGCCGTGTCCGTCGCACGCCACCGCGAGCGGCTGCACGAGTTCTTGTGGATGAAGAGCGAGGGCCTGCTGTGCAACGGCACCAACGGCGTGCAGTGCTGGGACACGGCCTTTGCCATCCAGGCCGTCACCGACGCCGGGCTCGAGACGGACGCGCGCTGGCGGCCCATGCTGACCAAGGCGCTGGAGTTCCTCGACGAGCAGCAGATCCGCGACGAGGTGCCGCACAAGGCCGCGTCGTACCGCCAGCAGCGCAAGGGCGGCTGGGCCTTTAGCAACAAGACGCAGGGCTATGCCGTCAGCGACTGCGTGTCCGAGGCGCTCAAGTCGGTCATCCTGCTGCAGAAGACGCCCGGCTTCCCGCAGCTCATCGACGACCAGCGCATCTTTGACGCCATCGACACGCTGCTGACCTTCCAGAGCCCGTCGGGCGGCTGTGCGTCGTACGAGCCGCCGCGTGCCGGCGAGTGGATGGAGGTGCTCAACGCCGCCGAGGTCTTTGGCCGCATCATGGTCGAGTACGACTACCCCGAGTGCACGACGGCCGTTGTCACGGCGCTGTCGCTCTTCCGCCGGCACTGGCCAGAGTACCGGGCGGCCGAGATCAGCGCCTTCATCCAGCGGTCCGTCGGCTGGATCAAGACGGCCCAGCGCCCCGACGGCAGCTGGTATGGCAGCTGGGGCATCTGCTTCACGTACGCCACCATGTTTGCCCTCGAGAGCCTGCACTCGGTGGGCGAGACGTATGCCAACAGCGCGCCAAGCAAGCGGGCCTGCGACTTCTTGCTGGCGCACCAGCGGGCCGACGGCGGCTGGTCCGAGAGCTACAAGGCCTGCGAGACCATGCAGTACACGGAGCACGCGTCGGGGTCGCTGGTGGTGCAGACGGCGTGGGCCGTGATTGCGCTGCTCAACGCCGAGTACCCGGACGTGGCGCCGATCCGGCGGGCCGTGCGCTTCATTGTCGGCCGGCAGCAGCCCAACGGCGAGTGGCTGCAAGAGGCCATTGAGGGCGTCTTCAACAAGAGCTGCATGATCTCGTACCCCAACTACAAGTTTACCTTTCCGATCAAGGCGCTGGGCATGTTCTACCGCAAGTACCCTGACGAGAGGCTATAGGCGACGCGAAGAAGATTGTTGGTAATGGAGTCACCTGGAGCATATTAGCATAGCATATAATGAATAATTGCATCGAATATGATAAAGGTCGAGCCGTTTCGAGTCATGAACGAAGTCACCACGCCGACAAGGTCACGGCACGAGCAAATGTTTGCGGGACGACAGCAAGTTGAATGTGAAAAGAAGACGCCGTTGACGATACTGTCATCTGATCCGCCTGACAGACGACCAGAAGGAAGAAGTACCAGCACTGATATCACATGTTCGATCAGAGCCGTGGGCAGGACCGTTGGCGTCAGGGTGTTTGCGTACCTTGTCGCTGGTGACAAGCTGTCGGAACGAGATAATGCATGCCATGTCTGATATGACGTATCATTGCTCGGCAGAGCTTGGCAGATGAACAGTAACAAAACCAAGCTGATGCTGGATCTGTTGGGACAACGACGAAGCAAGAGAAGAAGAAACTGAATATTCAAGTCGTGCTGAACCGGTAAAAGAATGCAGCGTGTATCCAAACCAAAACCGTATCCGTGCGCCGATACTCTATCCATTAAACGCAGAACCAAGAATCATAACGAAACGAGAAGAACATAAAAAGCAAACCAATAAAACCCAAGAAAAGCCAAAAAAATTCATGCGGCATCGCCGTGCCATACAAGACCGGTCAGGTAGGGGTTCGGCTCGATCCAGCCCGACAGGCCGTCGTCGTCGTTCATGCCGCCTGGCGCCCATGGATCGCGGGTGCCCGACGGGACCAGCTCGGCCGGGTGGCCCAGAATGAGGTCTGCCACGATCCGGGAAAAGACCAGCGCGCCGTGCTCGTTGAGATGGGTCGTGTCGGGGAAGAACGGATTGTACTTGTTGTAGCGAAACGACTTCTTCTGGCCAAGGGCAGCAATGTATGCGAGACTGGCAGCGTTGAGGTTGATGAAGCGTGCGCGGTTGGGCGCGTCCCGGGCCTGCTCCGCCAGCACGATCGCGTGCGCGCGCTTCGTAGCTTCGCGCTGCTCGGCGAGATTGTCGACAACCGTGAGAGGGGCGTCAGGGCTGGCCTGCTTAAAGTCGCGGCGCGCCAGCGGCGACACTAGGATGGGTGTGCCGCCCGCAGCAACGACCTCGCGCGCCATGCTGACGAGCGTCTCCTGGTAGACGTCGAGCGTAATGTTGGTGGCGGGGTTCTGGTCGTTGTGGCCAAACTGGATCGTGACGTAGACCTTGCGGAACGGCACGGCAGCCTTGAGCGTATCAATTGTCTTGGTCCAAAACGGCGAGCTGTGGTAAAAGACGGATGTGGCACCGTTGACGCCATTGTTGATGCCCTGTGCGTCGCGAATCAGCAGCCACAAAAAGGCATCGCCCCAGCCGCCTCCGTCGTGCAGATGGCCGTTGGTGGTCGAGTCGCCCACCAGGAGGAAGAGCGGGCTCGAGTTGTGCACGGCGGGGTCGCCAAAGAGAGTAGCTGGCGGCGCTGCCGGGTGAGGGGGAGGCGGAAGGTCGAGTTGCGGCATGGTGGGTGCGTCGTCTGGGGTTGGAGGTGCGGGTGGTGGTGGCGGCGGCGGCGGCGGCGGAGGGAGGTCTAATGTTGGCGGAGGGAGGTCCAAAGCTGCTGTCGGAGGGAGATCCAATGCTGGCGGAGGAAGGTCCAAGGTTGGCGGGGGGAGGTCGAGAGTTGGCGGGGGGACACTATCTGGCTCTGGTGCCGACGGCTGCTCGTTAGCCACGGCGGAGGACCATGACGACACGGTGCTCCGAAAGGGCACGCCGTTGGACAGGCTGGACGTCCAGACAAAGACAAAGACAAAGGAGGCGACACTGGCTAGCGCCAACGCCCGCAGCCGACTGCGCGACCAAGTGTGCGGCGCTAAGCTGGCGAGCATTGCGGTGGCTGTGATGTTGGATTGTTGAGAAGCTGAGCAGAATGACCGCGTGTCGTATCTTTAACAGCTCTGTCAAGTTACCGTCTCGTCCCCTCTGACCTCTGGCCTCTGAGACTGTGAGAACGCCGCCGACTCCGTATCTCGCAGATTGCGCGTACGGAATATTGGCTGCACTACGCTGCACTACCACAGTAGCGACAGACGATGCAACACCAGTGTCTTGGTCGACCAGCTGCTGTACTCGTACGGCGTACTCTGTACTCGTATGCTGCTGCTCAGCATTACACTAGCCAGTTGACGGAACACCAGCAAGACCGCCAGGCCAGAATGAGTGGTGTTGGAGTTGGCCAAAGTTGCATCTAGAAGCGTGTCTTGCCGTCGAGTTGCACCGAATGGGTCGAGAGCGAGACAGTAGTGATTAGACGACGTTGTACAAGGTGAAGAAGGACAAAGGATGGAGATGAGAGTGACGAGGAAAAGGAAGAACACGAAAAGGTGAAGAAGGAAAGGAACGAAGAAAGGATGGGGCAAAAAAAAGGCAAGGATAGCAAGAACAGCAAGAGAGCAGGGATAGCAAGAACGATACGGGGGAAAGTGGACAAACACTACGACGACAAATCCGGAGTCGACAAATCAGGCAACTACGATGCAAGAACTCAATGTCTTGCCATTTGCACTGGGAGATTGCGCAAATCAAGCTTAAAAGGGCAGGAGTGGAAAAAGAAGGAGCGGGGTGGCTGCGACTGCAGAGGCAAGAGCGACCATGCATGACGAGAGATCCGAGAAAAACGCGGGTCGGACCCGCAAGGCGTTAAACAGCCGCGCGGACTGCCGTTCGTCTGAAGAACACAAAGTTGGGCAGAGGTTGTTTGGCAGACGGTAGATTGCTGATACGAGCAATTAGTGGATTCAACGAGTACTCCGTACTGTAAACATGGATTGGCGGTTGGCTACTCGTACTCGTGAATAGGGGCGAAAATTAAAGCAATTTTTTGGAGTAGCACATGTGGAAGGTGCGACCGAAGACGGCACAGGATTGGGGTAGATATGGCAATGCGAGGAAAGAACGACCAGTATGCATAATCCTCGTAAAGAGTGACACGGCATTTTACATACTTCAGTAACTCTGTAAAAAAAAAAAAAAAAAAAAAAAGGGCAAACTCTCTTTTCCCTATCAGTGCCAAGGTTGGCGTGAACAGGACAAGAATGACACCAGATTAGCATGTGCCAGGTTCATAAAAATGGCACCAGATTGGCATGTGCCTGTTCGGATGACATAATCCTACTATATCAGTGACTACATCTCTTTCACAGACGGAATAGAAGCAGGTTGGTGATACTTTTAATCCCGAAGTATCAGAAAAGACATTACAAAATCGTGGCAACATGCAAGTCACAACGAGGGCCAAGCAAGCGTTCCAAGAGACAGTTGTTGCATGATATGTCTGAGCTGGATAAAACTTTGCAAGTGATAAGCTGGACAGTTTGCAACTGATGATATGATTCTGATGAAATAGATAAATCTTCGCGACTGATGATCTGAGAGAATGATCTGAAAAAAAAGCTCACAACTGATGAGTTGAGTAAATCTTCGCGACGTCTGAGAACACCAAAAAGAAATAAATCTCCGCAAGCCAAACCCTCGTGAAAAATGGTAAATCTTCGCAACAAAAATCAAAAGTGTCAGGAGGAGAAAAAAAAAACCCGCACGTGAGTCCAAAGTCCGCACAGGTCGTTCGTAAACCGTCGTCCATCCTAGTACTTTGGCGGCTTCCAGCTCGACGGTTTCGGATCGAACCCGCTGAACCCGCCAGACCCGCTGAACCCGCCAGACCCGCTGAACCCGCCATACCCGCCGAACCCGCTGTCCTCAAATGGCGGCCGCCGAAAGTTGATTGGCTTCGGCACGCGCCCGCGGGTGACGGGTGGTGCCGGCGGAGGCGGCGCGGTAGCACGTGAGCCTACCGTTGTGTCCAGCCAGGCGTCGACCGTGAGCGGTGGCGTCCGGGGGCGCCCAAACGGCCGTGAGGACGACTCGGCACCTCCCGCGATCGACGACGGCCGCCCAAACGGCCCGGCAGCTGCCGCAGACCGGCCTGCCGCTCCCGAGTTGGACGAAGGCCGCCCGGGCGGACGGTCTTTGAATGGCCGAGAACTATCTCCAAATGGCCGTGAACTATCCCAAAATGCACGTGAACCCTCTCCAAACGGACGTGAAACCTCGTCAATCCGACGTGAAACCTCCCCAATTCGACGTGAAGCATCTCCAATCCGACGTGAAGCCTCGCCAATCCGATATGAAGCCTCCCCAATCGGCCCAGATCCCGGCCCGAAACTTTCATCAAACGACCGCTCAAACGGCCGCGACGCCGACGAGGACGACCGTCCCCGTCCCATTTTTGAATTTTTTTTGATTTTCAGTTTTCAGTCTTCAGGCCTCCTTGCTTCCTTGCCTCCTTGTCTCCCTCCTTGCCTACTTCTTGGCAGCGCAGGTGGGGCACTTGCCGTAGGGGTAGTGAGACCCCGACGACGTCTTGGTGCCGCTGCTGTAGCTGCACGACTTACCGCAATTCACGTCAATCTTGCGGTCCGTGTCGGGCACAGACTCAATCGTCAAAAGGCAACGGCAAGTGGTGTAGCGATAGTTGTTGAAGTAGGTGCACATGTTGACGATGGTGGCGGGTGCCGAGTGGTGGATGGTGGATGGTAGATGGTGGATAGGGGATGGTGGATGGTAGATGGTAGATGGTAGATGGTAGATGGTAGATGGTAGATGGTAGATGGTAGATGGTAGATGGTAGATGTTGGTTGCTGGTTGCTGGATGCTTGATGATGGATGCTGTTTGATGCAAAGTTGGAATCGACATGGAGACCAGGCCGGCTTTATATACTCGGATTCTCGTCTCTGACGTGGTTGTCGTCGACGACGTGATCGCTGCTTCGACGGTGCACAGCTGCCTTGCTTTGACGCATTCACAGCCGTGCTGCTCAACGGCTCACAGCTGCGCAGCTCAACTGTTCACTGCTGCCAGAGCTGCCTTGACGCTCCAAACCGCGTACGCTGCACACAGCTTCCTCGGACCAAAGCCGCTCTTTGTCACGCGCAGCCCACCTACCAAGGCAGGACAGAAGCTGCCATGTCACAAGCTTGCTCGTCGTTGGGCAGGCCTCGTGCCAGAGAATGCCTGCCTGCTAGGCCCCGTCTCGGCACGCCTGCAGCCGGATCTGGGCCTCTTGCAGCAGCTCCGAGTGCGCCGTGCTGAAAATGCGCTGCATATAGTCCAGCAGGTCCGGCAGGCCGTCTATCAGCACAGAGGCGGTGCCGTTTCCGTTTCCGTTCCCGTTTCCGTTCCCGTACTCGTTCCCACTCACGCGTGCCTTTTCGAGGTAGGCCGCAACGTGTGCAAACGTCGCCTGCCGTCCTGGCGGCCAGTGCTGCAGCACGCCGCCCGTCGCCTTGACAAAGGACCAGATGGACAGCGCCGCATAGTACATGATCCACGGCCGGTGCGGGTCCTGCTCCGTCGTCAGCGCATACTCGTCGCGCCGCCGCTCGTCCACCAGCGTCTGCCGCAGCAGGGCCAGCGCGTGCTGCACGGCGTGCTGCGTCGGCTGCTTCTTGGCCCACGTCTGCATGCGCGCCACCACGTTGGTGTAGTCGCGGCTCGTCACCTTGCGGCCCAGCAGCCGCTTCGCGCCCGCGTACACCTGGCAGTCGACAATGTTGACGTGCAGGCCCAAGTGCGCCAGGTGGTACAGCACGGCGGCGCTCTGGATCGGGCCGTTCTTGGCGGCTGCGCTGCCGCCGACGCCGACCAGGTCATTGTCAAAGCTCAGCTTCCACCGGTCAAAGGCGGCCAGCAGCGTCGTGCACCAAGACTCGTCGCCCGCCGACGACGCAGCAGACGCAGCAGACGCAGCGTTGTTGTTGGCTGCCGCTGCCGTCGTCCCCGACATGTGGCCGGGCCGCTGCTGCGGCGAACCCACGTCCAGCCACTTGAGATGCGTCTCGCGGTGGCTCAGGTGCCACCCGACGCTCAGCAGGCCGCTCATGATGATCATGCGCCCAAAGCTGTGCGTCTGCACCTCCTTGCCGTGCACCGCCTTTTTGAGCCCGTCCAGAAACGTAATCGGCTTGATGCCGTACATGCGCAGCCCATTGTCAAACTGCTTGACGTCCTCTGGCTTCGTCGCCGTCCACAGGTTGTCGTCGCACGGCAGCGGCAGCCGGATCTCGTGCGGGCCCATGTCCGCCGTGTGCCCAAACATGGCCGCGTGCGTCACGTCCAGGCAGAACGCAGCAAACACGACGCGGTGCATCGCCTCCGTCTCGGCCCACCGCGTCCACCACGAGAATGAGTCGCGCTGCCGCTCGTGGCCGCCGCCGCCGAGCGTCGGCGAAGAACCCGCCGCCTCGGCACGGGCCGTCATGGCCTCGTCGGGCGGCGATTCACTGCCCGAGCGCCCAATCAGTGGACTGCCGCGGCGCAGCAGCGTCAGCGTGACCGAGTGGTAGATGTGCGAGCGCTCATGCAGGCGGCGCGTCGACAGCATCTTTTCGTAAAACTCGACCAGCAGCAGCGCCTGGGCCACCCAGAGACTGACGGGCGGCGACGCCTCGTCGCTGGTCAAAATGGCAAACCGCGCATGCGTAATGACAATATTGCCAAAGAGGATGAGACTCGTGGCATAGCTAATGTCGGAGTGGCGCGCACGCGCGGCGGCCCCGACAGCAAGCATGACCATGAGCAGCAGCGGCGGGCACCGGTTGCACGAAAACGTCGGCTGGTGGATGATGGGCACGCGCGGGGCCAGGTATTCCCAAAAGTCGTGCAGGCACTCGCGCATCATGTCGGGCGATAGCAGGTGCGGGTCGTCGGCGGCCGCGACACTGCCGGCCATCTGGCGGTACGCGTTGTAGATGCGCACCAGCTCCTGCCGGCGGAACTCGCCGACGACGTCGTCGCTCGTGGCTTCGGGCTGACGCGGCGGCGTGTCCATGTGCGAGCGGCTGGTCAGCGACTCATAGTCGTAGCTGATGTTGTTGTTGAACGGCGACTCAAGGCCGCCCTCGAGAAAGGGCAGCTGCGCGACATTAAACTCGCCCAGCCCGGCCTGGGCGTCAAACAGCCAGGCGGCAAAGTTGTTGCGCACATCGCCCGGCTCGGAAAAGGCCACGGCGGCAGCAGCAGCAGCAGCAGAGGGGGCCCGGAACGGCGAAGCGGCCGGGGCCGTAAAGACACTGTTGGCGGCAAACAAGATGGACGGCGTCTCGAGAAGACCGTGTGCGGCCGCGTGTGTTGTGTCGTGGCCGGGCGAGTGCGGCAGGAACTGCTGTGCATGAGGCTGAAGCATTGGCAGGCGTTGCAACTGCTGCTGCTGCTGCTGCTGCTGTTGCTGCTCTGAAGGTGACCGCTGCTGTTGAGGATGCGAGGAATACAGGCGTTTGCTTGGCCGCAGCATGTCGTCGAGCTGCAGCGGCGGCCACCCCGACGGCGCGGCAGACGATGCTGGATTGCCCGTCGCGGTGACCGGGTCGGACGTCATCAGGATGTCGGCATTGAGCGGCACGTTGGACGGGTACCGCACGCCGGTGGTGGTGTTGTTGTTGTTGCTGTTGTTGTGGTCGGCGGTCTGCGTAGGCTGTGGCAAGAGTGGCGGATGAGGCGGATGCGGCGGATGCAGCAGATGCGGCGACGTGGGCGACGCGACCGGCTCGGCAAAGCTCTGCACGCGGTTCCGCGGCGTGTAGGAGCTCGAGTGGCGCTTCTTGTGGCGCGTCAAGAGGTCGGCGCGCACAAAGCGCTGGCCACAGCGGTTGATGTCGCAGACAAAGATCTCCTTGGGCGTGTGGTTGAGCTGGTGGCGCTGCAGATGCTCCTGGCGCGAGTAGACGCGGTCGCAGCCCTCGTAGTGACAGGCATAGCGACGGGGGGCGCCTTTGCGACTGGCACGCTTGTAGCCCTGGCTGGACTGCGACTCGGCTGGCGAATGGGACTGTGGTGACTGCTGGGACTGGGATTGGGACTGGAATTGGGACTGGGACTGGGATGGGGGGTGAGCATGGGCGTGAGCTTGGGCGTGGTATGGCTGGCCCGACATTTGAGTGAAACACTTTCAGCTCTCAAAGGTCTGGTAGAGATGGAAGAACCTTTCCCCACGGAAGGGAGCTAGGGGACGGGATGACTAAAAGACGGAGAGTGAGGCACAGTCTGGGGTTGATGGGGGCGCTGCAGTAGGTGGAGGCGGGGAAGCCGGATGATGCTCCGGCCGAGAGTGAGACAGATGGCAGACGACAGGCGGTCGAGCTACTGGCGGTACGGTGTACTCGTACTCGGTAGATGGAGGTTGCTGGCAGCAGCGGCAGTTGTGCGTCTTGAGGCTAAAGGCAGCGATTGAGATGCGGTTTGACGATAGTTATTAGATAAGCAACAGCACGCCAGGGCAGGAAAGAGCAGACGCAAAGAAGGGAAGGGGCGAACGGGACGGCACAGCTTGTCCAATACTCGTCCTATTCCTACTAACGGGTGAGTGCAGCACGTCGATGAGGAAAGTGCGGCCATGCGGTGCGAGTCTGCGGTACGACGGGTCGATGACCCCCACACCCCCACCCATCGTGCCGAGCCTAACTGCATACGAGTATACGATCATGTCACGCCAGCATGAAAGTAGTCGTACAAGTAGAAGATGGGTATCATTCGTTACGAGTATATGGATCCAAAAAATACAGGAAAAATATAAAAATACAGAGAATACGGAGAGTGTGGTAATACAGTACAGTGCAGTACACTAGTCGCGGTTGCGGTTGCTTGACCATCGCCGCACCATGACGCTACGGATCTTGACGGCTCGCAACAGGGACGAGATGTCGGCGTCGTCTGCGGGCACGTCGGACGTGTCGACATAGACGAGCACCATGCTCTTGTAGACGGTCGACAGCACGCGGTTGACGCTGTGCAGCCAGTGCCAGCTCTTGCGCGTGGCCGTGCCGCCGTCGGCCATGACCATGACGCCAAACTCGGCGTGGTCCAGTGCAGGGCCCTTGCCGTAGAGCAGCCAGTCGACGCCAAACTTGATGCCGTGGCGCGGCGTCCACCCGAGCGACCGGAAGTGGTGGTAGACCGAGTAGTGCGTGACAAAGCGATTGCGGGAGGCGGGGCTGTCGCTGGGTGGGAACGAAGCGTGTTCCGAAAAGAGGCGGAACAACTTCTGGACGGACAAGGCACGACCGGCCTCGTCGACGACACGGAGCGCGCCCACAGCATACGCCAGGAAGAAAGCCTCTTCGGGTGCCAGCTGCAGGTGTTCCTTGTTGACAAGCACGCCCTGGTTGGCACCGGAACGCGGAGGATCTGACTTGGCAAAAGTGGTAGACTCGACCGTTGGCGAAAAGCGGACGCTCTTTTGCGGTTTGTCGGACACGTCCGGGACAGCCATCGGTTTGGCGGTGCCGTGTACATGTGCAGAGCCGTTGCCATTGGCATTGTTCTGGACGTTGTCGTGCACCGCCGCCGCCTTCTCGCGGGCTGCCAAGTCGGCCGCAGAGTTGGGCAATGCGAGCAGCTCGAGGGGGCCGACGGGGGCTTGGAACGTATAGCAGCAGTGGCTGGCAGGAGCAACTGCAGGCTTTGCTGCTTCTGCGTTTGCTGCTTGTGCCGCTGCTGCCTCCTCCTGCTTGCGCTTCTTCTCAATCGCCTCCAACGCCGCCCGGCCACGCTCCCACTTGGACTCGGCTCGCTCTTCACGCCGCAGGTTGGTCCGCTGCTCGCTCGTGGCCCGCTCGCGCTCGCGCATCAGCCAGCTAGGCTCGCTACGGCTCAGCGAACCCTTGCCAAAGAAGCCCTGGCACCACAGGTCGTTCATAGACGCTGGGTCGGTCACGCGCACAGAGCGCGTCGCAGGGTTCCAGACACCCTTGTGGACCTTTTGCACCGGCACCGGCAGCAACGCCGGCGGACCGAGCACCTGGCTGGCCCAGGCCCAGGCGAGGTGGACGAGCGACAGCGGGTTGCTGGGGTAGAAGGCGGGTAGCGGGAATGTGCGCACGGGCAGTGGCAATGCGTACTTTTGACGTTTTGGACCGGTTGGTCTATTTGATCCTTTTGCTCCTTTTGGTCCATCTGGCTTTGTCTGTGCTTTGTCTGGCTTGGGTTGTGCGGCATCCGGTACTACAGTGCAGGCCCCCGGAGGCTCGATGGGTTCAGCCATAGTTGTCTCGTTGCTGTATCATGGCTAGACTTGTTTGTTAGTCGAGTCCAGACGGCAAACTTGACAGAAAACGAAGAAAGAAGAAAAAGAAGTGTTGACGTCGCTCAGATACCGTTGTAGTCATTGGTTGAGCAATCATAGAGGTCATGAAAAGTGTCCTCTATGCACCGAATTGTGTCATCACCGCGACGTCGATGACAAAAGAAATGGAGAGAACAAGCAACAAAGAAAAAGAAGAAAAAAACATACTCTTGAATGGCTGCCGTGTCTCGACACGGCGGCAGCGCGACCAGTCAAGGCGAGCTGCGAAAAGATCAAGGTCTGCAAAAGACGCGCGCAGGTCATAAAGACATTGTGCGACGACACGAGTAATTGACTCGGTGTGGCAGAGAAATAATAAGAGAGAAGATGAAGTGAGAGAGGACAAGTTCGGCGGACGAGGTCTAAAATACTCGGTCTCGTAAGGTGAAATTTTCAGAGGGTGGAGCTGCGGAGCTACTCCGTACGATATGGAAGCACGTGCGGAGTCAGGTGCGTGAGCCGCAATCCCACCCCGCAAGTCTGGAAAGTACTCGTCCTTTGTACGGAGTAGTTTACTAGAATAGTCTACTACGGAGTACTAGTAGTAGGTTGGACCTATATTTATTCACAAGCTCCTTCTTCTTCTCATTGTGATCTTGACATTCACTCTACATTCATCAAACTCTCACTAAACATCCACATTACAAAACCGGCATCACTGCAAGTCAAGACTTGTCATCTCAAGTATCTTGTTGTTGTACTTTCTTTGATCCTCATTCCTCACAGCTTCAACCTCAACTTCATCTCACTCAAGCTCAACTCAGCTTCATCACCACAATGTCCGCCATCACGGCTGGCCAGAAAGGCCTCGAGGCGGCTGACAAAAAGGACTGGGCTGCCGCCATCACCCTCCTGGCCCAGGGCATCAACGGGTCAACAACCACCCACCCCAACCCCGCCTGGCTGCTCGCACGTGCCCAGGCCTACCAGAACCAGAAGCAGTATGCCAACGCGCTGGCCGACGCCGAGCGCGCCTACACCAGTGCGCTGTACCGCAACCCGCCCAACCAGCGCCAGCTGCTGGCCCTGATCCAGTACCGCCGGGCCGTGACGCTGGGCTCGCTCAAGCGCTATGCCGACGCCGACGCCTGCTGCCTCTGGTCGCAGCAGCTGATCAACGGCAAGAATTTCCGCACTGAGGAGGACGACGTTGCGAAGAACGTCGATAGTGACGGTAACTACCTGGCTACGACCGAGGACGCGCGCAAGGCCACCGAAACTATGCCGTCGAGCCAGGGCGGACCGGCCGGGGCCGGCAAGGTCGAGGGCGCGGCAGAGTGGTCGCGGGCCTACGTTTTGCGGTCAATGATGCTGAACCAGATGGCGGCGCTGCCGGCGGGCGATATAGGGCGCAAGCTTACCGTGCTGCGTGTGCCGGACCCGAAGCGGCCGACAGTGGTGGCGGAAGCAGCAGCAACGGAGACGGCAACGGCGACAGCCACAAAGACAGAGAAGGAGATAACACCAGCACCAGCACCAGCACCCATCCCCGCTGCCAAGCCACTGCGCGTCGACATGTTCCAGTCAACCGAAAAGGTCAGCCTGACGCTGTATGCCAAGGGCGTCGATGAAAAGGCACTGCAGGTCTCGTTCCTGAGCGCACAGCGCGTGAAGCTGAGCCCGTTGCCGGTGGCGGTTGCGGGCCCGACTGGCGCTGTTGTGCTGGAGCTGGGCGGTGCAGTCAGCACGGATGCGGCGTCGGTCAAGACAACGGTGACGCCGTACAAGATTGAGCTGGGCCTGACCAAGGCCAGCGGCGAGCGTTGGGGCGACTGGGGGAAGCAGGTGGAGGCGGAGGCGGAGGCAGCGGAGGTTTCTTCAACAACAGCAGCACCAGCACCACCACCAACAAAGGCCAGTGCACCAACCCCTGCACCGGCGGCCAAGCAAGAAAACACGCGCCCGTCCTACCCGACCAGCGCACGCAGCGGCCCCAAGAACTGGGAAAAGGTGGTCGAGGAGGAGGGCGCAGGCGTGGACGAGGCGGACAGCGACGTCAATGCCTTTTTCAAGAAGCTGTATGCCGGCAGCAACCCCGAGGCGCAGCGGGCGATGATGAAGAGCTTTATCGAGAGCAACGGCACGGCCCTGAGCACGGACTGGGCGTCGGTGGCGGACAAGACGGTGGAGACGCAGCCGCCGGAGGGGGTGGACGTGAAGAAGTGGGAGCAGTAGGCGGTTGTTTAGTTATTGTCAGCCATTGTCAGTCAGTAGAGCGTCAAGTCATCGACTAGTCAATACAGCATTCGTCCAAGTCATCATCATGTATTATGCACAGTCGCTATCATGCACGTAGTCGTCACAATATAGTCGTCAATACGATATAGTCCGAAAAGAGCCATACTGCCGCACGTGACTTGCTAGTCCACCCGTGCCTTGGGCGGCTCCGTCGACCCCGGCGATCCCGCACTGGCCAGCCCGTCGAGGTCGTCGCCGCCGATGCGCTCGACGCGCATGTCCATGCGCACGCGGAAGGGCCGGCCGCGCCACTCTACGGTGGCGCCCAGCAGCACGGCATAGGCCCAGATGGGAAAGGCCAGCAGCTCGCGGCCGAGCCAGGCGCGCAGCCAGGCACCCAGCGGCCGCAGCGGCTGGTGCTGCTGGGCAAAGCGCGGCGTGTGGGCGTCCTGGGCGACGCTGGCACAGGCGTGCAGCCGGCGGTACGTGCACCAGTCGGCGGCCATCCAGACGCCGACGACGGTCAGCCAGCACCGCACAAAGGCGCCGGCCGTCGGCGTGGGGGCCACAAGGTGCGTCCAGGCAAAGGCGGCATAGGCAGCGCACAGCAGCGACTCGACGCCCGGCTCGACTAGCGTGGCCAGCAGCACGGTCCACTTGCGCACGCGCAGCCATCGCGCGCGGCGGGCGGCGTAGCTGCGCACCGACACGTCGTCGGTCATGGGCTGGATGGCCAGGTCGCCCGCCACAAGCCCGTGGTTGGCAAAGCCCGGCAGCGACGACCGCCACAGCAGGTCGCCAATCAGGTGGTCCTCGCAAATGTACGCCGAAAAGAAATCCACGCCGCGGCCGCGCACGGCGTCCTGCGCCCGCAGCAGCACCGGGTTCTGCGCCGGGTCCGTGATGCGGTCCAGGTGCGACTTGCGGAACATGTTGCTCTTGCCAATGATGCACGGCGCGACGCCCACCGTGTTGATGGCGCAGTAGAACTTGGCGTGCGTCGTGCTCATAAACATCTCGTCGAGTGCTGCGCCAGCCCCGGGGATGATGCTTGTCGATGTCGACTCGGCCGGCACCGAAATGTCGACAACCAGCGGCAGCTGGTGCACAAACTTGTAGGGCCTGGCACCAGGTTTGCCCCCGCCGACGAGCTTCTGCACCATGCGACCGGCAACGCCCGGCGCCACCCAGACGTTGCAGTCGATAATCCAGACCACGCCGTCGGCCGGCGCGTCGCGGTACGCGCGGCTGATGTTGCGGATCTTGGGGTTGGGTCCCAGGTTGTCGGAGCTGCCGTCGGCGCCGTGCAGCAGCGGGTCTTCGGCCTCGACGTAGATGCGCGCCGGCACGCCCGACGCTGCGAAATCGGCCAGCACCTGCTGCAGCACAGGGAAGCTCGGGTCGGCGCGCGACTCGACGCAGAGGCAAATGTTGAGGCGGTCGCGCGGGTAAGTCTGGCGGAAGGTGGACGCGAGGCACTCGTAGAGACCGGGCTCGAGGCCCTTGACCGGGCGGATGACGGTGACGTGGGGGAGAGGTTGTGAAGAAGGCGAGGGCTCGTCCGAGTAGCCGGTGCCCTGAGTCTCAATGGCGGCTCGCGGGGGTGGTTTCGAGTAGAAGCGGAAGCTGCCAGTCAGCATGTCTCTGGCAATATCTATAATATTGCTTGCCAACCTACAGCTGTGTGATGCCAATCGCCTGGACGAGAAAGACGATGCTGCTCCAGACGGCGCACGCGCACGCGATGCCCTGCGTGGGGGTGAATGACATGTTGAGGGCGCTGTTATGAGAAGACGGCCATGTGCGCGAGGGTTCGGGTGTCGAGCGGAGAAGATGCAGGTGCAGAGGTCGTGGTATATGCAGGCAGACTCAGGGTCGCGGCTAGTCATGCACGGGTTCGAAGCCAGGGCGCCGACGCATCCGGGTCGGGCTGATGCTGGGGTTCGCGATATTCGATTTTGTTTATTAAAAATATTTATATTTAATTCGCGCGCAGGATTCAGCCGCTCAGAATAGTGGAGCGCCTTGCTGTCAACTTTGGTCAGTGCAAATAGTGTGTTTTGCGTGCGTATGCGTATTTGCACGATGTACGATTCTGTAGATCTCACTTACACGATGTCCTCAGCTACGGATACACCAAATGTCATTTACTTGATTCAAGTGACGGTAATTTTTACTTAATATCAAGGTAAAAGCACTTGTTTTATTTGAATAAATGAAAAGAAGGAAGAAGGCAAAAGCTTACTAGACTTACCAAAGACTACCAAACGACTAACAGACGAGATATCCAACAGCAAAGAAACGCAAAAAAGCAGTCTATTAGCAGTCTTAGATTAAAATACACAAAAACGAAGAGGAAAAAGAACGGGACAGTTATTTGTTTTGCACAGACCTTTCACCTACTTTTGCCAGCTGCTTTGCTCCCAATTTCTTCCCTTCCCCATCTCTCTTGACCATATGCTACCCTACTCGTATGAATCCTCAACGTATTCAGATACTTTCCCCATCGCCTCCTTACTCTTAAGATTCAGGCATTCAACGTTGAAGATTGTCATTAACAAAACTCCACAGCTGCATCTCTTCACCCCTTTTCATCAGAAAATCTCGTTAGACTCCTCACACAAGCATCATGGACAATATAAGAAACAAGCCAGGCTCGGCTTGAACAAAGGCCAAGACGACTTGCCAAGAGTGCGTCACGTCGGCCAAGAACGACACGAGCTTTGTGAGGCTGCGGGTGCTGGTGAGTGCTGTCTTGTTTATTTTTTTTTGTGTTGTCATGTACCAAAAAAAAAAGAATATTTTGAGAATATTTCAAGAAACACTTGAGAAGATCATCTGACTGTAGCTATCCTTCCTCTTCGAAAGTTACCATCATACTTGTCATTGTCTATTGAAAAAGTCTAGCATCTGGATAAAAGACAAAAGTGATCAAAATACACACAACCATAACGCCAGTCGTCCTTGACATGATACACGCGACCTAGTTGGTCTGCTTGGCCTCGCCGTCTTGCAGTGTGAGCTCGGCGGCCGCACTACTCAGAGTCGTTTCGTCTTTTTCGTTTTCCTCCTCCTTTTCATCAACATCCTTCTTCCCCTCCTTTGCCTTGGCTTCTGCCTCGGCACTGCCGGCCTCGGCCTTGTCCATCAGGTACTTGATGACGCGGTCCTGGTTGGTGAGCATGGCCAGCTCGAGCGGCATCAGGTCCTTGTCGTTGACGGCGAGCGGCGACGCGCCGCCGTACTCGATGAGCAGCTGGACGACCTTGAGGTGGCCGTTGAGCGCGGCCCAGTGCAGGGCGGTGTTGCCGTGGCCGTTGGCGGCGGCGACAAAGGCGGTGCGGCGGGCGCTGTAGGCCTCGGGCGTGGTGGGAGTGGGCGCGGCGGGGTCAACCGGTGGTGGCTGGCGGATCAGCTGCAGCAGGTAAGCAACAATGTCTGTTTGTCAGTACTGTGAAATATTTTTGAAAAACCAAAAAAAAAAAAACCCACCCCAGTGACCATTTCCGGCTGCCATGTGGAGGGGCGTGTTGCGGCTGTCGTCGACGGCGGCCTCGAGCACGTCGAGCGCGCTGACATATGGCTTGCCGTCTGCAGGCGGTGCTGGCGACGGCGAATTCTCTTGCACATCCTCCTGCCCCTGCGCAAGTGTTGCTGCATCGCCATGTGCCTGAGCCACCAGCTTGCTCGTGACCTGCGGCGGCGGGTAGACAAAGGCGGCGAGCGTCTGCGCAAACTCGTCGACCTCGTTGACGCGCGCCAGGTAGATCAAGTCGTCCACCTCGTCCTCGGTGAGTTTGACCATGGTGATGTTTGTGAGAGATGTGTGGCAGAGAGTCTGTGAGTGTGGCTTACTCGACTGACGTCCAACTTTTTTGTGTTATCTTATCGCACCGAGGGGAAGTAGAATTATGATTGGCTATTTTTGTGGAACCAGAAGTTAATGGATAAGGCCATGTGTGGAGTAATACGGGGTAGCACATGTTAACGCTCCTCTCATCCGAGCTACCGTTCGACATATTACGAGTATTAGCAATCACCAAACTAACAAGATGCTGCGCATAACTTGCCGGAGCCTGCGTGCTCGCAGACTGACTGTACCGCTGACAGCTGTGCGGGCGGCGTCGTCGTCGTCGTCGTCGTCTGTGCCTTACTTCATCTACCGGCCCGGTGACGCCGTCGAGAACAAGCCGATTTCCAAACTTCCACGGCCAGAAAAAGCGGCTTCGGCACCGGGTTTGGAACCGGCCCCGCCCGACAAGTGGCTGCTGAACCAGACCAAGGTACTGCAGAAGCGCAAGGCCGTGCTCAAGGCGCTGGCGGGACAAGGCAGCCTCGAAAACGCAAGCTGCCGCCCACAGAAGAAGCGCACGCGCCGCGAATATGCACTTGGCCTCGACGTTTTGGACCGGTTCGCGGCGTACGACAACGATGCAGCTGCTGTTGTTGACGACAGCGCACCTGGCACGCTGCTGCGCATGCGGCTCGACGACAACGCACGGCTGCTGGAGCTCGACTACCGCGTGGACCGGGGCGGGGCAGCTTCGACGGCTACGCCGTTTAGCGCAACGACGTCGACGCTGTGGCTGCGGGATCTGTGCCAGTGCAGCCAGTGCGTGACGCCGTCGTCGGGCCAAAAGGCGGTGCTGACGCACGACCTGGACCAGCACCCGACGGTCAAGCGCATTACGGGGTTGAACGCAGCCGGCGAGACAGTGCAGGTGGTCACCCCGGCCGAACCGGGTGTCGCCGTGGAGGATGCAAACTCCAACGATGCCACTGCCACAGCTGACCCCATCGCCAAGCTCGTCATCACGTGGGACGACGGTGCCCCGTTCGGCAGCAAGCGCGGCGGCGAGCACGAGAGCACGTACGACGCGGCCGACCTGCTGCTGCAGCTGGGCGGGCTGTTCCCTCCCGTCGTGCCGGCCCTGCCGCGACGCGTTCTGTGGGACCGCAGCCAGATCAGCACACGGGCCAAGCCGGTGGCGTACGCCGACTGGATGGCGAGGAACTCCGACGGCAGCGGCAAGACGGAAGCCTTTTACCGTGCACTGACAGACCTGCACCAGCTGGGCCTCGTCGTCGTGGACGGCGTGCCCGACGTCGAGACAGCCGTGCGCGACATTGCGGGCGAGATTGGTCACGTGCAGGCGACGTTTTACGGCGAGCTGTTTGACGTCGTGTCCAAGCCGCCGACCGAGGCCGAGAACGTCGCCTACACGAGCGTGCACCTGGGCCTGCACCAGGACCTGCTGTACATGAACGACGCGCCGCGCATCCAGCTGCTGCACTGCCTGCGCAACGACTGTGCCGGCGGCGAGTCGCTGTTTAGCGATTCGCTGCGGGCCGCCGTCGAGATGCAGCTGCGGTTTCCCTACTATGCGCTGGCACTGTCCCGATTCCGCGTTCCCTACCACTACGAGCGCAACGGCAATTTCTACTTCAACTCGCGGCCCGTGATCGAGGTCGAGGACACCAGAAGTGGCGGTGCGTCTGCTGCTGCCGCTGTCGACGCCCGCCCCGTGCCGCCGCTGCCCTACAAGCGCTGGCCCAACCCGCTGTGGAACGAGCCCATCCGCCACACGGCCTGGTCGCCGCCGTTCCAGGGCACGCTGCCGCCGGCCTCGCTCATGGGCATCCGCGCGCCCGTTGCCGACCGCGTGCCGCGCAACCCCGCGCCGATTGACGACGTGGGGGAAAAGCCGCCTTCATCCCAGATCCAACAAGCCCTTGACTACCGCCAGCGCTTCCACAGCGGCACCCCTCCCATCCGCCTCGCCTACTGGCACGAGGCCGTGCGCGTCTTTGAGGACCTGCTCAACGACGAGCGCCACCTCTACGAGTTCAAGCTGCAGCCCGGCCAGTGCGTGCTCTTTGACAACCGCCGCGTGCTGCACGGCCGGCGCCAGTTTGAGCCTGAGCCTGAGCCTGCTGCTGCCTCAGCAGATGACGCTTCTTCCACTGACGGCCCCCCGCGCTGGCTCAAGGGCACCTACATTGGCGACCAGGTCTTTCGCAGCCGCGTCATGGACATGGTGCGCAGTGGCCACGCACCGGCCGGATCGCTACCGCCGGCTCAGTCGTGGACCCCCGTCAAGTCGCTGCTGCACGAGCAGGCCCAGGTGCTGGCGATGCTGGCCGCCGAGGGCAAGTCGCTGTGGGACGACGTAAAGGTGGTGTAGGTAGAACAAAAACTACTTGAATCAATACATGCTTGCCTTGAATAAAACTGCTTGAATCAATAGGCTTGGATGATAATAACAAGCTAATCAAATGACGCCATCTTGATCGCAACAAGTGACGCCAACGCTCAAGGCATAACAATCACAAGACATCAGAAGAATGAAGACATCAGACAGGAAAACAAAAGTCAGCTCAAGCCAATGCTTGCTCGCCCGCATCCATGCCCTCGCTCAACAGGTTGACCACCGTCAGCCACAGCCCGCGCCGGTACGCGTCTACTGCAGCCGTCGGCGGCGCGGGCGGCACCTGCGGCACCTGCAGCGCCTGCGTCACGTGATCACCCTATGCCACGCGTGCCGCCGGCTTGGCTCCCCGCCGGCCCAGCAGCGTCGCGCCGTCCAGGTTCAGCTCAAACGCCCCCTTTTGCCGGTTGTGGTCGCGCACCTGCTGCCGCGCCGCCGCCGCCACCGTCGCCGAGTGCTGCCCGTAGCCCCGCTCTGCGCCCGTTGCCGCTGCCGTCGTTGTCGTGCCGGCCGCTGCCGCTGCTGCTGCTCCCGTCGGCTTGCCCTGCCGTCCGCGAATTGGTGTCGCCGTTGTCGATGTCGTCGTCGTCGTCGTCGTCGTCGCGTCGTTGTCTTTGAGGCTGGTGTTGCGCATGCTGTTCTCCAAGTCCTGCGTGGTGCCAGCGCCGCCGTGCACCGCCGCCATCGACGAGCTGTACGTCGCATAGTTGGCCGGCTGGTTGCTGCTGCTCTGCGACGCATTCGCCGTCGACGACGACGACCCTTGCGACTCCTCATCCGCCTCCTCCGTCAGCTCGCCCATCCGCACAATCCCCGGCGTGCGCGCCCCCAGGTTCTTGCGCCGCTTGTCCTCCTCCTCCTGTCGGTGCACCGCGTATCCGACGTCAAACACCTCGCGCAGGTTGACTGCTCCGGGCGACCGGAAGTCGCCGCGCCGCTCGCCGTCCGCAAACTTGTTCACGTCAAACGGCTTGGCCGCTGCCACCGCCGCCGCCGCAACAGCAGCCTCCTCCTTCTTCTCGTCGCGCGGTGTCGGGCCCGATGCCCGGATCCACGGGTGGTTCAGAAACTCAACAATCGTATACCGCCGCTCCGGGTCCACGTCCAGCAGGTGGCTGATCAGGTCCTGCGCCGACTTGGAAATGTCGTCCCACCACGGCGACAGGAACGTAAACTCGCCCTTGGCCACCTTCTCCGTCAACACCTCGATGCTCTCGTCGTAAAACGGCGGGAACCCGCACAGCAGCGTGTACAGCACACACCCCAGTGCCCACATGTCCACCGCCTTGCTGTACCGCTCGTCTTTGACAATCTCGGGCGCCGTGTAGCCCACCGTGCCGCACGGCGTCTGCGTGTTGTTCTCCCAGATCACCTTGCTCAGCCCAAAATCGGCAATCTTGATCTGCCCGATGCCACCCGCACCCCGGCCCGCCACAAACTCGCCCTCGTCCACCTTGTCCTCGTCGCCCGCCTGCCTTGGCAGCGGGTGCTTGGACGGCACCACCGGTATTGGGTAGAACAAAATGTTTTCGGGTTTGATGTCGCTGTCTTGTTAGCATCTACTTCATCCATCATCCGTATGCGCCGCAAACGGAAAGAACTCACCGATGAACAACGCCCTGCGTTTCGTGCAGGTACTCCAGCGCCTTGGCCACCTGCACAATCACATGCCGCGACAGGTCCTCGCTAAAGTACGTGAGCTTGACAATCTGGTGGAACAGCTCGCCGCCCGGCGCCAGCTCCAGCACAATGTAGTAGTACTGCTTGGCTTCGGCAAAGTCGATCAGCCGCACAATGTTGGGGTGGTCGAGCTTGCGCATAATCGTCACTTCCTTGAGGATGTTGGCGCGCTGGCAATGTTAGCATCGTCTTGTCCAACCGACGGATGTCAAATTTTTTTTTGAGGGGGGAGGGCAACATGAGACAGTGAGCCGGTGAGACGACGCACCGTCTCACGGGCCGAGTGTACTACAACTGGAGGGGGGGGAGGGGGGTAGGACGGAGGACGTCGTGCTATGTGGTGCATATTGGAAACAACGGGGAGAAAAAGAGGTGGGTGGCATCCTACCTCGGCGGCCTTGGGGACCTTTGGCTTGAAATTCGGATGAAGGTGGTTGTCTCCCTAGGTTGCGAAATCCTTGTTGGTAAAGGCCATGGAGGAACGGATATGAGGGGGCAAGCAAGAAGAAAAGGCAAAAAGGCAGAAAGGCAGAGAGGCAGAAGCAAAGAGAAAATCAAAAGCAAAAAAGAAAAAACGCAATGACAAGAACGACGCAAAAACACTTGCTTGCCAAACCAACCGCAGACAAAGCAAAAAAATCAAAACACACCTGTTGTTGCGTCATCTCATACTTGCGGACCACCTTGATGGCCACCTCGTTGGCGTACTCGCCGTCGCGGTCGCGCGCGCGGTAGACGTTGCTGAACGCGCCGTCGCCCATCTTCTCCAGCAGCTCCCACCGCTCCAGGCCCGGGTAGCGCGGGAACTTGCTGCGCGTCTCGCGCTCCTCGGCCACAATCTTGGCAATGTCGTCGTCGGGCACGCGGCGGTTCTTGTTGTTCTTGGTAATCGGGATGGGGGCCGACGGCGCCGCGTCAAAATCAGAAAACGTCACTTGGCCCGGGTCCGACGCCGCCGATTTCGCCTGGCGCGGCGGTATTGCCTGTGAGTGCGCCGGTGCTTGAGCTTGTGCGTTTGCTGTCGGTACTGCTGCTGCGCCGGTTGCGGCGTCCATCACGGTAGCCTTTTCGGCGTTCAGATTCTGCGGCGCATCTTTGTGTGCGGGCGGCTCCTCGACGACAACACGGGCTTGTTTGCCTGGGAAGTTAGCATGTGAAGGTAGAGCGTGCAATTTTCTACTAATCGGATGCATACCATGGCGAATAAAGTTTTTGAGTTGTTGTATTGTCGACATGGTGGGCGAGGGGTCAAAAGAACGGGTTGAGCGATAAGGTTGAGGGGTCCTTGTTGAGGGGTCCGTGGACCAGGGTATCTAAATGTATACGCAGACGGCGAGAAAAGCAAATAGACTCGTATCGTCGTAGCGCTCGGTCGTCGTCGTCGTCGTCGGTGAGAGGCTCGAATTGATCGATATTCAAGGGCGACAAGAGTGTAAAGGAGCGGAGGAGCGCGGTTGCAGTGGTCCTACTGAAACGGTAATAAGACAGCGTGCGACAAAGAAAGCGAACCGTCGTAAGAGAGAGAGAGAAAGACAATAGTCGAGTGGTGATGTTGAGCAACAAGATTGACCGACAAAGAATATCCGACGAGAATGGGCGAAATGAAGAGGAGGGGAGTCAAAGGAGGACAAATGGCCGGACGAGGAAAGGTTGGATAAGGGAGGGGGGCATTAATAAGGCAGGCACATGGAGAAGGAGGAAGGCACGATGGGGCGGTAATTAGAGGCCTGTTCAGCAAGGACAGCCAGCAGTTGCCTGTTTGGGTCGAGGGTTTTGGGCGGTTTTGGGCGGTTTTGGGCGATAGTTGGGCTGAGCAGGGAGCCAGAGTACGGAGTTTTACGAGTACTCGTACTAGTATATACGAAGTAGTTCGCACTGTGTGGCCCTATGAGGTACTTCGTAGTGCGGCAGTTGCCAAAGGGTCAGAGACGGGAAGGCGGTTATTACGAGTACTCGGCAGCAATGCAGACATACGCCAGCACATATGCATTGGGCGCAAGCCGAGTTTAGTGAGGCATGGGGCAACCGACGCAGACAGCAAGCGATGCAGACGGGGCAGCGGGGCGGCATAGCATGGGCCGGAGGCAGAGTTGCATTCTTCAGGCGTCATCATCACGAGCTGATCACTGCAACATGGAAGGCAGGAGTAGAAATGAGCGGCGAGAAGACGAGAAAATGAGAAGCTGAACGATACTGAACATTACTGAACTAGGACTGCAGTAAGGATGCAATACCAAGAATTCTGAAAGGAATGACGATATCAGTTCGAGTATGGCAGACGAGTACCGTACTCGACAAAGAGGCGGGATTATGCCACGACTGCAGGTGGAAGGAACACAGTGCGCTCGACACCGTCCATGCGACGACGACGACGACCACGACATGATGACGCGCGACGACGGTGAAGCCCACGGCGACTGTTTCAGCGACTTTGCCGCTGGTGCACCGCAATGTCGACTTCGTACTTCGTACGACAGCAACGGCAGTGGGCAAAATGGAGCGGGATCGGTCGAAATGTAAAATATCGGGGAATAAGTCGTGAAAACGAGACAAAAGCAGGCGCTCGGAGCATTACACCACGCCCAGCGAAGCGAACCCCAGTGCCTTATTAGGGGTCCCGCTGGGGTAGGCAATGACGTAGTGCCTGGCGAATCTTGGAAGACAGGGGTCCACTTTTGGCGGCGGCTGCCACTCGCATGGCCAATGGCCGTTGCCTGACATCCTCGTCTTGCAGCCCCACTCTACGGCTCATCGTAGGCAGAGACTTCACCGAGCATCATGGAAGAGTACCAGTACGGAGTACGGCACGGCATTGACAAAGTACTGTACGAGTACGAGTACTCCTGGGTGAGTTGTCAACTATCCGCTTTCTGAGTCCTCGTGGGCAGACCCTGAAGCTGATCGTCGTCTTTTTCTTTTTTTTTGGATGGTATTTATTTTCTTCTTCTTTTGTCTTTTTGGCTATCATCCTTTGTCTTCTGTCTTTTCTTCTCTTCTTTTCCTTCCTTCTCTCCTTCTCTGACTTCACTTTCTTTTCTTTTTCTCAAGTCTCCTCTCAGCCCGTCATCCGTCATGTCCGTATGCATGGCTCGTCAGCTGGGGGCCACTTGGCTGCTTGCTGTCGTCAGTGGGCCTTGTCCTTGGTTTGCCTGGTTTTGCTTTGATTTGCCTGATTTGCCTGAAATGACGGTTTTAGCTTGCCGTTTTCTTGTTTGTCTCGCTAATGCCCATTCTTGCTGCGGCGTCTTACTGCTGCCGCCTTGCTACGAGTACTAGCATTTCATCGCCCAGGCCAAGGATGACTCTCCGCCTCCGCGCCGCCAGTAGCGCGCCACAGCAGATTATGTACGACCGTCTTGGGCAGCCAAGAACCGGATTGCCGAAATGAAAAGAGTAAAAACACAGCCCATGGCAAGACGCAAGGAGAACCGAAAGCAGACCCAAGCCTGGTTCTTCCATCGTCGTCCCTTAGTCGTCCTTACTGGGGGAAAAGCGGGGTCCCCCTCTGTCACAACAGGCAATGACGTCATTATAAGCCCACTGTCATTTAACTCGTCCAGCCCAGGCCAACTTTTCTTTATCGTTTTTTCTGTCATTTACGAGTACAAGCCTGATAACGATATGTCGACTCTGACGGTTTACGACGTTGCATCGAGGGGTACGAGTAGTTGGATATTATCGTAGAAGTGAATGAGAACAGAATAGCATATGAGTTCCAACATAAATCTATTCAGGATTCATGCAAATTCAAATCAAAACCAACAGCATATCATCAACAAGGCACGGAGTAGATACAGGAGCATAAGCTCACTTTTCAAACACCTGAATACACGCCTCCTTGATGCGCACCTCCAGCAGCTTGATCACGTTCCATGTCATGGCCACGACCGAACAGTCGGCCGTCTCTCCCACGGCCAGCGAACCCGTCTCACCGGCGACAAAGACCGAGTATGCTGCGCAAACGCGCTCCCGCCCCGGTGCCCTTCCAGCATCGCCGGCCACGTGCGCAAGATCGCCGGGTCCGCGTGCACGGGCTAGATGCTGGCCGCAGCTGTGCCCGGCCTGTGTTCTGGGCGATGATGCCGATAGCCATGGTGATGGCGGCGTCGCCAATCGCGTGTAGCGACACGACGACCAGACAGCCGAGCTGTTGATACTCTGCACTATACTGCAGCAGGGCCTCGAGCGACTCGACGACGCCCGGTGGCCCTGGGCCGTATAGGCGTCGACGGCTGCCACCAGTGATGCTATGCGCGACTGGCGCGGCCACACCACGTCAAACACGCATGCCTCGGTCATTAGACCCGATCGCCGCCGCATCACAGGGTCGTGGTGCAGATCGCCGCCCTTACAGACATAATGATAATCGTCCCAGAGCCCCAGGTCACGCAAGACGTCATGGAGAAGAGAACTTTTGATTGCGTCACCGGGGGTGCTGGGCGTTAAACCGCGTGATGATGCCGCGGATATCGGCCAGCGACGGCTCTTTCAGCGAGTAGCCTAGCTTCAGCAGGTGCACGCGGCCGTCGAGGCCTTGGCAGCCTGTGCCTTTGTATTGGTTTCGTCGTCGACGTAGCGCACGTTGCCATCCGTGATGACCAAGTCACCGTGGACGACGGCATTGACCTGGCCCGTCTGGAGCATGCGGCCATTGACAGAGTAGATATGTCGATGCTGGCAGTTGCAATCGTCTCGCGATATACCGCACTTGAGTTGAAATTATAATCCAAGCTGAAGCATATCATAAAACAAGTAGTTCAGTCGTGAACAACTACGCTATCATAAACAATGACGTAGTCTGGTCTGAGCCTTTGTCCTTTATATTCGTCTGATGTTCAACGCCACGTGCTCCGAATTGCCGAAAAGGCTCCGATATTATAAGGCTGCACAGCCTTATACTTACTTTCAAGTTTAACTTTAACAAAGAACAAAGACTGGCATTTAACGACTGTCTGAACAAAATATGAATGACATTGGATGGCGAGGAAGCTTCAAGTAATGACAACTAAACGCAGCAAAAAGCATTAAGACTGAACAGCAGAACTCTATGCAGACCCATTCCTTGTCTTTTCCTTTTCCTTGATCCGTACGCCTCCGTCTATTGTTTGCCGCACACAGAGACTCGGCATCTATGTGTAAGCACGGCCGCGCTTGTACTCGACCGCAGCAGCAGCGGCCGCGGCATCTTCGACTTCGTCACCCTTGCGCTTGGAACGCGTCGTGAGGCTAGCACCGTCAAGAGCAGAGGTGTACTGGATAGAAGATAGGAGAGTCGTGGTCAGTATGTACAGCGAATGGATATGTACTAAGAGATGGGACGAGGACGACGAGAAACGAAGGACGAGGACGAGGACGAGAACGAGGCGATGAGCGAAACTTTTAACGGAGACGTAAACGAGGGGAGCAAGTCGCGTGACGGCATGTAGACGGCAGCCTATAGGCGCGATAGAGGCAGGGGAATGGGGGCAGCGGGGTTGGACGGCTTCGGGGATGGCGCAACCTATGCGATCAGTACTCCGTATGACTCAAGAGTCACGGTGCATGCGAGACGAAGAGCTAACGGTGGAAGGAATGTCGCAACAGATCATATAGGGCAATGATGTGGCAGTGATGTGGCAATGATTTGGAATGGTGGCATGCAGGAGGGCAGGAGGGGAGGAGGGGAGGAGGGGTGTGATGCATCCTGGTGGCGTGTAGACGGGGTAGACGGGCAGACGGGGTACTCGTAGACGGGGGGTAGATAGGCAGTTAGGCAAAAGCAAAAGTACTTTGACTTTATCTTTGGTACAAAAGTCTACTCCGCGACAGGTAGATAGATACAATGGCTTGCTATTTGGATATAGTTCTTCCTCTTCTTTTCTTGCTCCTGGTCCAGTCCGTTCTAGACCTGTCGTGATCGTCCATGGGGGGTGTACGATGCGAGTCCTTGCCAGGAGATGAAAAGAAGAAAAAAAACTAAATCAATGCCAAAAACAAATGCCAAAAGAATATCATTCATATTGGGCGTGAAATATCAAGCAATAAATCATAAAACTCATACCTTGACGTCAAAACGGTCCGCGTTCATGATCTTGGTCCAGACCGCAATAAAGTCCTTGACAAACTTGTCGGCGCCGTCGGCGCTGCCGTACACCTCGGCCAGCGCGCGCAACTCGGCGTGCGAACCAAACACCAGGTCGACACGCGAGCCGGTCCAGCGCTTCTCGCCCGTGGCGCGGTCGACGCCGACAAACGAGTCGGGGCCCAGCGCCTTCCACTCCGTCGACATGTCCAGGAGGTTGACAAAGAAGTCGTTGCTCAGTACACCGGGCTGCGTCGTGAAGACACCGTCGCGCGAGCCGTTGTAGTTGATGTCCAGCACGCGCAGGCCACCAATCAGCACCGTCAGCTCCGGCGGCGTCAGGTCCAGCAGCTGCGCACGGTCGATCAGCAGCTCCTCCGTCTTGACGCGTGTGTTCAACTTGCCGTAGTTGCGGAAGCCGTCCGCCTTGGGCTCGAGGAATGCACCCGACGTCACATCCGTCTCCTCCTGCGACGCATCGCCGCGCCCGGGCAAGAACGGAACCGACACAGCCTGGCCAAGGCCCTTGGAGGCAGCCTGCTCAACGGCGGCCGTACCACCGAGAACAATCAAGTCAGCAAGCGACACCTTCTTGCCGCCCGAGGCAGACTTGTTGAACTGCTCCTGGATGCCCTCGTACACCTTGAGCACCTCGGCCAGCTGCGCCGGCTGGTTGACCTCCCACTCGCGCTGCGGCTGCAGGCGGATGCGGGCGCCGTTGGCACCACCGCGCTTGTCCGAGCTGCGGAACGTGGATGCCGACGCCCACGCCGTGGAAATCAGCTTGTTGGGGGCCACACCTGAGGCGAGGATCGTTTTCTTCAGCGAGGCAACGTCCGACGCGTCGACAATGGGGTGGTCGACCTCGGGCACGTTGTCCTGCCAGACCAGCTTCTCCTTGGGAACCTCGGGGCCAATGTAACGCGAGCTCGGGCCCAGGTCACGGTGCAGCAGCTTGAACCACGCACGCGCAAAGGCGTCGGCCAGCTGGTCAGGGTTCTCCAGGAACCGGCGCGAGATCTTCTCGTAGACGGGATCGAAGCGCAGCGCCAGATCCGTCGTCAGCATGCGCGGCTTGTGCTTCTTGGTGGCGTCAAAGGCATCAGGGATGATGTCCGGGGCGTCCTTGGCCACCCACTGGTTGGCACCACCAGGGCTCTTGGTCAGCTCCCACTCGTACTTGAACAGGTACTCGAAGAAGGCGTTGCTCCACTTGGTGGGCGTCTTGGTCCAGATGACCTCGAGGCCGGACGTGATGGCGTCCTTGCCAACACCCGTCTGGTACGAGTTGGCCCAGCCGAGGCCCTGGGCCTCCAGGCCAGCAGCCTCGGGCTCAGGGCCCTGGAAGTTGCCGCCAGCAGCACCGTGCGTCTTGCCAAAGGTGTGGCCACCGGCAATCAGAGCGACCGTCTCCTCGTCGTCCATGGCCATGCGTCCAAACGTGACACGAATGTCCTCGGCGGCGGCCAGCGGGTCGGGGTGGCCGTTGGGGCCTTCGGGGTTGACGTAGATCAGACCCATGTGCGAGGCAGCAACAGGCTCCTCGAGGCCCTCGGCGTGGGCCTTGGGCGAGTCGTTCTTGGCTTCGGCGTAGCGCACATCGTTACCCATCCACGCGTGCTCGCCACCCCAGTAGGTGGCCTGGTCAGCCTCCCAGGTGTCGGGACGGCCACCCGAAAAACCAAACGGCTTGAAGCCCATGGTCTCCAGGGCGACATTGCCGGTGAGCAGGATCAGATCCGCCCACGAAATCTTCTGGCCGTACTTTTGCTTGACGGGCCACAGCAGACGACGGGCCTTGTCAAGCGAGACGTTGTCGGGCCAGCTGTTGAGGGGCGCAAAGCGCTGCTGGCCCTGGCCACCGCCACCGCGGCCGTCAAAGGCACGGTAGGTGCCGGCGCTGTGCCAGGCCATGCGGACAAACAGGCCGCCGTAGTGGCCAAAGTCGGCAGGCCACCAGGGCTGCGAGTTGGTCATGACCTCGGCAATGTCCTTCTTGAGCTGGGCGTAGTCGAGGCTAGCGAACGCCTTGCGGTAGTCGGCATCCCGGTCGAGCGGGTTCGACACTTGGCTCTGCTGGCGGAGGATGTCGAGGCGCAGGCGGTTGGGCCACCATTCGGTGTTGCGGGTGCCGCCGCCGGCGACGTTGTGGGCAACAGGACACTTGCCTTCAGCCATGGTGGAGGGCGACGAGGAAAAGCGACGAGAAGAAGAAGGAGAGGTGATGTGGCGGGCCAAAAAAGACGTGCGATGAGGAAGAGTGCGAGAAAGAAGACGCATGAACATCTATTTATTGGGTTTGGGAGAGGGGAAAAAGAGGAAATAGAGACGACAGTAATTAGAGGGACGAGAAAAAAGGGAGTGGAGGAATATATAAGTGGGAGGGAACGAAGAAGGCCAGGGAAGGCGAGCGAAACTCAACAAGAGGGAAAAGAGGAGAAGCAGGAGGACAAGCTGCAGGTCCGATTGGGAAGGAGCAGTGCACGGAAGGTGCTGCCGGTGACGGCAAGAGCTACGAGTACCTGGTTACGCACTGTTCATTCCGCGCCTGGAATGTACTCTTTGGTCCATCCGGTCGCATCTTCTCTGTCTCGCCTGCATCCCACGCATCATTTTTTTAGTTTTTTAGTTTTTTAGTTTTTTATATTTTACCCTTTTTTTCTTTTTTTCCTTTTTCTATATTTTTGCTCGACGCTCTCTCCTCTCTTCTCTCTCTCTTACACCACGCGTGCCCCGCCCCTCTGGCCAATGGCATGGCGACGCTTTGCTCTGGCGGGTCCGCACCCACTCCGCTTTGGGCATCGCGCGTCGCCTGACCCCGTGCTCTCGCGCATACACAGTGCGATGCACGGTCACAGGGACCTGAGCGCGCGTTTCTACCCCGCACTTTTTGTTGGGTGTGGTTTGTTGGCATTGGGCCGGCCTGATCGAGGTGCATCGAGGTACAGGACGGACAGATGCAATGGAAGATGTACTGGGAGGGGGAGGGCCCGCATCCGAGCTTCCGCTCGGGAAAATCTCGCCATTTGGTTGCAGAGTGGCCTGGCACTGTGAGACTGAAGGAGGGGAGGTTGCACACGTGTACTTGGCGAAGCGTAATGCCGCTGGTCCCATTGGGTGATTGCCGGAAGGAGTCTTGCACCAGCCCGAGAGACGATGGCGAACACACTTCCTCAGCACGGTGCCCGAGACCGCAAACTCTCCGAGCTAATTCCATGGTCTCGTACTCCGTAGGCAGTCGTGCTTACGCCGATTCAGAGCTCCGGGCGCTCTTTCCTCTACTCTTTTTGCTGTCTTGGGAAGGTAGTGGGCCTCGTCTGACTTTGGAAAACACCCCAGCTTGATTGGCCGCCGAAGGGTTGCGCAATCGGGGCAAAGTGGAGATGTAAAGAGCAGATTCTGATACTCGTAGATATCAGGGTGGAATTAGTTATGGATCAAGAGGCAAAACGTGTACTTCGTAGAATGTCGACGGCTGCCTGCAGACCGACTTTCTAATAGCGCACGGTCAGATCAGATAGGGATTATGAGTGCTGGTAGTAGACAAAGTGCAAAAGTCAGTGACTCGGACGTTGACGGGGTGACTTTGCTTTGTCTTTTGAAATAGAACAAGTTGGAAATTTCAGTGAATGGCATAGAGCAGAGAAAAATCAAATGCGAGAAACAGGCCAAGAATGAGCGTTATCAGCCTGATCATGACAATCATCCGACGTTACACTACGCTGGAGACCCTGACATCCGTCAAGACTGCCGATTACACATAAAGTACCTCTACGAGTACTACTCGCAGTAATCAAAGTGCTGGAGAGTGAGAACCCGAATGGATATGATACGACATCTGCATCTACGGAAAAGGCCTTCCCGGAGTGTCAAGCCGTGCCAGTCATGTTCCACGATGTTCTAGGCCTGTGATCGGAAGCTCTACATTATTCCTTTTCCCTTCTCGTATTACCTTTCGGGAAACTGAAAACGTTGCCAGGCTGCAGCCATTGTAGCATGCCGGTGGTGACGTATTTCCCGACACCGACGGCGTAATTACGCAGTTCTTCGGCTTGACTTGCCGTAAGCAACCTCTAGGATAGTGAAGATAGCAACATAAGCAAACTGAGTCATTGAAGGCGAAGGCATAAAAAGACAAAGCAGTGTACTTTGTACGAGCGACTGGATGGGAGTTAGTCCTGACGTCTGACAGATGTCAATTGCGTCGCATGTCTGGCAGATGTTTTCCGAAACGAGCATTTTTATCCGTAGTGCCATCAGACAAGTTGAAATACAGCGTTGACCATAATCAGACCACCACATTTGAAATAGTGGATAAATACTTGAGGACAACGAAGCTTGCCTCAAGTGCTGAATCCTGGACACAAGCGAGGTCAAGCTCCAGCTGCTGATATGGGTTGTTATCGGAGCTGAAGCATGCAAGATGGATACAGAGTAATCAGGTAACAAGCTGATCCTAAAGATGCCAGACGTAAAACGAAATCGTAATTTCCGAAATAGAGACTGAAAACCACGTGTGGAAATGACACCAAACAACCCGGGTCAAAGAAGACGGATCACTGGTTCCAGCTGTTCGGGACCGGCAAGTACGAGTACGATAGTCTGGAGCCGACTGGGGCCAAGACGCGTGAGCTCATGTGCTCGCCGACCCAACGTCACCATTGGTTTCTTCATCAATGACATCATGCTATTCGGACAACGAGCACGAGCTATCATTTGAAGTGGCAGATGTGATACCATGGCGGCGACATGAATGACGGGCATGGCTTGCTGCAGTCCATCGCAGGAATGAGAGAGCTCGTGATAGAATCAGTGGTGTTGGTGACAGCTCGTTGGCAAGGCACCGGCCGGGTGCGCTCCACGAGTATCGTACTGGTGGTTGGCGCTAGGCCCGCTGACCCCGCCGGCAGCCAACGTCGCACAGTCTGACAAGTACTCGTAGAAGGACCCCTGAATCTAGCTAGACAACGTCCTGCTTGCCAATAGCAAAATGATCGGAATCGCCCTCCTCGGTGCCGGCATCTTTGCCCAGAATGGTGAGTTTTCTCTATGCCCGGCAGCGACGATCTGTACAGTTGCTGACAGCGCAGAGCACCTCCCCGCCATTGACGGCTGTGACCAGCTGGAGCTCAAGGCCGTCTATTCACGCTCGCAGGCGTCTGCCGAGGCGTTTGTGGCCAAGTCGGGAAAGGCCGGCCTGCCCGTCTACTTTGACGAGCCTGCAGTGCCCGGAAAGAGCCTGGCCGATCTGCTTGCGCGAGCTGACATTGCCGCCGTCTCCGTCGCCGTGCCCATCAACTTGCAGCCACAGGTCATCCGCACGGCCCTGGCTGCCGGCAAGCACGTCATCAGCGAGAAGCCCGTAGCCGACACGGTCGCAAATGCCAAGGCGCTGCTTGCCGACTACGCGGCGCTGCCGGAACCAGCTCCGATCTGGGCCGTCGCGGAAAACTACCGCTTCCATGCGTCGCTGGCCGTCGCCGAGGAGCAGGTCAAGGCGGTGGGCGGCACGCTCGTGTCGTTTGTGCTCAACTCCAACAAGTTTGTGCGGCCCGACGGCAACTACTACAACACGGCGTGGCGCAAGAACCCGACGCACCCCGGCGGCTTCTTGCTGGACGGCGGCATCCACTATATCGCGTCACTGCGCTCGCTGCTTGCCGCGGCGGGCGCCCCCGCCGCCAAGTCCAACAAGATCACCAAGGTGGCCGGCACCATGGAGCAGCTGCTGGAAATCCTGCCGCCGGCCGACACGGTGCGCAGCATTGCCGTGACCGAGGGCGGTGCGAGCGGTCTTGTGACAATCTCCTTTGGCACCGAGTTTGGCTGTCCTCTGGAGATTCGCATCACGACGACAGAGGGCATGGTGACGTGGACTCCCAAGAAGGTGACCGTGGCGACGCGCAACGAGGCCGATCCCTTTAACCCGCACATTGTCGAGCACGACTGCTCGCCGGCAAACTCGGCGTTTCCGGCCGGTGAGGCCACGGGCGTCAAGGCCGAGTTCCGGGCGTTTGCAGCGAGCATCGCCGAAGGCAAGAATACGGTGCATGCACGACTGGCGCCGGCCGAGGCCCTCGCCGACCTGGAGCTGCTCGAGGCCATGTTTGACTCTGGCACAGCAGGACTGGCAATCAAGACTGTGGCAATCAAGACTGTTTCATAGATGCGAATAGCGTAAAGGCATACTTGATTCAACGGCCGATAGTCAATTACAGCTCCATGTACTCGCATTCGATGATTACTAATACAATAGTGCCAACAACAAGCACCTTCCTCGCCGACATCAGCACGCAACGCTCTTTCCGTCGCAACAGGCTGCATTCCGTCATCCGTGCTTTCCCCTCGCCATCCCACACACTACTCCACACGGTACCTGATCGGGACTGATTAGGGTGGGTCGTTGTCTGTGCACCTGCCTCTTACACCATTAGGTCCATCGGACTCTTCCTCCTCTCTTCCTATCTTCCTATCTCTCTTTATCTTGTCCCTTCTTTTTCTCTCTCTCTTCTTTCTCTTTTTTTTTCTTTTTCGGTTCATTTTGGTTCTGTTTCGTAACATTGCCACTCGCACCATGGAGAAAGATTCCCTGCCGCCGTACTCGGCTGGCAACTATGCAGAGGCCCCTGTCGGCTGGGGCCTCCAGCTGCAAAACAATGCCCAAAACTACCGTCGCGGCCCTTACCGCCGCGTGCGTCGCCGCCTTGTCGGACTGGCTGCTGCTTTGCTGCTCCTTGGCTACGTGCATTGGCACTCTTCAGCGTCCGACGCGCCGCAGCCGACGCTGCTCTCGGTCGACCGGCTCCAGCAGGACCTCGCGACATGTGCGCGGCTCAAGGCCAAGCCCCAGGATGCACCGGGCCTGGGCCGGGCTCGCAATGCCCGTGTGTCGGCGGACCACGGTGCCACTCTGATTCGCAATGCGACGGTGTGGATCGGCGCGCCCGACGAGGCCCTGGCGGCCGGGCTGTCGCGTGCCGAGCTCAAGGCCGGCCACGCCTTCCGCTGGACCACGGCAGACATTTTCGTCAAGGACGGCCTGATCCAGCGCGTGGCCACGGACATTGACCTTGCATCGCTGGACACGAGCAATATTACGACGTACGACGCCGCCGGCCGGCAGGTGACGGCGGGCATCATTGACATGCACAGCCACTCGGGCGTGGATTCGCTGCCCGAGCTGCCCGGCAACGAAGACACCAACGAGCTGTCGTCGGACATTACGCCCTACGTGCGCTCACGTGACAGCATCCAGCCCCAGGACAAGCAGATCCAGGTGATCAAGTCGGGCGGTGTCACGACGTCGCTCGTGCTGCCCGGATCGGCCAACAACATTGGCGGCGAGGCGTTTGTAATCAAGCACGCCGTCGGCGTCGAGCAGGGCCGCGCGGAGCTGAGCATCGAGTCGCTGCTGGCGGCCCCCGACGCGCCGGACCTGCGCTACATCAAGATGGCGTGCGGCGAGAACGCAAAGCGCGTCTACGGCAAGACGGGCGAGCACGGCCCCACGAGCCGTATGGGCGAGGCGTGGGAGTTCCGGCACGCGTTTGAGCAGGCGGCGGCCGTCAAGCAGGCACAGGACGACTGGTGTGCCACGGCCGAGCAGCTGGCGGCCTCGGATGCCAGCGGCTGGACGCGCAAGGTGTCGTCGTACCTGCCGCGGGAGATCCGCTGGGACACGCTGTCGGCGGTGCTGCGCGGGCAGGTGTTTGTCAACACCCACTGCTACACGGTGCCGGACCTCGAGTCGTTTGTCGGCTACACCAACGAGTTCCAGTTCCCCGTGCGCGCGTTCCACCATGCGCACCAGACGTTCCTTGTGCCCGAGGTGCTGAAGCGCGCGTGGGGTGCCGATGTGTACGGCCCGCCGGCATCGGCCATCTTTGCCGACAACATGTACTACAAGGCGGAGTCGGCCGTGGCGTCCGAGTATGCCGGCAAGATCCTGTGGGACAACGACCTGACGCCCATCTATGTCAGCGACAACCCGGTGCTCAACGCGCAGCACGTGCTGTTTGAGGCGGCCAAGGCGTACCGCTACGGTCTGCCCTACCACGCAGCGCTTGCATCGGTCACGACGGCCCCCGCCGAGCGTCTCGGCCTCGGCAACCGCATCGGTCGCCTGCAGCCCGGCTACGACGCCGACATTGTGGTGTGGGACAGCGACCCGCTGAGCGTGGGCGCGGCGCCCGTGCAGGTGTGGATCGACGGTGTTGCGCAGTACGAGGACCCCGTCGAGCTGGCCAAGCCTCACACGGGCCCGCTGCAGCCGGATGCGAAGCTGGGTGTGCTGCCCGACGAGCCGGTCGCGGTCGACGGCACGGTGGTGTTTACGGGCGTCAAGGCTCTGTTTGTCGACCGCGATGACGCGGCGGCCATTGCCGAGGGCTCGACGGTGGTTGTGCACGGCGGCAAGATTACGTGTGTCGGGGCCTGCAAGGAGGACGTCGCGGCCGCACAGGCCGGCAAGGACGGCCGACGCCTGGTGGAGCTGGCCAACGGCTATGTGACCCCCGCCTACACGGCTTTTGGCTCGCTGCTGGGCCTGAACGCCATCGACGCCGAGAGCGACACGGACAACGGCAACAGCGGTGACAACGTCTTTAGCCGTGGCGTCGACGGCCTGGCGTTTGGCACGGTGAAGCTCGGTGTCGCGCACCGCTACGGCGTGACGCGGGCGGTGTCGGCGCCCAAGTTCCGGTACGGCTTCTCGCACTACGGCACGAGCGCAGGGTTCCTGACGGGAGCCGCGAGCAGCGTCGAGGCCGGCGCCGTGTTTGCGGCCGATGCGTCGATCCACTACACGCTGACGCCCGAGGTGAAACGCGGCAGCACGCCGTCGCTGTCAGCCGCGGTCGGGGTACTGCGCCAGAAGCTGCTCAAGGCCATCAAGTACAAGGACGAGGGCAACGACTACTCGGAGGAGTATTTCCTGCACAAGGCCGTGACGGCCGGTCTCCCCCTCGTCGTTACGGCGCACAGTGCCGACACAATCGCGACGCTGCTGACGGTCAAGGCTGAGGTGGAGGCGGCGGCCAAGACGGCTCTCCGGCTGGTCGTGCTCGGCGGTGCTGAAGCCCATCTGGTGGCCGACGCGCTCGCAGCGGCCGATGTCGGCGTCGTGTTGGCGCCACTGCAGTCGTATGCGGCGTCGTGGGACCAGCGCCGGGCCCTGACAGGTGCGCCGCTGACCAACGGCACGTCGGTGGATGTGCTGGTGGACGCGGGCGTCACGGTGGCCATTGGCCTCGAGGAGGACTGGCTGCTGCGCGACCTGGGCCTGCTGGCGGGCATTGCCTACCACAACGGCGGCGGCCGGCTGTCGGAGAAGCAGGCGCTGGCGCTCGTGTCGAGCAACGTCGACAAGCTGCTGGGTCTCAAGGCGGCCAAGGCTGACTTTATCATCCACGAGGGGCACCCGCTGCAGATTGACTCGCGCATCAAGGCGGTGAGTGCAGGGCAGGGAGTTGTTACTCTTGTTTGATTTATCTGCTCTGTTGTTTTATTTTATATTATTTAAGGAAGTACATGCATAGATTGTCTTGGTGTTTTTATTCATTATGCATCCAGTCGAGTCGACTATTGTCTGTTGTTTTGCACTATCGCATATGTTACTATGTATCACGACAACTGTCGTCGTTATATTTTATTAATTCATCTGTGAGCTTGAGTCTAATCTGATTTCAATTTGAGATCCGGTGACATCCTCAATAATATGAGACCAGCCTCCTCTGTACGAGTACAGTGACACAGTAATACAGTGTTGTCACACAGTGTTGATAATATACCATACTGTTATTACATCAGCCGCCAATACAAACTAGCGCAGCTCTGCCGCATCGCGTTTTGCCCATCCCAAGTCAATTGCGATAGCCTCACATCACGACACACCGACACGTCATCCCACACGTCATCCCACACGACCCGAGTCAACTGGATACATTTTTACTCTATCCTCCATATACTACTTTTCCCCTCTGCTACTCCCCCCCCCCCCACCGTCAAGATGGGCAAGAAGCGGCGCAACTACCCGGACCTCGACGATCTGCTCGGGCGCGCGTGGTGCTACTACTGCGAGCGCGACTTTGAGGACCTGAAGCTGCTCATCTCGCACCAAAAGGCCAAGCATTTCAAGTGCGAGCGCTGCGGCCGCCGCCTCAACACGGCCGGCGGCCTGTCGGTGCACATGAACCAGGTGCACAAGGAGACGCTGACGCAGGTCGAGAACACGCTCGAGGGCCGCCAGGGGCTCGAGGTCGAGATCTTTGGCATGGAGGGCATTCCCGAGGACATTGTCCTGGCGCACAACAGCAAGATTATCGACGCTTTCCACAAGAACCGCGCCGAGCGCCAGGCCGTGACGGGCAACCCGCCGCCGGGCCTGCGCGGCGGCAACGGCCAGCCGCCACCCCACAAGAAGATCAAGTACGAGACGCCTGCCGAGCTCAAGGCGCGTCTCGCCGCGTTCCGGGCCAGCGGTGGAGCAGCTGCAGCAGCCGCAGCCGCCGCAGCAGCAGCAAACGCAGCAAACTCAGCAGCAGCGCCACCGGCGTCAGGCCTGCCGTCGCGGCCGCCCGGCAGCGGCAGCCAGTTTGTGCCACCGTTTGCTGGCGGCGTGGCCGGCGACCTGCCAGCACGGCCCATGGTGTTTGGCGGTGCGTCGACGCTGGACGATCTCGTGTCTGGCGCATCAGCAGGGGGTGCCGCCGCAGCACCGGGCCCGTCGGGCGACGACATTGACCGCATGATCCGGCAGGCGGAAGCGGGCATCCGGCCCGGAGGCGACGACAACCATAAGGACAAGGCGGAGAAGAACGAGAAGAGCGAGAAGAAGCGGGAAAAGGCGGCGATGCGCATGGTGTACTCCGACGGCGACTACAGCCTGGAGGAGCGGATGGCGCAGATGGCGCGGTATGCCGTGGCGGTGTAGTTTTGTGTTAAGTTCGATGATGTTTTTTGTTCATGTCTGGCGTTTGGGATATCTTGTCACATACTGTACTGCAACTATCGTGACATTGACCATTTCGACTATTTACAGCACAAGGTGATGTGTTAACAGGAGTACAATGGAGTAGCTATGGTATATGTTACTGGCTGAGCAAAAGAGATACAAACAGACGTAGCTGGACAACATCGACATCACTCTCTCTGCAAGTAAATCATTATTGCAAGAGATGACATGACTTCTACGACTTGATCATCTACGGCTTGATCTACAGACTCAAAAGGCCTAAAATGTGCCATCAAAACAAGCAGTACACAAGTAGTATTCTTACAAAAGAGTGTAACTGAGCCAAAGAGATATTGACCAACATGACAGTTGGACAACCCCGGCATCTGTAAATCAATGCAGTGGACGACATGACCATGCACGGCTTGATCTACACACTACCAAAAGTGGTAATAAAGGATTTATAGTGCTTAAGGAATCGTATAAAACCCTACAAAAAATTGAACAGATTAGCATGTTCCTCAGTAGTCAAAGAAAACCAACATTCTTTGTAAATCACCGTCAAAGACGACATGACCATCTATGACTTATTCAAGTACAGACTACAAGAAGTACTATGGCAGCAACAAAGGAATAACAAGGAGTTAAAGGAGCTACAATGAGTAATCATTTAAAAAATAACTAACAGCCAGGGAGATACAAACAGACCAACATTTAACTAGACAAATCAAGCATCTTATGAAATCGTTCCAAGAGACGGCATGAACATCTTCTGCAGACTACAAATAGTATTGTGTGTCTATACGAAAAGAGTACAAAGTACACAAGGAGTTCTTGTATGATAATAAATAAGTAACTGAGCCAAGGCGTACGAATAAACAGACCGACATGACAGTTTGACAAAATCATCAGATGTTGACGAATACAATGGACAGCATAACACATACGACTTGATAAAGTTCATAAAAAGTAACAACATTTGCTAATAGCTCAAAGAATCATATAAGCATGTGACTACTAACTAGAAAGATATAAACATAATAACATGTCAGTTGGACAAAATCAACATATCCTTTGTAAATCATTCTCAAAGACGACATGACCATTTACGACTTGTGTACGACTACAGACTACGAAAAGCCATGTCAACGACAAAGAAATAGAAAGGAGCTAAAGGAGTAATCATATAAAAATAACTAACAGCCAAAGAGATACAAACAGGCCAACATTCAGTTGGACACTAACATCCTCTGTAAACCTAAATCACTGCAAGACCCGACTAAATCACTGCAGGACTAAATCAACCCGGCCCGTGCCACCTCGCCGCCACCCGCCTCCAGCACCGTGTCCATGCGCCGCTTGCCCTTGACCCCGCTGCCGGCGCCGACTCCCATACGCCGGGCGACATACCGCTGGGCCACGACGCCGACGGCCAGGGTCAGCACCTCCTCGATCCACTCGGCCACCCACTCGCGCGGGTCGACGCCGCCGCTCTCGACAATCGGGCGGATGTCCTCGGGGATCGACGCGTAGGGCTCCGCAGCGGCAGCAGCAGCGGCAGCGGCAGCAGCAGAAGCACCCTTGGCCGCCTTGGCCTGCTCCTTGCGGGCGGCCTTTTCCGTCTTGCGCGCGGCCTTGGCCGCCTTGGCCGCGACCTTTTTCTTCTGCTCCTCGGCGTCGCTTTCATCACTGTCGTCGCTGTCATCGCTGTCGTCGTCGTCGCTCTCCTCGTCGCTGTCCTCGTCGCTGTCTTCCTCGCTCTCCTCCTCGTCACTTTCCTCCTCCTCTGGCGCCTCGGCCTCGGCCTCGGCCCCGCCCGTGGTGATGGTAGTAGCCGCTCCGGCCGCTGGCGTGTCCAACCACCGCACCCACTTGGCCGGCACCGCCTGGCTGATGGTGTGGTGCACAATGTCGTGCACCGGGTCCAGAATGTACACGGCAAAGCTCACGAGGTCGTCGTCCTCGTCGGCCTCGTCTGTCGCGCCGGCGTCCTCCTTCTCCTTGGCGTCGGCGGCCGAGCCGGCAAACAGCGTGCTCTCGGCCGCGCTCGTCGAGATGGCCTGCACGGCCAGGAACAGGTCCGACCGGCGCACCGGGTTGGACTCGGACTCGGGCTCGACGGCCCGCTGGCGCGCGACACCCAGACCCGCCTTGGCCTTGTCGGCGTTGGTGGCGCCGCTCGCCACCACGTCGGCGCCGTAGTGCGCCGCATAGTACTCGTTGGCGTAGGCCTCGGCGCTCGCGCGGCACAGCTTGGAGCCCTCGTGCAGGCCGGGCACGGTGCCCAGGTCGCGCGGGGTGTCGACGACGCGCCACCACGGGCCGTCGTGCCAGCCGGCCGCCGACACGGAGCCGCCCGCCCCGTCGCCGCCACTACTACCATAGCCACCGCCACTGGCCAGCGAGCTTTCCTGGCCACGCTGAATCACAAGCAGGTCGCCGCCTTCGACCTGGGCCATGACGCGCGAGAAGACGCCGTGCACGAGCGGGTCCATGGACGGGTAGCCGACCATGTCGTGGGTGATGTGGATGAGCAGGCGCTCGTGCGACGCAATGGGCGGCGCCAGCGTGTGCAGGATGTTGGTAAACGTCGGCAGCAGCGCGCGGTGGGCCAGGTCGTCGCCGTAGCCGCGCAGGGCCGACACGTTGCCGCGGACCTGGTCTGCCCATTTCTTGGCCTCTTCGTTTTGCTGGATCTCCTTGACGGCTGCCTCGGCCTGCTTGACGGCGGCTTCGGCCTGCTTCCGGGCTGTGGACAAGAAGCCACCCCACCAGCCACCACCACCACCGCCGCCGCCACCGCCGCTGTTGTTGTTGCTGCTGTCGACACCATCCTCAGCTGCGTTGCCCGCACCGACAGAGTCGTTAGTGCCCGGCGTCGGGTGGTCCTCGCTGGTGCGCGCCGACGACAGCTTGGAGCTCTCGAGCGAGCGGTGGGGCGGTGGGGCGCCCGCACCGTCGCGGATGCGCGGCGTGTGCGGGCGCGACGTCAGGGGCTTGGCAGACTCGTCGAGCTCGCTCTCCAGCTCGGCCAGGATGTCCTTTTCCGACTGGGCCGCCTTGGCCTTGGCCTTGGCCTTGCTGGCGGCCGTCTTTTTCGGGGGCGCCTTGTCGTTGCCGCCGATGCCCTCAAAGAGCTCGTCGATCTCGTCGGTGGCGGCGTTTTTATTCCGCTTGGAGGCCATGATGCTGGGGGGTCAGTTGGCTGTCTTTTTTCTGTCTGGTTTTCTTCTTTTCGTTTCTCGTTGTTCCGTTGTCCTCGCGCCCTGCGTATCTTTTCTCCTCCATCTTCCCCAACAACATACCTCTTCAATCAGTGTAGTTCTGTATTTCGTTGCGTGCAAACTGCTGTCGTCTGCTGTCGTCTGCAATCGTAGAGTCGGTGTAATCCAGTTGACATCAGACACGATAGCAGAGTGTCGTCACGGGCGATGCTTGCTCCACCACACACCGCATGCCCCACCTCACCTGCTGCCCGCCTTGCTGCCAGTCACACTAGGCCCAGCCTGGCGTAAGCGTGTGGAGTCTGGCCAATCAGGGGTGCTGCTGTCTACGAGGAATAGGAGCACTAACACCTGTAAGTGCCTGTGGCTGGTGTGGCGCGAGGTGGCCTCTAGCCTTGCAGAGGGAGAGATGAGATGAGGTGAGGTGCAGGTGCGTGATGCAGCCTCCCTGGAATTCTTTCTGAATGTGAGTACGAGTAGACGTACAAGTAGCCCGTATTCGAGAAAGTAGACAAAATAAAGCAATGAAAAGTAGACGTGCTTGGGTCGTGGTCGTCGCGATACAACAGGATGCTTACTGAACAGTTGCATGTGATGCCTGCTACGAAAGCTCATGTCTCCGCTGCTCAGTAATGCATTGATATGAGTAACTGAAAGACTGAGAGTGAAAGTCTCAAAGCCTAAAGTGAGAGCCAGAGTAAGAGCCTGAAAGGAGTGAAGGCTGAGAGCTAAGGAGTACTCGTAGACAACCAACCCGTCAGCACGTTAGTGACACGCGACAAAACCATCATCCACATCACTTGACCGCCCATAATGAATCGCACATCACTCGTCAAAGCCCGACGCAGCTGCACTTTACAAAAAATGTACTGGTTGACTCGTCCTCGTCGTCGCCGCCCTCGCCTCGTTTCATTTGTGTCGTTGGCATCCCCACTTATATCTCAATTTGGCATCCCCCCATTGGCTCCTCCCTTTTATTACCTTTTTCTGCTGGTCTTTTTTGCTCTCCCGTCGCCGCCGTCGGGCCCACTCTTTGTGTTTGCGTTCTTGCTGGGGGCCATTGCCTGCTCGGGCTTAGCGCGCAAAAGGGGTGTGTGCCTGTCCTCGCTGTCGCTGGGTCCAACTTTCTAAAACTCTCTTACACCAGCAAAAACAGCCAACCTCTTACATCAGATGCGTCTTGTCATGAATCTTTTGGTCATCCTGCACCCCCCCATCCACCACCTGCTGCACCATCATATAGGCATCGCTCGACAGTCCAGACACTGCTCTTTCGCGTGCTGTGCTTTTTGAGCTCGCCGTGTCGCGGGTGCGCCGTCGCCCGAATTGCAAAGACGGTGCCTTTTTTTTGGGCGTCACTTTGTCGCTTTTGTGCCGTCGCGAGCTCCTTTTTCACCCATACCACGTCCCCCATCCCAAGACTCATCCATACACACGTCGCAAGCCCTCGGCAGCATCCTGTCCATTCCCGCTGCCCATTCATTTTCCTTCCCATGGACCGCCGTGGAGGCAGCCGGTCGCGAGGCAGCGTCGGCTCGCATGCCCACGCCCAAGCAACCGCCACCACCACCTCCTCCTTGCCGTCCTTTTCCTCATCCCATCCTTCCTCCTCCACCACCACCTCGTCCTCGTCCGCCCCGACTGCACCCGCAGCTCCATCCACCTCGTCTGTCTCGGCCGCGTCGGCTGTCCACGCGTCTCGTCTGTTGCGCCGTTCGTCGGCCACGGCCACGTCCACGTCTGAGAACAAGGACAAGGCTGACCGAGACCGAGACCGAGGAGATCCCCTTTTGGCCTCCGCGGGCGTCTCTGCTCCACTTTCTGCAGCAGACCCCCGTCCGCGTTCGGCTTCGCAATCTGCGTCGTCGCCGGCACAGCCTGCCGAGAAACCAGCACGCGGCCGGCCACGCAACTCTTTACGGCACGCGTCGCCCAGCCAGCCGGCGGCGGAGCACTCGTCGTCGTCTCACCCTGCTGCAGCCACTAATAGCAATAACCCACCACGCTCTCACTCACACTCACAACCACAATCACAATCACATTTGCACTCGCACGTCAGCATATCCGGCCGCTCGGCCCCCTCGCTAACCGCGTCGCCACCGCCCGTGTCGCCCCCTAGAACGCGGCGGCGGTCGCGTGCCAACGACTCGGAGCGGCCACGGCCGTCGACGCCGTCCGGGGCCGATGCCGCCGACGACGACGACGGCGTGTCCAAGGGCGGCCACTCGCTGCGCAAGCGCTCGCGCATCGACTACCACCACATGGACAACGGCAGTGGTAGCGGCAGTGGCAGTGGCAGCGGCGACGGTGTCGAGTACATCAACGGCGAGCCCGTGACCGGCCCCGTCGTCGTCACACGCGACAAGCGCAAGCGCATCGTCCACGACAACGTCGAGTACATTAGCAGTGTGGACGAGTCGTCGTGGGTGCCCGTGACGCGCGGCCGCAAGCGCAAGTCGGCCCACCCCGGCTACCAGGCGGCCGACGACGCTGCCACGGCCCCCGATCCGCCGTCGTCACCCGTTGCCGTCGCCATGAAGCGGATCCGGCTCGTCAGCCACGGCCAGGCGCATGCCGACGCTGGCAAGGAGGAGAATGGCCGTGCAGCCGGCAAGGAGGCCAACGGTCATGCAGCGGAGGCTGCTCCTGTCTCTACTGCTGCCGATGCCGAGAAACCGCCTGCTGATGCCACTGCACCACCGCCTGCCCCCCGGCCACGGGGCCGTCCACCGCTGCGCAGGCCACCGGTTGCTGATCAAGCCACTGCTGCCAGCCCGGCCACTGCGGTCGTGCACGACACTATCAAGGTCGGCGGCAGTCCTAGCAGCGATGAGAATACAAATACAACGACAGCCGGAAACACGACGACAACTGCCAAGTCAACAGCACCCAAAGCCGCCAACGGACACACGCCCGGCAAGGTGGGCCGGCCACGGCGACAGTCGTTGCAGACCAGCAAAGTGCCGTCGTTTACGACCGACAACAGCACGACGTCACCCGAGACGATCAAGTCGGCGCCGTCGGCAGCATCGCCACGCTCAAAGCGCCTCATGGTCATGTTCCCGCAGCGGCGGTCGCGGTCACCTCCCAGCGTGTATGTGCTGAAGAGCGAGACAGAGGAGGACCTGTTCAGTGCATTCATGTCTGCGCGCAACGCCAACGCCAAGGCCGGGGCGCCGTCGCTGCCAAAGTACGACCAGTTTGTGCAGTCGTTCAACAGCGACGCCGGCGACGCTGGCAACGCTGGCAACGATGCCAACAATGGCAACAATGTCAACGCTGGGAACAAGATGGGCAAGCACGAATCGGCCTCGCCCGAGCGGCTGCGCTCCAAAAAGACAGCCAGCACAGCTTCCCCCAAGACGCCCAAGACAGAGCAGCGCGAGTCGCCCGTCGATGTGTCCGCCGACCCCGACCTCGACAACGAGGATCACGACCACGACAACGACAACGACAACGACTACCATGAACACGAAATGGACGTTGACGAGACGCGATCGACCCGGACGTCGGCCCGGCGGACAAGCACGCGCATTGCCTCGGTGGTCCACCAGAAAGAGCTGGCGGCGCTCGAGGCGCACCAGACGCGGATGCGCGAGCTCAAGGCGCAGCAAAAGGACAAGGACTACAAGGACCCCAAGGAGGCGCGCAGCAGCCGCAGCGGAGCGTCCAAGGCGGACGCGTCTGGTGCCGCAGAAAATCAGCCACCGCGGGCGTCGCGTCCAGCCGGCAGCCGGCCGTGGGAGACGCTGACGCCGTTTACAGCTGGCAGCATATTCTACCCGGAGCAGTTTGACCTGCCGACGACGACGACAACACCTCTGGCACAGGCACAGGCACAGGCTGCTGAGCGGGCGACCCGCAACCGGTCGACGCCGGCAGACGACGACGACAACAAGCTCGACCTGGAGGCGGCGCTGCAGGAAAAGATTGCGGCCGACGAAGCAGCAGCGGCCGCGGCAGCCACGACGCCCGACCTTCCGGTCAACAGTGCCACGGCGACGCCGCCACCACTGGATCTGCCCGCGGCCGCGACGCCGTCGGCCGAGGAGTCGTCGACGTCGGCGGTTGCCACTGGCAAGGTAGTGACCTCAGCGGCCGCAGCAACACCGCGCAGCCAGCCGATGTGGAAGAAGCAGTACCAGTTCCGCAAGATCCGCGACCCGATGGAGTACGTGGACCAGCTCAAGGACCACAAGAGCCTGAGCACCGAGGACCTGTACGACCTGCTGGCGACGGTCAACGAGACGCTGGTGTCGTGGCAGGCCGAGTACAAGATGCTGCGCGGCATCACCGACGACGAGGAGAACGCGGTGCGGCGGCGGCAGCAGGACCAGACGTTTGAGAACCGCACGGCCATGGCGCTCAAGCGCGGCAACGTCGAGTCGGAGATTACAGAGCGCGACTTTGTGGTCAAGGGCATCCGCGCACCCGAGCCAGTGACGGACCCGATCAAAAAGTACGCGCGCGCCCAGGACAAGCTCATGTCGCAAGTGTACCTGTTTGAGTACGACCCGCGCGACTCGATGATCAGCCGCCAGGACCCGGTGGCGCAGCGCGAGGGCCTGCAGAACACGCGGCTGCGCAACCGGCCCAAGCCGACGCTCAAGGCAGCCGAAGCCGAGGCGGCCGACGACGTGGGCGTGGGTCGTCGCACGCGCATGCGCCGGACCAAGGGCCTTGCTGGCAATGGTGGCGGTGGCGGCAGCGGCGGTGGCGACGATGACGGAGCCAGCCGCGACAACAGCCGTGCCGGCACGCCCAATCCTGGTACTGAAAAGGCAGCACCGGCACCGGTGTCTGCAGCAGCTGCGGCTGCGGCTGCGGCTGCGGCGACGGTGGCTGCTGGTGGCGCTCCTGTGCCTCCTGCGCGTCCCCGGCGTGGTCGACCACCCGGCCCAGCAGCCATTGCGGCGGCAGCGGCAGCAGCAGCGGCAGCAGCAGCAGCAGAAGCGGCAGCGACCGAGGAGGGAGGAGTCAGCAAGACCGAGGACGACAGCGCGGGCGATGCTGCACGCGTGCCTCCTCTGAAGCGTACCCGGCGTGGACGCGTGCCGCGCAGTCAGCTGTCGGAGTCGGTGGCAGTGGACGAGGTGGACGAGGACGAGCCGGCAGCAGCAGCAGCAGCAGCAGAAGCAACAGCAGCATCCGCACCGACGTCGACGTCGCCGTACAGCAGCCGACGACAGCTGCGCGAGCAACAGCAGCAGCAGCAGCAAAAGCCGGCAGCAACGCAAGACAAGGCCCGGAAGGCCACTACTACCACCACTGCTTCTGCAGCAGCACCTACATCTACACCTACACCGGCGGCACCCGAGGTCAAGCGTCGTCGTGGCCGCAAGCCGCATAGTCTTCTTAGGCAGGAGGCAGCGGAGGCAGCGGCAGCAGCAGCAGCAGCCGAGGCCGAAGCGGCGGCGGCGAACGGAGATGCAGACGCAGACGGCGATGCGGATCCGGAAGCCAATGCGACGATGGCGGACGCGGACGGCAACCACTCGGACACGGCCGACGAGGAGGCAGTGTCCCCTCGTGGCCGCGGCAAACGCCAGCGCGGTGCTGCAGCGGCCAAGCGCGAACGCGAGCGGTCCGAGATCCAGCCCGGGCGGTTCTACTCCAAGCCGGAGACGCGGCGGCTGTCGACGACGTCGAGCAACGGCATGGCAGCCGACCCCAACTACGGGCTGCGGCCGAACCGGCGGCGCAAGTTCAAGAGCATGGGCCAGGACGACGACGAGGCGGGCGAGGCCGAGAGCAACGCGACGTCGCCGGCACAGCAGCCGCCGCCGGCCAAGAAGCAGCGACGCCGGCGCACGATGAACAACAGCGTCAGCAGCAGCAGCAATGTCAACAGCAATGCCAACAACAACGCCAACAACGCCAACAACAACAGCCACCCCCCCTCGGCCCCTCCGAGCGAGTACGATGGCGACGGCCAGTCCATGCCCCCCAACGCGTACAACAGCGCGCCGATGCCGGGCCCGATGCACGGCGTCGACGGTAGTGGTGGCAACGGCATGGCCTACGACCCGTACGCACCGTCGTCGCACCACCACCACCAACACCCGCATTATGCCGGCCCGCCGCCGCCTCCGAACGTGCACCAGCAGCAGGGGCCGCACGACATGATGCAGCACCACCACGATCCTCACGCGGCAGCATACTACGGCCACCCCCAGCAAGGCGGCCCGCCGTCGTCACACCACGGCTACTACCCTCCACCGCAGGCCTACCCCCCGCAGATGCCCATGTACGCACACCAGCATCAGCATCAGGCATATGGTTCCCCGTTGCTGCCACCGCCGCCGTCGTCCAACCGCAGTGGTGGTAGCCAGCAGGCACCCTCCTCCGCAGCACCGCCAGCACCAGCACCGCCGTCGGGCGGCCGACAGCGTACGACGTTCAAAATCAAAAACTATACGCCGGCTCCCGTGGCTCCGCAGACGGGCATGCACGCGTTTACGCAGATGATGCCGAACAGCCGGCAGGGCAGCGGCACCGGCACCGGGCCGTCGACGCCGGGGCATGCCGACCGCAGCCACCGCAACAGCTTCGACACGCCACAGCAGCAGCAACACATGCTCCACCAGCAGCAGGCGGCACCCTACCACCACCAACAACAGCAGCAACAGCAGCAGCAGCAGCAGCAACAGCAGCAGCAGCAGCAGTACCACCACCATCACCACCAGCAGTACCCGCAGACGCCCGGCAGCGGCGGCAGCATGCCGAGTCCGGGGCCGCCAGGCAGTGCGAGCGGCATGGATCCGGGCACGCCGGGCGACGACAAGGACTACCGGCAGATGACCAAGAGCGAGAAGATGAGCCATTCGATGAAGAGTAGGTTTTGGATGTGTACACTGGATTGTTTTTTTGGTGCATGTTTGCTAATGAATCAGCTCGCTGGGCCAATGGATCGATGCAGGCCGCTGTGGCCAAGCGCAAGGCCACGCTGGCCGCCAAAAAGGCCGCCGCGCAGGCCCAGCAGCCCCTTCCACAGGGAGGCAGCGGCCCAGGTTCGCTGAATGGCAGCGTCGGCGGCGGCAGCAGCAGCAACGGCGGGCCACCAACTCACCGCGGCAGCCACGGCAGCATGAGCCACGGCGGCATGAGCCACAGCCACAGTCACAGCCACAGTCACAGCCACGGCCACGGCCACGCCATGGGCCACGGCCTCGGCAGCATGCACCAGCCGCCGCCGCCGCAGCACCACCACCACCTGCACGGCGGCATGGGCGGTCACCAGCTGCCGCCCATGCAGCACGGCCACCACCCCGGCCCCGAGTACGGCGGTATGCCCGGCCCGAACCCCTACGGCGACTATCCGCCGGCGTCGGCCATGCCCGGCAGCGTGTACGGCCCCGGTCCGGGTCCGGGCCCCGGCTCAGTCCCCGGTCCCATCCCTCGCCAGGAGGCGTAGCGGCAAGAAAGAAAAAGACGTTGTATGAATTACGGTGTTTTGGTCGGCGTTGATTGCATCTGTTCTTATTTTTTTGTCTTATTCACGCCCTACTTTTCCGTTCTGTTTACTTTTACGTTCCATCCTGTGTTCATCTTCTCTGTACTGATTGTTCATGGCGATACCCATGTCTTATTTTTTAGTTTGAATTGATTTGGCGCATAATCCTGCAAACCCGAGTGACCGTTCCCTTTTTTGACATCTCCAAAGCTGCCATACATCACAGAAGAAAAAAAACCGTTGGCAGAAGAAGACGTGCTGATTTGACATTTTTTGTTTTTGACACCTTTTTTGTCCCAAATTCCGTAGTTTCCCCTTTACATGACAACACCCGAGTTGCTGGCAATACGCGGCCACAGCTCGGCCGCCTCCTTGCCGACGGGGCCGGTAATGGCCGAGCCCTTCATCTCGCCCTTGGGGTTGACAATGACGCCGGCATTGTCCTCAAAGTACAGGAACACGCCGTCGGTGCGCTTCCACGGCTTGGACTGGCGCACAATCACGGCCGGGTGCACCTTCTTGCGCAGCTCCGGCTTGCCCTTCTTGACCGTCGCCATGACCATGTCGCCGACGCCGCCGGCGGGTAACCGGTTCAGGCGCGCGCCAATGCCCTTGACGGAGATGATGTACAGGTTGCGCGCGCCCGAGTTGTCGCAGCAGTTCATGATGGCGCCGCTGTGGGTGTTAGTCTTGCTGAGCAAGAAGCGAATTAGGGTCATACGTACACAGGAAGACCGAGGGTCATCTTGAGCTTGCCACCGGGGGCACCACGGCTAGATGGTCAGTAGAGTTCTTGCGCAGAATATAGACGGTAGAAGTGGACGGTGGCAATGGCAGTGACGGTGGACGGTTTGATGGTAGACGGTTTTGATGATGCAGACGTTGTTGGTGCGGTATGTCGTCGGAGTCGTTTGTGTCGTCGGACGATGTCGATGGCGATGTCGGACCATTAGTCGACAAATGGGAGCAAGACGAGAATAGAAGCAGCAGTTTCCCGAGAAACAGACACGCATAGCCCAGCGATTTAACAATGCCGATGCACACGCTCAATGGCACCCCGTTGCTGCATTTGTCCATCTTGTCGTCGAGTCGAAGATCGTCATCCAATCATCAATCGATGCTTCTGTCCGTCTAGTCGTCTGTTGCCGTTTCGTCTCGCTTTCAGCCGCATAATTCATCATCCGTCGTCCGTCGTCTTTCGTCGTCGCATTTTTTTAAAGCGCTGCTCGTCGTTGTCGTCCCGTGTTGAATGTGTCGTCTGTCGTCTGCCGTCCAACGTCCTTCGTCGCCATCCTGCCTCCTGCCACCTGCCTCCCGCCACTGCTTCCTAAATGGCAACAACTTACGAGAGCTTGGCCATTTCGACGGTTGTTGTGTAAAGAGTAACGAAGAAAAGTTGTTCGTTGACGTGGTGTCGAGATTTGTCGTGGGTTGTTGACAAGAGGGCGGGCGGGATAGGCTTCCTTTCTCTCGTTGGAGCAACCTGGACTGGACTGGGGGAGGGGACGAAAAAAGATGGCCGAAAATGTGTGCCACTTTGCGCCCTGCCCGAAAAAAAAATTTGGTGCTCCATCCCATACGATACGTAACCCTCTCATTGGCTGCTGCTAGCTACGTGGAGACCGCCAGAGCCCCCCTACCGCTGCTGACCGCCCGCGCGACTGCTATTTTTTCGCACCGACGGTCGGCCCGCCACGAATGTTTTTCCGCCGAATGAGCGCCCGCTCTAGCCCTCGTCACGTGTGATTAGTCAGCTTGGCGATTGGTGCAGCTCTCTCATCAACAACTTTATTCTGTACTTCGACCTCCATATTCCACTTGATCTGGTCCACTTTGGACAACGTCTACTGCACGTCTGCCCGAAGTGCCTATTCTGCAAAGAATGTACCGCAGGGACACCCAACATCACCACCTACGACCTCGTCGAAAACACCTTCATCCAGACCTCTTCCGCCACAGCGACAACAATCAGGCCCACCAGCTGCCACGTGCCCATCTCGACAACCCAGCCCAACAGAGACTTGCCGCTCGCGCACGCGCACCGCCACGCACAGCCCAGCAACGTCAGGTGGTCGCGGGCCGGACAGAGCATCATTGTCAGCGTCAGGGGCTCGCGCACCACCACCACCACCAGCGCGTACAAACCGATGGCCGCCTGCACAGCCCGCCACACCGTGTACGCGGCCAGCGCCACCGTGACGACCTCGCGGGGCCGCAGCTGCGACGCCGGGTCGGCCACGGCGTCGCTGATGCGCTGCGAGATGCTGTTGCGCCAGGCCGAGTAGAACCGTCGGTAGCCGCTGCCTTTGCCGCCTCCTCCTCCTCCTCCTCCTCCTCCTTCTCTCTTTTCTGCATCTCGGCGCCGGCGGATCGCGTCGGCGTTGATGGGACGCGGGCCGCTGCTACTTGTGCGGTCCGTGGGGTTTGGGTAGGCGCTGAGGCGGTCTGTGTAGTCGCAGCAGCTCATTTTGGCGAGTTGATTAGTGTGGTCGTAGTAGGTTGTGTAATCGTAGTCGTGTTGGCGTCCCTTGTCACTCGTGCAGTCGTGTAGTCGTACAGTCTTGCAGTAGTAGTACGTTGTGCAACGAGCGAGCAATGTGAGTGCGTAGAGAGTAAAGACTCGCAAGACCAAGCATCAGCGTCAAGCTGTCTTGGTCGGAATTCGACCTGGCTGAGGCGGAGCAATTTGAAGGATCACGAGTGTCACGTGTCGTATGTCCCTCGCCAAACAAGGCAACCCGTGCGAGATTGGATGCATGCATATTTCTACATCATCTGAGAAACGGATAGTGGTGTTTTCCATAAAGGTTTTCCCCTCGAAGGATTCTGTTGATTAATGACCATTTTTGGGACAAGCAAAAGGTACAAATTTCAACGTCACTGTTTATTTGATTTATTTTAGTTTACCTGTCAATCAAAATCCTCAGGTGGCTTTTACTTGCATTTTATCGTGAATAGTTTCACCTACCCCTCAGTACTTTTTCTTGGCTCTCTTCATTGCGATTATCTACTGATCCGACATGTGCACTATCTCCGACTTACACGCGGATCTGATAATAAAAGCGGGTCTTTCGGAGCGGGAGATAAGATGCGGCATCGGCCGCACGGGTTACTATCTTCAATTTCGCTAATCCATGTCCTCTTTGTATCACCATCCAAACTTATAATGACCGACAAACTCCGCTTCCTCGGCATCATTATTGCCTACTTGGCAAACTCGGCCGGCACGGCCATTGTCCGCAAAATCCGGGCCGTCGTCCACCGCTGGACCTACTTCGGACCCTCCGACACACCCAAGACTGTCGTCATTGTCGGCGGCTCCTTTGCCGGAGTCCAGCTGGCCAAGCGCCTTGCCGACATGCTTCCCTCGAGCTAGCAGGTCGTGCTGCTCGTCGAGAAAAAGTCCCACCTCAATTACAGCTTCAACCTGCCGCGCTTCTCCGTCGTCCCGGGCTACAAGCGGTCGGCCTTTTTGCCCTACGACGGCATCTTTGGCAAGACTATTCCGGGTATTGTAAGGCACATCTAGGGCGAGGTCGATGTGGCCGTGAGACGGCTTGTGCCGAGCTGCGCACGCTGCAGCAGAGGATTTGCGACGCACGCCGCATCGCCGTTGTCGGCGGCGGCGCTGTCGGCATTGAGCTTGTGGCCGATATTAAGACGTTTGCCGAAGCCGAGTCCGAGGGTGGCGACAACAGCACAAAAGACGTCACGCTGGTTCACGCACGCTCGAGGCTGTTCAACCGCTTTGGGCCGCGCCTGCACGACCACGTGCTGGGCGTGCTGCAGGCGCTCGGCGTCCGCGGCGTGCTGGCGCAGCGGCCGTCGGTCGTGTACCGCGACAGCGCGCCCAACGCGCAGGTCGGGGGAGCGGGTGTGCTGCACTTTACCGACGGGCACATTGAGGAGTACGACTGCATTGTGAGTGTCACCTTTTTCTATTTTATTTTAGTGAAGTTAACATCCCCAGCTGCTAGGCATCGGCCGGACACCCAACTCGGGCCTGCTGCGCTCCCACCCTGGCGTCGTTGCCGCGTCGGGCGAAGATCGTGTTGCCCCAGCACTACAGGTGATGAACTGCAAGCTGGGCTCGCCGCTGCCAGATGTTTTTGCGCTGGGCGACGTGGCTGCCACCGCCGGCCCCAAGATGGCACGCGCCAGCTTCTCCCAGGCCGACACCGTGGCCGACAATGTTGTCGCCATGACCACGGGAAGGCCACCCAAGGCCGTCTACAGGCCCAACGCCATCGAGTCGTTTCTCAAGCTCACGCTTGGCAGAAATGATTCGGTTGTCTATCTGGGCGAAACCGACGGCCGGTCGATCCTGTTGCCGCAGGGCGGCGAAAGCACCGAGTCCCTAGCCCGCCGCGCATGGTACATGTACGGCCTGTCGTACGATAAAAATGGCAGTCCGATGGTCTGACGGCGTCTGCTGTGTCATTTAGACGAGTAACATGAAATTTAGGTAGCTTCGGAGCTACCAGCAGATCTCTAACAGGGTTATCAGATCATCAGATTAAAATCTCCACCAAGACTGACTAATCACGGCTAGTGCCAGCTGCCCGCCACATCCCGCGCTTCTTGACGCCTGGGTCATGACCCCCATAGCATAGGACGACCTACGACTCTCTGATAGCACCCCGATCTACGCTAGCAGTCCACTATCCTTCGTCCACTGTCCCGCCGACACCCCCCGCCGACATGGTCGCCCTCCCGCTCTTCAAGCTCGGCGCCCTCTTTGTGCGGCACATTTCGAAATACGGCGCGGTAGGTGTCGTCTTCCTCGTTTGATCGTCTGAGCGTCTAATTCTAACGCCGTGGCAGAACCAAATCAAGGTCCGGGCGCACGAGCACGTGCGGTTCCGGGCGTTTGCGGCGCGGTATGGGCAGCACATCCACCAGCTCAACATGCGGCTGAGCGTGGCGCTGCTGCGCAACAAGGACGCGGAGAAGCGGGCGCGCGAAAAGGCCGAGGCGGCCGAGACGCCGACGGTCAAGACCAAGGAGCAGACGGAAAAGGAGGCGCGCGCGCGGGCCAAGGACGAGGCGACGCGGGCCAAGTTTGGCACGACGGCCAAGGAGTCGTCGCCGCAGGCCGTGGCGCAGGCCGTCAGCAACGCCAAAGTGAGCGTGTGGCGACGCAAGTTCCGCCCCTTGCCTGAGGCCAAAGCCGTCGACTTGTTTGCCGACGTCATCGGCGACGCCTTTATCCTCGGAATTGCCAGCCTGCTCGTCATCTACGAGTACTACAAGTCGGCCACCAAGCCCGACACCACCGGCGCGCGCATCCAGGAGCTGACTCAGCAGCTCGAGGCGCTGCAGGCCGCCGACGAAGCACACCGCCGCGAGTCGCTGCGCCGCGAGAGCCGCATCCTCGCCATGGAGGCCGCCCTGCGCGGCTTCCGCGACCCCAAGACAAAACAGCCACTGCTGCCGCCGCCGGCGCCCGAGGACGAGCCTGAGCCGGCGGCCGCGACAGTACAGCCAGAGCCGCCAGCACAGACAGCATCACCAGCGGCATAGCACCGGTAAAGGAGAATGGCGGGAGGGTATAGTTGAATGTTCGGCGTCTGCAAAGTCACATGATCAAGACTTTACTTCGGTGCGGTATGACGGTCTTCCGGGAAAGTGACGAAAACGGACGTCCTTGCACCGGCAGGTGCGACGCCGCCTCCTTCCCCTCCATCCGAGCACCTCGGCCAACGGCCAACGGCCAACGTGGCCCCAAGAACTCTCTTCCATCACGATGCCTTTGTAGCAACCGTGGCAGCCCTCGTGCCTTGACGACCTACGATTCAATCCTTTTCTTTTCTTTTCTTTTTCATCCGTACATAGACAGACAGCGCCTCAATATCCAAGTCCAATCTAGACATTCCCATCTCCAGCAATGAAAACACTACCTTCCAGGTCGGCTCTGTGCCATGATGCCGTGTCGACTCCAACGCGGCCGGCACGACGCATGCGCAGGTCTCATCTACTCGTGGCGAGCAGGGCCGCGGTGATGCCGCCGCCGGCACGTATGGTCCCGCTCGCACCGCCCGCACCGCCCGTGCCAGCACCCATGCCACGCAGAATCGAGAGCATCCAGAGCATCCAGAGCATGGTCTATTGCGCGTCCATCCAGGACCGGACCGTGTGGGCGCCGGCCGTGCCCTTGCTGCTCGCGGCGAGCACGACCGGGCCCCGCTGGGAAAAGGCGCGGCTCAGCGAGCACGACCTCGCCGTGAGCATTGGCCCGTCGTCGTCGGCGAGCGATGCAAGTGATGCGAGCGATACGAGCAGCAGCAGCCGCACGTTTCGGTTCGTGCTTGTGGCAGCAGCAGAGGTCGGACAGCCGCAGACGACCCAAAAACTGCAGCGTCTGGCGGCACGGGAGAACGGCAAGACGGCAGTGGTTCTCTTTCTGCTGTCGCAGGCGCAGGGAGGAAGTCCCATGGCGGCCTACCAACAACTCCAGCAAAAGTACGTGCCGTCGACCTTTTTTATTTTTTGATGCAGTGACTTGCTAACGTGGCTACAGCCTGCGGACGACGAGCGTGTCGATCTTGCCCTTGCCTACGGTCGAGGCGCTTGCGGCAACGGTTGCCGCCTTTTGCTCAGAGCTCACGACGGCCGCGACAGCGACCGCGACGTTACGCGACAGCATCTGCCGCCAGCGCCTCCTCGACGTCGTCCGCCTGTACTTTGGCAACCCGGTGCCGCTCTCTGCTGCCGGTGCCCGGCAGCTTGTGGCTGCCTGCGAGGCCGATGCGGCGTCGTCGCGTCGGGAAAGCGTTGGCCTCAAGGACGTCATTGCATTTTGCAACAATCTCACCAGCGATCGGCTTTCAGATATTCTCGAGCAGGAGGACATTTCGCGAATGGGCCGTCTCTAAAACGGCTGTATCTACGCCACAGTACTGCACATCCTTGCGGGCCGATCGAGACCAACAGCGCAGTCTAGGCTCTACCCGCTCCGTCGTGCGGGAGCTATGCCTAAGCAGACGTGTGGCTTTTGTTGGTTGGTTGAGGCGTCAGCTTGCTACAAGACGGCATGAAACGAACGAACAAAGAAGAAAACGTTTACCCTACGTGCAGCCTGCGTAATTGAGTGGGTTGCGGGCGGTTCCATGTACGATCCCGAGCGGCATGCGGCATTGTGCATGTGCGCTGACAGCCAGGGCGCTTGTTGTGTGAGAGGATGGAGGAGCAAGACGGCGTTGATTGAATGCAGTCGCGCGGTTTGTCTTAGGCCGGCCTCTGGTGTGGCCATATGCTGTTACAGACAGTAACCGGGCGCTAAACAGCAGACTTTTGATTTTGGGCAAATCTAACATGGAAGACATTGTCACTCGACTTTGATCTGTCAAAGTTTGATTTTTCGATTGAAAGGTGCTCGGCCTGTGCAGACTTTGATGACCATATTCTTCTCTCGTCACCTTGTCACCGCTGTCACCGTGCTGTCACCGAGAATGGCCGTCTTCCGGAATCACCGTCTCCATAGCACCGTCTTGTCACATTGATAGGCAAAGTCCACCATGTTTTCGTACTAGCAAATACCAGACCCTTGGAGATTTTCTCGGTATTCATAAAGAGTCTGCATCGCCGGTGCGGGGCAACGACGACTAGCAGATGTGATGTGACGTAAAACAAGGTGCTGTGATGCTTCTCTTTTGTTCTTGGGTCCTCTTGGGTCCTCTTTTGTCTTTTGGACATGGCGGTGAGATGGTGATTTTACTCTTTACTCGTACTAGCTGATCCTGGCTCATCACCTGCCATCATCACGATCATCCGAGCGCACTGATTACCAAGACAAGACAAGACAAGATGCATGCAAGGCGACCGAGTTCCGGATGCTATTTATATTTATATTTATCTCAGAATCCCACAGGTCAGATAGAGGATACAAGACTCCACCAGCCATGCCCAGTCACACGCGAGGGAAGAGTATTGCCGGGGGATCTAGTCGTAATACCATGCATTAGGGGCCGAGATGTTTATTTTTGGCGACGACCGTCAGGCCTGCCTCTTCTCTTTTCTTCTCTTCTCTATTCAGTACAGCACGCTCTACCAATGCTTTTCAGCTGTCTACTATTTATTTCTACATATTCTCACGATTGTACACAATGGCCCTACATATAGAACGCCATAATTATAGTTAGTCTTGGCTTGCTTGCCAGTATCTGGATTAAGAAGAAAACGAGCAACAACACTTAGCTAACGACGCAAGTAAGTACGGAGTACTCATTCTATTCTATTTCTATTAGTAGATTTATCACGTGAAGTAGATTCAGCCAATCAGGAGGCTAAATTGGCTAGCATCCACTCCTCTACAAAGTCTACATCCGGGCATCGCCCATCCTCTAGATAGTCTTTTCTCTTCTCTACGCCTCACTCTAGATCAACTGCATACCCCTTCGCGGACGAAGGTATTATATAACGATCTACTATATACGGCACTTTGCTAACAATCCAGTTTTTTATTTATCTTCTTTTAACTACGTTCCAAAACTACTCGGATCCCCACTACGGTTCTATAAAAGAACCGACACTAATCAGTTATCCTATCTTAGGTAACTAACCGACAAAGTACTTTCGTTTACGAAAGCTTTCCCAAATTAAAAAAACCGACGACTACTACGATAATAGTTAACGAGACCGGCTCCGAAGATTAAGCGTAACTTAAAGCTAAAGCGTTTAGTATAACGGAGCGCTTTAGAATTTAAAAAACCGCTAAGATTAATAAATTTATTACTAGCTTTATACCTATCCTTAACTAAGTCGACGAAAACTTTTATAATACCCTTAAATACGTATTTAAGGGCTAGAAAAGGTAAGACTTCGAAAAGGCGGGTTAGGAGTCGTTAACGCTACTTCGTAACTTTATAATAATACGCGGCGTTTACGTATACAATTACTAGTACGGAGGCGATAACTAGTACAAAACGATAATCGGGACGATTAACGCTATAAAACTCCCGGAATAACCCTCTAATCCTAGGCCGGCGCTTATAAAGGCCGCGAAGATTTATCCTAATAATCCCGGGATACGGACGCTAAACTACAATATTACTAATATTATTAGTATAAAGAATATTTACCCGAAGTACTACCCCTCCTTCCGTAACTACCGGCCGAAACGTACCGACGGTACCCGCGGTAATCCCGTAAGTTTACTAAGGATTAAACTCGAACTAACGGGCTTACATAAGTATTAATATAAGCCTATAGGCTTACCTCCCGATATTTTTATATCGCTTTACGCGTCGCCGTACCCGACTCCCACGCCTCCGTAAATTAAGTATAACGGTAAATTTACCTCGGTAAGCCGTACACCCGTACCTAGGCGCTAAACCGTAACGCCGGTACCTCCTAGTAATTACGCGGAGTTTAACTTTACCGTTAATAACGAGATAAATACAGGATTAGTACGTAAATAAATTAAAGCCGTCGAAAGGGCTATAAAAAATATACCGAAGTACTAAAGGGCTCTAAATACTATAAGCTTAAAATACAAAGTACTTAAGTTCCTCCGTATCTACCGCCGCAAAAAAGTCCTAAAAAAGAGTATCGCTAACTTACTACCGACGATAATAACGCCCGGCGAAGCCTACCGTTACTATAAAAAGCTACTAAACTCTTATAACGATTAACGCGTTATCCTTTACTTTATAACGGCCCGCTTCGAAACTATCGATATCGAACGCGCCCGTAAATAGTACTAGTACGACCTTACGGTAGTATCCGTCGTCGCCGAAGTACCGGGGCGGCCGCTCGTATAAAACGTAAAAACTTACTATAACCGCGTAATAAAAGGTACTTACTATATCGGCGACTTAATGGAAGAGTAAAAACTATATAAAACTAGGTATAAACTAATTAGTAGTTTTATAACTTATAAGCCTACGTAATAAAGTACAAATATCGCTGCTACGCTTTACGCGGGCAAAGCGTTTAATAACGAAAAAATCGTAAAGAGTATTAAACTTAGCGTCTTTATATAAAATAAGTAATAGCTTTTTTCGGCCCCCACGGATACGTACGCCACTAATACGTTTTACGTTAACCGTACTTACTAACGAGGGCGCGGGCGCGGGCCTCGTAGAAACTCCGACGGAGGCGGCTACGGCGAAAGCGGCTTCGGAAGACGTTAGCCCCGTCCTAGTAAAGTACTTACCGGTAAGTATTTTTTATACGGTAAAAAAAGCTATAGGATTAAAAACTATACGCCGGAAAAAAAAAATACGTATAATCGCTAGTAGCAAAAGCGTACGGGAAGTACTACGGCCTAGTATATAATAAAATACGAAGACAAAGAGGAAAACTCTAAGGAGGAAAAGGAAGATACCTTTATCTTTAAACCGGCCGTAAAGCCGACTCCTAGCTCCAATATATAGCTAAAAAAGTACACTACTTTCTAAATAACTACTACGCCCGATCCCGTTACCTAAAAAGCGGTAGCCTATATCTCGGAGTAGCGTATCTCGTACGCGCTTACCACTACCCCGGGTAAAAACTATAAGTTAAAAGTTAAAAGGCACGACCCTAAAGCCCTCGCCCGGCTTACCCCGGACGACCCCGATAGCGCCGAAAAGACCGTCTTTATTAAAAAGCCCCGGTACGACGGTAGCGTTTTTTATAGGTTTATTATCGATACCGGTATATCCCGGCGCTTAACTTATAAACTCGGGTAGCTTAAAGCCTTATAACGGCTCCGCCGCTCCGTTACGATAAATCCGTCTACGGCCGGTAAAGTAAAAATCCGTTTCGGTATCGGGGTTATAAATAACCTCGGCTCCGTACACGTTAATACGCTTATCGACGGTATCGTTTTTTAAGTAATACTCGCCGCTACGCCGTTCCTTATCTCTTTAACGGATCTCGATAACCTACGGTACTACTTCGATAATAAGCTCGATATTATAATAAAAAGGGCGTACGATAAAGCTATAGCCCGGCCCGCGGCGCCCGTAATACGGTACTTCGGCTACGCCTATATCGGTATCCTAGAAATAGTATACGGCGCCGAGGTTACTTTCTTTTCCTACGACGAGTTATAACGCCTATACCGCTACTTCGGCTATCCGTCTATTAGTCGCCTTTACCGTTTACTCTAAATAGCGGGCGACGACGTCGATATTAAAAACCTAAAGGAAATTCGCCGTTTTTACTATAAGTACTAAATACATTAAAGCCCGCCGTACTATTTTAAATTTAATTTTCGCGAGGGTAATAATATCGTTTTTAACGGTACTATCGTCGTCGACGTAATATATATAAGTACTAAGGTTTATATCTATATTATCGACTAAGTTACGGGCTTTATAGCGACGAGATAGTTACGTAATATAACGGCGTAATATATATAGAATAAGCTACGAAAGTACTAAATCGATACTTACACCGGCCTTCCTAACTTTATTATTTACGATTAGAGTACTAACTTTACGGTATAAAGTTTTAAAAATAACGCTATAGTATTAAAATCCCGTACTAAAGACGTACCGACGGAGGCTTATTATAGTATTAAGTAAATAAAGAAATACTATAGTATTTTAAAATACGCTTATAAGATTATCGTAAAAAAGATCCCGGAGCTTAACCCGGATATAACGTTATAAATAACCGTAAAAACTAATAACGATACCGTAGGCCCGAACGGTATTATCCCGACGTTACTTATTTTTAACGTATACCCCCGTACGTCCTTAACCTTTACCCCGACGCTCCTAATAACGGTACGCTTAAAAACTATCCGCGCCGTTATACAAAACCTTAAAAAAGTTTAAGTATAATGTAAAATAACGAATACCCTATAGATACGTAACGGCCCGGCGATACCGAAACCCCGACTTAAGGAATAAGTATTAATTTTCCGTAAGGGTAAAAACTTTACCCCGGGCTACTAAAACGGCCCGTTATAAATACTTAACGTCGCCGACGAGACGATTACGGTAAATAACGGTAATAGTACTACATCGAACTTCCGGAGTACTTTAGTACGCCCGTACTTATAACCGGAAAGTATACTAGTACTTACCGGGTAAATTAAGCTCCCGTAAAACAAGCCCGTTACGCTACCTTTTATTACTACTAAACTACTAACCGCCGTAATTAAAACTAGTAACTCGTTACTAGAGACGGTCCCGGCTTAGGCACCCGTTTAAACGCCCAATTTAACGGCAAATAAACCCTTTTAAGACCTAGAAAAACCGGCGAGTACCTAGGATACTATCGTAGTAGCCCCGACAGCTATAACTTTTACTACGCCTAGTATAGTACCGTAAACGATAACGCGGCGACGTAAAATCATTATCGTAGCGGTAAGGCGTAAGCCCGTCGATAAAAATAACGCTACGCACGCCGGTATACTTACTAAAGTATTCTAACGCCGGCGTAAAGATACCCCGGACGGCGCTTTCGCTACCCTTTACGGCGAGTATAGTACCGTATAACTAACGGCTCCGGTCCCCGTTTAACTCCGACGCCTACTCCCGTATCGCCGTAATAATAACGTATAACTTTTTATTATAAATTAGGTAGTTATACTCTACCGGCGTAAACTTC